>JAPDOI010001650.1:0-156268 GCA_029168955.1 Aplectana chamaeleonis
TTCTGATGACGTCATCGGGACGTCGTGAAAAAGTGCTGTCTACGGCTTCATTGATGACGCCCATCGAGGACGTCGTCGAAAGAATTTGCATCTGGTCGCTGATGACGTCATCGGGACGTCGTGGAAGAAAGTGCTTCTGGCTTCTGATGACGTCATCAGGTTACGTCGTGAAAAGTGCTTCTTGATTCTGATGACGTCATCGGGATCGACGTCGTGAAAAGTGCTTCCATGGCTTCTGATGACGTCATCGGGACGTCGTGAAAAGTGCTTCTGGCTTCCATGATCGTCATCAGGGACGTCGTGAAGAAAGTAACTTCAATTTCCTGATGACGTCATCGGGACGTCGTGAAAGTGCATTGGCTGATGACGTCATCGGGACGTCGTGAAAAGTGCATCTGGCTTCTGATGACGGTCACTCGGGACGTCGTGAAAGTGCATCTGGCTTCTGATGACGTCATCAGGACGTCGTGGAAAGATGCTTCTGGCTCGATGACGTCATCGGGACGTCGTGTGCGTCTTCTGGCTTCTGATGACGCCGTCATCGGATACGTGGAAAGTGTTTCTGGCTTCTGATGACGTCATCGGGACGTCGTGGAAGAAAGTGCTTCTGGCTTCTGATGACGTCATCGGGACGTCGTGGAAAGCGCTTCGATTTCGATGACGTCATCGGGACGTCGTGAAAAGTGCATCTGGCTTCTGATGACGTCATCGGGACGTCGTGAAAAGTGCTTCTGATTTTGATGACGTCATCGGGACGTCGTGAAAAAGGTCGGCTTCTGGCTTGATGACGTCATCGGGACGTCGTGAAAAGTGCTTCTGGCTTTGATGACGTCATCGGGACGTCGTGAAAAGTGCTTCTGGCTTCTGATGACGTCATCGGGACGTCGTGGAACGTGCTTCTGGCTTCTGATGACGTCATCGGCACGTCGTCAAAAATGCTTCTGTCTTCTGATGACGCTCATCGGGACGTCGTGAAAAAGTGCTTCTGGCTTCTGATGACGTCATCGGGACGTCGTGAAAAGTGCTTCTGGCTTCAGATGACGTCATCGGGACGTCGTGAAAAGTGCTTCTGGCTTCTGATGACGTCATCGGGACGTCGTGAAAAGTGTTTCTGGCTTCTGATGACGTCATCGGGACGTCGTGAAAAGTGCATCTGGCTTCTGATGACGTCATCGGGACGTCGTGGAAAGTGCTTCTGGCTTCTGATGACGTCATCGGGACGTCGTGGAAAGTGCTTCTGGCTTCTGATGACGTCATCGGGACGTCGTGAAAAGTGCTTCTGGCTTCTGATGACGTCAACGGGACGTCGTGGAAAGTGCTTCTGGCTTCCGATGACGTCATCGGGACGTCGTGGAAAGTGCTTCTGGCTTTTGATGACGTCATCGGGACGTCGTGGAAAGTGCTTCTGGCTTCTGATGACGTCATCGGGACGTCGTGAAAAGTGCTTCTGGCTTCTGATGACGTCATCGGGACGTCGTGAAAAGTGCTTCTGGCTTCTGATGACGTCATCGGGACGTCGTGAAAAGTGCTTCTGGCTTCTGATGGCGTCATCGGGACGTCGTGGAAAGTGCTGGCTTCTGATGACGTCATCGGGACGCCGAAAAGTGCTTCTGGCTTCTGATGACGTCATCGGGACGTCGTGAAAAGTGCTTCTGGCTTCTGATGACGTCATCGACGTCGTGAAAAGCGTTTGGCTTCAGATGACGTCATCGGGACGTCGTGAAAAGTGCTTCTGGCTTCTGATGACGTCATCGGGACGTCGTGAAAAGTGCATCTGGCTTTGATGACGTCATCGGGACGTCGTGGAAAGTGCTTCTGGCTTGATGACGTCATCGGGACGTCGTGGAAAGTGCTTCTGGCTTCTGATGACGTCATCGGGACGTCGTGAAAAGTGCTTCTGTTTGATGACGTCATCGGGACGTCGTGAAAGTGTTTCTGGCTTGATGACGTCATCGGGACGTCGTGAAAAGTGCTTCTGGCTTCAGATGACGTCATCGGGACATCGTGAAAAGTGCTTCCTGTTTGATGACGTCATCGGGACGTCGTGAAAAGTGCATCTGGCTTCTGATGACGTCATCGGGACGTCGTAAAAGTGCATCGGCTTCTGATGACGTCAGCGGGACGTCGAAAAGCGCTTCTGGCTTCCGATGACGTCATCGGGACGTCGTGGAAAGTGCTTCTGGCTTCTGATGACGTCATCGGGACGTCGTGGAAAGTGCTTCTGGCTTTGATGACGTCATCAGGACGTCGTGGAAGCGCTTCTGGCTTGATGACGTCATCGGAACGTCGTCGAAAAGTGCATCTGGCTTCTGATGACGTCAACGGGACGTCGTGGAAAGTGCTTCTGGCTTCCGATGACGTCATCGGGACGTCGTGGAAAGTGCTTCTGGCTTCTGATGACGTCATCGGGACGTCGTGGAAAGGGCTTCTTGCTTCTGGTGAGGTCATCGGGACGTCGTGAAAAGTGGCTTGGTTCTGATGACGTCATCAGGACGTCGTGGAAAGCGCTTCTATTTCTGATGACGTCATCGGAACGTCGTGAAAAGCGCATCTGGCTTTGATGACGTCATCGGGACGTCGAAAAGTGCTTCTGGCTTCTGATGACGTCATCGGGACGTCGTGAAAAGTGCTTCTGGCTTCTGATGACGTCATCGGGACGGGGTCGAAAAGTGCTTCTGGCTTCTGATGACGTCATCGGACGTCGAAAAGTGCTTCTGGCTGATGACGTCATCGGGACGTCGTGGAAAGTGCTTGATTTGATGACGTCATCGACGTCGTGAAAGTGCTTCTGGCTTCTGATGACGTCATCGGGACGTCGTAAAAGTGCTTCTATTTGATGATGTCATCGGGACGTCGTGAAAAGTGCTTCTGGCTTCTGATGACGTCATCGGGACGTCGTGAAAGTGTTTCTGGCTTCTGATGACGTCATCAGGACGTCGTGAAAAGTGCATCTGGCTTCCGATGAAGTCATCGGGACGTCGTGAAAAGTGCTTTGGCTTTGATGACGTCATCGGGACGTCGTGAAAAGTGCATCTGGCTGATGACGTCATCGGACGTCGTGAAAAGTGCATCTGGCTGATGACGTCAACGGGACGTCGTGGAAAGTGCTTCTGGCTTCGATGACGTCATCGGGACGTCGTGGAAAGTGCTTCTATTTGATGACGTCATCGGGACGTCGTGGAAAGTGCTTCTGGCTTCTGATGACGTCATCGGGACGTCGTGAAAAGTGCTTCTGGCTTCTGATGACGTCATCGGGACGTCGTGGAAAGCGCTTCTGGCTTCTGATGACGTCATCGGAACGTCGTGAAAAGTGCATCTGGCTTCTGATGACGTCAACGGGACGTCGTGGAAAGTGCTTCTGGCTTCCGATGACGTCATCGGGACGTCGTGGAAAGTGCTTTTGGGCTCTATGACGTCATCGGGACGTCGTGGAAAGTGCTTCTGGCTTCTGATGACGTCATCGGGACGTCGTGGAAAGTGCTTCTGGCTTCTGATGACGTCATCGGGACGTCGTGGAAAGCGCTTCTGGCTTCTGATGACGTCATCGGAACGTCGTGAAAAGTGCATCTGGCTTCTGATGACGTCATCGGGACGTCGTGAAAAGTGCTTCTGGCTTCTGATGACGTCATCGGGACGTCGTGAAAAGTGCTTCTGGCTTCTGATGACGTCATCGGGACGTCGTGAAAAGTGCTTCTGGCTTCTGATGACGTCATCGGGACGTCGTGGAAAGCCACTTCTGGCTTCTGATGACGTCATCGGAACGTCGTGAAAGTGCATCTGGCGCAAAAGTGTTTGGATGACGTCATCGGGACGTCGTGAAAGTGCTTCTGGCTTCTGATGACGTCATCAGGACGTCGTGAAAAGTGCTTCTGGCTTCTGATGACGTCATCGGACGTCGTGAAAAGTGCTTCTGATTTAAATGACGTCATCGGACGTCGTGAAAGTGCTTCTGGCTTCTGATGACGTCATCGGGACGTCGTGAAAAGTGCTTCTGGCTTCTGATGACGTCATCGGGACGTCGCAGCGCTTCTGGCTTCTGATGACGTCATCGGGACGTCGTGGAAAGTGCTTCTGGCTTCTGATGACGTCATCGGACGTCGAAAAGTGCATCTGGCTTCTGATGACGTCATCGGGACGTCGTGAAAGTGCTTCTGGCTTCTGATGACGTCATCGGGACGTCGTGAAAAGTGCTTCTGGCTTCTGATGACGTCATCGGGACGTCGTGGAAAGTGCTTCTGGCTTCTGATGACGTCATCGGGACGTCGTGAAAGTGCTCTGGCTTTGATGACGTCATCGGGACGTCGAAAAGTGTTTCATTTGATGACGTCATCGACGTCGAAAAGCGCTTCTGGCTTCTGATGACGTCATCGGGACGTCGTGAAAAGTGCAACTATTCTGATGACGCCATCGGGACGTCGTGAAAAGTGCATCTGGCTTTGATGACGTCATCGACGTCGTGGAAGAGTGCTTCTGGCTTCTGATGACGTCATCGGGACGTCGTGAAAGTGCTTCTGGCTTCTGATGACGTCATCGGGACGTCGTGAAAGTGTGAATGACGTCATCGGACGTCGTGTTTATGGTCAGATGACGTCATCGGGACGTCGTGAAAAGTGCTTCTGGCTTTGATGACGTCATCGGGACGTCGTGAAAAGTGCATCTGGCTTCTGATGACGTCATCGGGACGTCGTGAAAGTGCATCTGGCTTCTGATGACGTCAACGGGACGTCGTGGAAAGTGTTCTGGCTTGATGACGTCATCGGGACGTCGTGGAAAGTGCTTCTGGCTTCTGATGACGTCATCGGGACGTCGTGGAAAGTGTTTCACGGCTTCTGATGACGTCATCGGGACGTCGTGGAAAGTGCTTCTGGCTTCTGATGACGTCATCGGGACGTCGTGGAAAGCGCTTCTGGCTTCTGATGACGTCATCGGAACGTCGTGAAAAGTGCATCTGGCTTCTGATGACGTCAACGGGACGTCGTGGAAAGTGCTTCTGGCTTCCGATGACGTCATCGGGACGTCGTGGAAAGTGCTTCTGGCTTCTGATGACGTCATCGGGACGTCGTGGAAAGTGCTTCTGGCTTCTGATGACGTCATCGGGACGTCGTGGAAAGTGCTTCTGGCTTCTGATGACGTCATCGGGACGTCGTGGAAAGCGCTTCTGGCTTCTGATGACGTCATCGGAACGTCGTGAAAAGTGCATCTGGCTTCTGATGACGTCATCGGGACGTCGTGAAAAGTGCTTCTGGCTTCTGATGACGTCATCAGGACGTCGTGAAAAGTGCTTAGGCTTCTGATGATGTCATCGGGACGTCGAAAAGTGCTTCTGCTTTCTCATGACGTCATCGACCCGTCGTGAAAAGTGCTTCTGGCTTCTGATGACGTCATCGGGACGGGGTGAAAAGTGCTTCTGGCTTCTGATGACGTCATCGGGACGTCGTGTGCTTCTGGCTTCTGATGACGTCATCGGGACGTCGTGAAAAGTGCTTCTGGCTTCTGATGACGTCATCGGGACGTCGTGAAAAGTGCTTCTGGCTTCAGATGACGTCATCGGGACGTCGTGAAAAGTGCTTCTGGCTTCTGATGACATCATCGGGACGTCGTGAAAAGTGTTTCTGGCTTCTGATGACGTCATCGGGACGTCGTGAAAAGTGCATCTGGCTTCTGATGACGTCATCGGGACGTCGTGGAAAGTGCTTCTGGCTTCTGATGACGTCATCGGGACGTCGTGGAAAGTGCTTCTGGCTTCTGATGACGTCATTTGATGACGTCATCGGGACGTCGTGGAAAGTGCTTCTGGTATTGATGACGTCATCGGGACGTCGTGAAAAGTGCTTCTGGCTTCTGATGACGTCATCGGGACGTCGTGAAAAGTGCTTCTGGCTTCTGATGACGTCATCGGGACGTCGTGAAAAGTGCTTCTGGCTTCTGATGACGTCATCGGGACGTCGTGAAAAGTGCTTCTGGCTTCTGATGACGTCATCGGGACGTCGTGAAAAGTGCTTCTGGCTTCAGATGACGTCATCGGGACGTCGTGAAAAGTGCTTCTGGCTTCAGATGACGCCATCGGGACGTCGTGAAAAGTGCATCTGGCTTCTGATGACGTCATCGGGACGTCGTGAAAAGTGCTTCTGGCTTCTGATGACGTCATCGGGACGTCGTCAAAAGTGCATCTGGCTTCTCATGACGTCATCGGGACGTCGTGGAAAGTGCTTCTGGCTTCTGATGACGTCATCGGGACGTCGTGGAAAGTGCTTCTGGCTTCTGATGACGTCATTGACGTCATCGGGACGTCGTGAAAAGTGCTTCTGGCTTCTGATGACGTCATCGGGACGTCGTGAAAAGTGCTTCTGGCTTCAGATGACGTCATCGGGACGTCGTGAAAAGTGCTTCTGGCTTCTGATGACGTCATCGGGACGTCGTGAAAAGTGCATCTGGCTTCTGATGACGTCATCGGGACGTCGTGAAAAGTGCATCTGGCTTCTGATGACGTCAACGGGACGTCGTGGAAAGTGCTTCTGGCTTCCGATGACGTCATCGGGACGTCGTGGAAAGTGCTTCTGGCTTCTGATGACGTCATCGGGACGTCGTGGAAAGTGCTTCTGGCTTCTGATGACGTCATCGGGACGTCGTGGAAAGCGCTTCTGGCTTCTGATGACGTCATCGGAACGTCGTGAAAAGTGCATCTGGCTTCTGATGACGTCATCGGGACGTCGTCTTGACTTCTGCTGGGCTTTATGAATCTTTCGCACAGATATTGACAGTAAGTAAGGTATTTGCGTTCACTGCAGTTGCAGAAGGATCGCCGATAATGGATCAAGAATCGAACTATTCAGGTGCTCCAGAGGCGATTTCGCCTAATGTAAATTTCTGCAATTATAACTCTTTCACAAAGACGAGAAGTCGGTGTATATTAGCAGCCTATGTATGCACCGAATAAGTAAGCGTAATGAAGTATGCTAGTTTTGCATGAATGACATACATGGGATATTACTGTGTAATATCGATAAAAAGTGAACAATTCTATCAAAAATGGGTCTTCCAAGCGAAAGAGGTTTGGTTCGAGTCAGAAACGTTCCAACAAAAAGGGAACAATAGGAAAGTGAAATGAAGAGAGTGTACAAAAAGTGAACAATATAATTTCAAGGCGATATTCTCAGACATAGGAGCGGACTTATCGCGACGCACAATAGGAACAATCGCGTGATCAACGGCGATCAAACCGGTATTTGAGGGCGATCAAACCGGCAATTGGAGCGATCAACCCGTCTTTAGAGCGCGGTCAACACTAAAAGAGCAGGCGATCAGTACACTTTCATCATAATAGGACATACCGCGCACAAACCTTCAGGACGTAGCCGTAGGCCTGCGTGCTGTCAACCCTACAGGGCCAAACAAGTTTTTTCCACGGGTGGCCCTCGAAAGTAAACAGTATGGGGTTCTATGGAGCGCCCATAGCCACAAATATAAAAGATCACCGTCGCTAGGGGAGGTGCGGCTAAAAATTTATTATTGATTGTATCTTGAGCTACCGCGGCTATCTACAGCTCAATAGAGCGAGGCATGTATAGATAGCCACAATCGTCAAGGATACAATCATTATATCATTCTCAACCGTACCTCCCGTAACGACAGAGGTCGCTTGTTATTCTTAACTATGGGAGCTCACTTAGAGATCACCCAAGAATGACTTGGATGGCCTACAATACCGGAAATCGGTCCACAAATCGAGACAATACTCAATCCTCACTCGCTACGGGCCGGATTCATACTTACTGCGACGGATAAAGAGAAGCTGTGCTTACAATCCTTATCGACCAAAAATCTATATGCATCCATGGACGATTGAAATAAACTCTGCATCGCGTCTTCGGTGAATATGGTTCCAGGCCATTTTCACTAATTCTCAGTCTTAGCATCAAAACAGATATAATTTTATTTTCGTTCGCACTTTGAACAAATCGCAAAGACACATAAATGTAGTAGACGCACATTTATGTGAATCATTAAAGAAAAATTCGAATAATGCCTAGTGGGTACTGGATATTTAATACTACAGTGGATAATGGATACATAGAGTTAACGTAATAAATTTAATCTGAGGAATGGACGGGGCTGCGACGGTAGATCGCCGCGCGCGAATCGAAATCCCGTTGGTCAAAGAGGCCGCCAACACCGCACAACCAGCCGCCTGGTCCATGCGTCAGACTAAATCGAATACCGAAACCATACATGTACCGAACAGACACGCATTGTGTGCATCTTCAGAGAAAAATGCAAACACTTCTTAGAGAAGTAGACTCGAGATGTGGAAGGATCATAAACGGAATGCAAACAAATTCCAGGACCCGCAAATGAATGAGCATACAAGAGCACGATAGAAGAGACATTGCGCACCAAAACAACAGTACAACAGAAAACAAAAATTTAACACTAACAAAAATGGCAAAACATTCGATGACACGACAACATTGCCATCATAAGCGATCGAATGAAAAAAAGAGCATTCCGAAATAGATTATCAAATATAAAGCACAGCTCGTGCATGGTGTTGCTTATGAGATACATACAAAACTATAAGACAGATGCGAACATCTCATCTCCAAAGGTTATTAAACAAGCGGGACTTGGATGAACTCTGAATTTTTTCATGGACAACTGTGTCTCGGAAACGTGATATGTCTTCGAGCCGGGTCAATCAGGCCGTTGTGTAGGACCAAAACGGAGGTACGATACTGTTGGTGCCCGAAATTTCAGAAAAGTTTTACGACTGCATCACAAATCATTGTTGAGTATCAGAATTGTGACAATCCCCACTGGGAAATTTCATAACAGGGTTTTCTTTCGTAAAAAACCCCGTTTGAAAATCTCGTAGCATTCAGCTTCCTTTTTTCCACGTCTGTCTGACGTGGCTTGTGTAATACACAAATGTCGAAAATGCTGGACGTCTGAAAGGGTTTAGGTCCCGTAACTTCTTAGGTTGATCATTTCTTTCAGCCCTTTCATTGTCAAAATTTCTCTAAAAATAAGAAGCTTCCAATACACACGCTTGAGTGAGAGGATTTCTCGAAATAAAGAATATGAAATTTTGAATTTCCCCGGCCTACCGGAGCCTGTTGTAGCGCTTCTGCTTCTCGCGCTAGATGATCGACCGGGAAAAAGCCTTTTCAGACCTCGAAGCGGTTTACAAGATGCTATAGCATTCTGAGTACGCAGCATTGAGGTCTCAAGCCTTGCCATCTATCTCCACTTGGTTCAAACAGTGGATTAAGAAGATAAAACCAAGTGCGGTTTTCTGCGCGGACGCTGCCTTTAACGGCCCTTCAAAAACGTACACAATCGCGCTAGTACCTGTTTTCGCAGCATTTCAACGAAATGATGTCATAGTAAAAGTATGGCTAAAACGGGTAATGGACCTTATCCTACCCTTTCGAGACAATTCGGCGCCAAGCAAGTGTACGAACGCCAGTGTCAGGCGGATACAGACTGTGTCACAGAGAAATTCCCATGCTTCCTACGAATGCGAGTCGGTAGCAGAGGTAAGAGACAGCGAGAGTGGAGGAGAAGCGAAGACACTAGCCTCGCGAGCGTCGCTTGCGCTGTGAATATAGGGAATTCCGATTTTTTTACAAAAGATCCCACAGACCAATAGAGGGACATAAGCATTCACCAAATGTAGAAATTCGTGGTCGAGAGAGCGTGGCGATTTCGTGCCAGAAATGGCGAATTTCGTGCCAGGCAATTACAGACTGATCACTATCCAAATGATTCACATACGGCATAAAATCGCTCTGGAATCACGAAAAAGAGTTTTTATCAGAAACTCAGAAAACAACTAGGTTAAACTAACCGTGAGCTTCACAGGAAATTAACTGGAGCCAGGCCGGAACGATAGAAAGCTGAGCATATTGTGGCTAATATAAATCAAGTGACCACGACCCAACGCATTCTGAAGCGAAAAATCACAAACTCGGGATGAAAACGGCGCAAATGACGCAATTGACAGGGAAAATTCTAATTGTTTATTACGGGATGAACCAGCGTAATGAAATCGTAGTAGATTAACAAACTCGTAGGGACAGAGTGTAACGACATCGTGAAGCAGTAGCACGTAGAGATTTCAGCACTCGGGATCTTGTGCTACCTTAACCTTCGGCTAGCCACGGAGCGCTTTATTGTATCATAAACGTCAACACCGTGTTTCGCGTACAGGGTTCGGCGCGGGGTGTGGATATCCACACCGGGGGGTCTGAGCTGCGCAATGGTGGAGGGAGGGGGGTCTGAGCTCCACCGGGAGACCACATGAACCATTCTGACCGTGGGTAGTAGGTACACATTCAAAAACGAAAAAAGTTTAGAAAGTTTAAAGGACGCAATATGCAACAGCTACGGAGGTCTCACCACGATTGGTAACAGAGAAACTTTAAAGGACACAATATGCAACTACTACGATGGTCCCACTACGATTCGCAACCGAGAAACTTTAAAGGACGCAATTCGCAACTATGTTGGTGTTCCCACCGCGATTCGTGACGGAGAAGCTTGAAAGGGCCAGTACGCAACAAATGAGGTGGTCTCACCACGATCCGAAAAGAAGAAAGCTCAAAGGATTCAATATGCAACACCCACGGTGGTTCCACCACGATTTATCCCTGAGAAAGTTTGAATGACGCAATATGCAACGGCTGTGGTGGTCCCACCACGACTCGCAACAGGAAACTTCAAAGGAAGCAATACAGAACAGCTATGGTGTTCCCACGATTCGTCAGCGAGAAATTTATGGAAAATCAGAAAGAACAACAATGTTGTTGTTGTTCCTTCCGAGAACAAACAACAAAAACAACATCCATGAATGAATACGAGATCAACATGAACCAATAAGAAAGAACCGTGATGAAGTACAGATAGATACAAAACAATGGACTCCACCATGAAGAAGCGCGCAAGTTCGAATTTCAGCTTTGCGCGTGAACTGAGACGCAAATCAGCCCAGAACACACCACACACACCACCTCACGGTTGAACGCGGTCAGTCCGATTTTTGTGCGACATCAGTCCTATTACTGAATTTGCGCGCGATCCGACCGGATGGCGAAGCGGTTGTATCGCGAGCACCGGAATGCAATCGCTCTGACCGCGAGTTTATTCGCGGTAAGTCCTAGTTGGGCTTTCGATCGCGGTCAAAACAGTTCCTGAGCGCGGTAAGTACTATTCGGCAAGTTCTGTGCGCGATAAGTCCGCCCTTATGTCTGAGTTCTTGGTCGACTCTTCTAAACAGCGAAAACAAACCGTTGTGGTTTTTTACGATTAAGAGTTTAGTGTTTTCCAGAAAACGGCTTCTATTCGTTCCATGAGATTTTATGGGAATATTCTCGTTTGATGCTGTACTTCTATATCTATAATTTCGCTTCTCCTTACATCTGGAGCTAACCATCTGTGCAGGTCTTTTCGAAATCATCTTCTGTTTTGATGGTAAGTATTAGGTTCACATGCATATACATTTTAATGGTTCTTGCGTAGTCAGAACCATTTTCGGAACCACAAAGTGCTTAGGTGTAGAACACAGCAACGGTTTGTTTTCGCTGTTTAGAAGAGTCGACCAAGAATATCGCCTTGAAATTATATTGTTCACTTTTTGTACACTCTCTTCATTTCACTTTCCTATTGTTCCCTTTTTGTTGGAACGTTTCTGACTCGAACCAAACCTCTTTCGCTTGGAAGACCCCTTTTTGATAGAATCTCAGTTTAGATCCACTTCAACATAATCAATTCTAGGACTATCCCACGTAACCGTATACGCGAATGCACGCCAGGAATTTCTGTGTATGTCACAGTTGAGGTCCGACATAAACCCGCACCGCCCAGGCTGTGCTGACAGAGATTTCACAGAGGTTTCCCGCGCGTCCCGCACGGGGAAGAATTTCATAGTCTACCGCTCATCCAGCGCTCGCAGTGAGAACCATGAAAGATGCCTCCAAGACAGCATACACGCTTGAAAATTGTATCGATTCTATGACACTGGAAGTATAGGAAACTCACAGAAAACCGAAGCAAAGTGAATGAAATAGATAAATGACGGTTTAGTTTTTTCGCGGTGAAAGTGGACGAGTTCCACCGCAGCATGCCCGCGCGGCTGAAACAGCAAATATTAGGCACAAAACGATTGAAATATCGAAGCCGGTAGTGTTGCAGCCCGTACCGGAATGTTTACTTCGTCGGTAACTCCGAAAACAATCTGGAAGAGTTTGTATGGGGGGGGTGGAGCTGGCAAAGCTCAGGGCGGAGTTACGAAAATTTTCGACTTCATATTGCTAAAATTTAGTAGTTTTGACTCGTTTATGACGCTTGAAAAGTATATTCGTAAAGTCGAACACGAATGTTGTAGTCGGAGCAATGTATACTGTCCACTTATCTAGCCGACATTCTCGAAGAAAAGGAGCTTGAGGAGAATTTTAATATTGCTTTCAGAATGCTTTCAGATAGATTCTGGAATTTGACGAAGGAATATTTACTTTCATTACCCAGTACGATCTGCTTGCCTGCATTGACCCCAAAATTTCTAAAACTGCGAAAGTCTCCCCCATTGGAGAGATTTCGCGAACCCGTTTTGGAGCTATAATCTGATATTTATGGGTTCAAAGGCTCCATACACTTGAGCGGTTTCGATGAGTATAAAGAAGAGAACGAGAAGCATTCAAACTTTTTCGTGCCCAGAACTTCCTCCAAATTTTGAATTGAAATTCGAAGCAGGTCGAGCATTTTCGAGTAGAAGTTGAACCCGTTAGATAGAGGACGATTCGTGTTTTCGAATTATATGCCATACCTAGTGGAAGGATCAGAGACGGACAAGGGAAACTTTACTGACCGTTATTTGGTGCAGAACTCTCCAGACAAGTGGGAATTTGAGAGGATTGTTGAGTGCGCAAAGCTTGATCAGAAGTATGGAGGAAAAATCGCACCGTTCTGAATGATTGTGGATACACGATTCAAACCAGTTTCAGCGGCAGTTGTTCCTCGAACGCGGAATGTCCGTCAGCAGAATTTGCGCTCTTCCAGGACGACAAGAACTCCTAAAAACAAAACCGTTTCTGGGGTTGCATGCAGCGTTCGCGATCACCATTATCGTTGAGCTCTACAGTGAATTGAAAGATGAAATGGAACTTCGGATCTTACAGTCACAATAATGGCAGAAAACGAGCGAGTAATGGCAAAAAACACGACTGCAAGCAAGTTTTTTCAATCTCCGAAACGCCTCACGTCCCCTTTCTGCCCCACCCCCCCCCTCTCGACATGAACAAATGAATACGCGAGAGTGTGATAGTAACTGCAAATAATCGATTCATGGGAAAGTACTGTCAATCAATTGAGCTCCAACGCTTGGTTGCATTGATAGGTACCATTTCCACACAGATGTCATTTCTTAGACTCCCAGAACTAAATACGACCAGGGGTGCTCTCTTTTAGCGCGAAAACACGGCATTCGAGTTGATTCTAGGCATACCTTTCTCTATGGCGCCCCAGACCTTCCGCATTTTGGGGAGAAGACAAAAGTGAAGTCTATCGTGAACACCTCATTTGAAAGAAACAATTCCTCCTAATTTAAAGCTGCGGAGTCTTGAAAAGTTTTTGCGAATATGTCCGAATTTCGCCCACCCTGAAGTTTCAGTGACTTGTCTAACACTGGGTAAAGTAATACATGGTTGGGGGCGGATAGCTTCACAGCCTCAAGCTGAAGTAAGTATTGTTGAACAGGAGAACGGATAGTGGAGGCTAGGCGGAGCTGCCTCTATCACACACCATGTGCGCATATTGCCGTTATTGGAGCGGAATTCTGGTCCGCACTTGCGTACAGCCGGTGTTGAATCATGCAACGCGATGACAACCGTGAAACTGTGGTCCCGGGTCTCCGGAGCATTGACAACTCGGCACGCGGGGTGTCCGAGTCAGTATGATGAGCGCAGAGGACGAAAAGAAAGGCGCTGCCAGCCAGCCCGGCGCTCTCTCGGCCCTGCCAAAGTGCAAACTATCTATCTCTGCGTCTCCGCAGGGTGGACCAATTTACAGCTTTGGCTGTACACTACAGGGATGGGTGCCAACCTAGTTTGAGGGGGAGCACTTGAAATCCTTGTGAAAAACGAAAGCTAGCTCTTTCAGAAATCAGAGTGTTTCCATGGAGTATTCAGGAAAGTACTATCATATATCTGGTATTAAAAATTCTCATTTTCTCGGATGAATCTTGGGTGCCCCCTCAACAAGGTTTGCAACCAGAGAGGGATCACTATAGTAATCGATTTTTTTTCTCGATCGAATCGGTGAAAACCGTCGTTGGCTGTACTTTCTTTGATGAGGTGATACAGAGGAACTGGTCAACAAATAGGCTACTTATTGTTATAAAATCAATCGATACAAATCAGAAAAGCTTAGAGATTCCTCGTAGGTCAAAATGTATTTCCCAAAAAAAAAGTCAGCAATTCTATCAAAAAGGAGCTGTTTCAGGTGAAGGTGGTTTTGGGCAGACAGAAACGTTCCAACAAAAAAGGAGAAACAGTAAAACTGGATGAGCGAGTCTTCAGAAACTCAACAAAATTTCTTGAGAACTAATTCACTTTGCGGAAACTTTCAATTCCCAAGGATAAACCGTTGCTCTTATTCGCATGGAAAAGCTTGATGCCTCTCGCTAAAAGACTCACTTGTTTGGAAAGGTTCAGTTAATGGGATAGTAATTGCAGTTCCTTCTGTACTTTCACCAGTTCACTTTTCTGATCAGCGAAAGGAAACCGCTCATGTTGGTCAGACTTTACGTCTTCTTTTCGATATTAGGTATAAAATATTTCCACCGGTACTACAATAACCGGAGCAAGCTCTTTTTCAAAACCACAAAGCTCTTCTCTGAAGTTGATTTTGTGAATTCAAAATTTCAGCTACGGGAATTGGTGCTTGAAAAGCATTGTTAATTTTTTGTAGACTCGCCCACTCCCCTTTCCTATTGTTTCTTTTTATAGGAACGTTTCTGTCAGCACCAAGCCACGTTCGCTTGAAGGTACTCATTTGTTATAGAGTTTGCTTTGCTTTTTCTTCTTTATCATATGTTTAATCAGCAGGTTAGTATTGAATCCGGTAGTTTTCTTAAACGAACTGCAGTGTTATAAAAAGTGTGAGCGTCAGAACTGTTCCCGATTTTTGGGGAATAGGAATACTTTTTGAACTCGAAGAAATTGTACTGCAGGAAATGCATTCTCAGTTTGTGATTTCAATCTCAGCATCTCTAAAGACCGGTGGCCGATGTTTGCCAGCTTATGCAGCAAAACCTCGCTCATCTGACAGATGCCAGTCGACGACACAACAGTAGCGTCTTTTTCTTTGTGTCTCCGTCGCAAGAGCCAGGGTGGAGGGCGCAGCAAGCGCGAGGGAAAGTGGGCGAGGCATGCCTGCTCTGATGTACTCGGGGGATCGTCCCCAACCCGACAGCCGTGGCCACGTCACTAGGGACTAAACACAACCTTGGTTGGCCGACGACATGCATCCTCTAGCCCCGCCCCTTTGGGAGGGACTTGGTATGGTGTCCGTCCCTCCTTTGCTGGATGTGTCCAATCGATTGCGGGGGAGCGACCCCAAACCTACGGGCTCACTCAAATACCCAGTGAACTCGGGGGAGCATTCCCAAACTGACACGTGGACCAATCATGTGGATCGCTGAAACATCGATTGGAATTCTTCATTTCTTTTTTTGATGGTTGCTCATGTTTGTTTCTATTTTGGAATTGAAAACTTCTAAACCTTGTTTGCCCATTGTGTACTTTTGAGGTTTAATTGGAATTCTCGCGGAGCTTCTCGACTGAGAGAACTTTTAGCTTATTCTTTCAATCACCATTTTTTAGGGAAAGCATTGATGGCAGAAAAGCAAGAATTGGCAACCGAATTTGGCAGTATTACTCTTGAGCACAAAAGGACTGATACAAGTGATCAGGTATTATTTTTCAAGTTTTTTTCCCATTCATGGCGCACTAGGGCACCCTCGTCGCAATGATGGCTTTCTTATCACCGTATTTTCGCGGTAAATCCGTGGCAAAATCGCGGCACTTATTCTCACAAGTTTTTTATTTCCCGGTAAATTGGCGGCAGCCATTTGGTTGTTCAACGGGAATTTCGCGTTGGTTTCGCCGTAATTTCCGACCTAGCGATAGCTTCGCGTCAATTTCTCGGTGAAATCCAGGTTCGCGGTGGATTCCTGGTGGCTTCCACACATTTTTTTCTAGAGCAGGGCTCCATGAGGAGACTGCTAGAGATTGTGTAGGATAGTTGTACAATTTCGAAAAAAAAATGTCGAACGAAAAAAATTTGAAATTTTTTCGTTGAAAAAAACTTCGAACGAACCAATTTAGAAAACTTCCGAAATTCCGAAGTTCGAACCAATTTTGAAACTTATCGGAATTTCGATTTTTTCAAATTTTGTTCGTTCGAAAAAATCTTGAACGAACGAAATTTGAAAAAAAATTCGTTCGACGAGGTGTCGAACGAACGAAAAATAAAAAAAACTCGTTCGAAAAACGATCATTGCCCAATGACAGGTATATGGGCTGATTTCTTTAGTGGGGCCAGTGGAGAATACATAGGTAAGTAAGCCCTACCAACTTGGGTTCCTATGAGATAGCTCAATCCTTCCGCCATTCTAAGGAATTTGGGCTGAGTTCTTGTGTTTTTTGTTGTAATATTTTCAGGGTTTTAGAGAGAAGTTGAAAATGTTAGGGATGACGGTAGTTTTTCCCCAAGGGAGCGCGGTATGCTCCAGAGAGATTTGAAAGGTGTTCGCAGGACGTCGTGAGAGCTGACAGGGCAGCGTGGGGTGTCGAAATAGTGTGATACATGTCTCAGTGAGTAAAGGAAGCTGAAATGTGCCGTAGAAAGCTGTTAGATCTTAAAAGAAACTGCGTAGCAAACTGATACATACATTGAATCTCTGGAGATGGAATTGGTGTAGAGGGGGGGGGGGGTGGGGGCTAGCGGCGATGAAAATCTGTTGCTGGTTACATGATTCTGCGTTGTGGTCTCAAGTATGTGGAAACTTCGATAGTGGGCACATATATCGAAATAATTTTGAAAGGAAATAATCATAGTCATTTCACCGAGTATGGTCCAAAGATTGAAAGTATATGTTTTTTTAGAACGGGGGTACGCCAATCCACCCTTCGCAACAATCATCTTATTGCTAAGCCGGTAAGCTAATTTGTTTTTGTTTCCTTCTTTCTCCGAAAGTTTTGAACGAATTATAGCCGAGAAATAGCCCACCAGACTCCGCAGCGGCTCCTTTTGGGCTATATCTAGGCTATTTTGGGGCCTGTGCTCGGCCGAGACCACGTTTTCCGCGCACTAGTTGCTCGGCCGAAACCACGTTTTCCGCGCAATAGCCGAGAAAAAGCCCACCAGGAGCCGCTGCCAGGGGGCTATTTATCGGCTTCATCCTGGCAACTCTTACACAGCTACCAATCTGAAAAGGATGCTGCAATCTTTTATTGCCGGTCTTACCTTCATTCTCAATTACAGACAACGATACCTTCAATCATTACTACAATCCGCTCATGTAAGGGAAAGCAGTTATAATGGGTGATCGAGAAACCCGATTTTACCCTTAGCTTTCCGGAGTAGGGCACGGCTCATCAGACCCAAGGAGACCAAACATTTGGCGGCCATTTCGCAGCCAGCATTATTTAGCGGTTATCTGGCGGCTATTTCGCGGCGAGCATTATATGGCTGCTATCACGCGGTTATTACGCGACATGCAGGCTATTTCTCGGTCAAAACTCAGAGTTGTTTCTCGTGTAACAGTAGGCATTTCAGAAGAGGAGAGCGGTCGAGACTGAGCCGTCTTAAATTGCGCAGTAATGATAGGTGTACGAACACTTATCTAAGCCGAAGTCGTTATAATTTGGTTTACATTCTTGTTGATGCATCAAATGCAGCCTTCGGTCCAGGATCGTTCGCCTTTCAGTGGTTTTCGGAGTGAAATCATAAACTATGATTTCTGTATGATGACATTCCTGTATATGTCAATCTTGTATCATTGTTGCTTGCAGTTTGTGAGAACACCTCATTTCCTTCATGTATTTGATTCACACTGACAAGGGAAGTGTTTAGAGTGGCAAACGCATCTGCCAAAACGACTACATAGTGTGGTTAGTATCTCTAGTGGCTCAACAGTAAAACTGCGCAGTATCCAGCCTGCAGGTTCCAAGAAGTTACAAGCTTAAAAAGGTAGTTTTTTGTGCTTTTCTTACCCTCCAAAAAGGTCATTAATCTTTCGAAAATTCGGAAACGGACCCCATAAATGTGTTTAGCGCCCAAAACTACCCCCCCCCCTGAGCAAAATTTGGGTGAAGGCGCATTTTCCATACTTTGTCCAGACTGACAGCGTTTTGGACTTGTACGGATTTAGGGTTGGGCGAATATTTATACCGATTACAGGACTCTGGAAGCGTTTTAGAAAAATGTTCCAGATTTGACTTGAAATTCCCCCAGGAGGGTTTTTTGGGGCGCTGATTACGAATCTGTAGTTTATTAGTCGATTTTCCAAAGTTTTCGGCTAATTTCGTTCAAAGCTTCCCAACCGGGGAAATTTTGAGGGAAAAACGCCACTTTCGAGATTTTCGAATTGCTCAAGTTGTGCCTCTGGGGGGTTATTTGGTGTTCTAAAGACGAATCTGGAGTCCGATTAAGGATTTTTTGCAGATTACGGTAAATTACGGTGGGTATACGGTAGTTTGGTCAAAATCTCAGATTTTACTCAAAAATTGTATACGGGGGCTATTCGGGGTGGAGAATACGAATTTAACGTCCGTTTGTCGATTTTCAAAATACTAAGGTGGATTTTGCCCCCTAAATGACTTTTGAGCCAAATCCGAGGAAATTTTTTGGAACTCCAAAAAAAATTCCTGATGGTTAGGTACCCTTGCCTTTTCGCGAGGCTTAAAAAATTTTCATAACTTTTTTGAACCTGCGGCTCGCGGCGGGATACTGCGCAATTCTACTATTGAGCCAGAAGAGATATCGTCCATCACTGGATGAGGGATCGCCGCGACGCTGCTTGGCGGGAGAAATTGCGCGCGGGAAAACGAAGGGAGAGCGGCTATTGATCGCGCAATTTTTCCCGCCAAGCAGCGTCACGGCGATCCCTCATCCAGTGATGGACGATACTAACGATACTGGTCGTTTTCGCAGATGCGTTTACCACACTAAACACTTCCCTTGTGAGTGTTAAAATGTTCACACTGAGTTGTGAACATTTTAACTGCTTTTCGATTTTGAATTTAGCGTCCATTTTGAAACGAATTGAATTGATTGGAAGTAAGTTTTGGTTGGATTTTGTGTTGAATAGCGTCCTGATACTGTATGTATGAGAATCATACTGTGTTGTGAACATTTTTACTGTTTTTTTGATTTTGGATTTTACGTTGATTTTGAAGGAAATCGCTTTGGAAGTAAATTTTTGTTGCATTTTGTGTTGTATAACGCTTTGATACTGTTGAGATTCGTTGCAAAAAGGTGAGAAAATGCGTGCTAAGTCTACTGAGCAGTTTTAGCACTATACACGCGTAGCGGTCAAGGAAGCTAGCGGAAAGGAGAGCGGAAAGGTAAGCATTTTGAGACCCGGCCCCCTAAGAATGGCTTTACAGAGCCAACTAGGTCCCTGCAAAACTCAACTTTGGTCCCTCCCAATAGCGAACGTAGAAGGGACCAACCACGGCCAACCATGTCCCTGCAAAACTCAACCCTGTCCCTCCCAATAGCAAACTTAGGAGGGACCGACTCCGCCCACTTTAGGGGATCGTCCCCAGCTGTCGGTGGGGATGGAATGAGTTTGGGTTGGGGATCGTCCCAAGAGTTCATCAGAGTGGTTGTCAATGGTACCGCAACCGCAGCACAAGGGCACTTGGCGCTAGATTTTAAATGAAAGAATGATTCGAATATTGTATTCCTATAACCCATTGAATGAATGAGTAAATCGGACAACTTCTCTTGAAAAACCTCAAGTGACTGGAAATTTCAAACATAGCCTTTCCATATTTACCGAATGAGGCTTTTTCGAATTTTCCGAATTATTGAATTTTTTAGTGAGGGTTTTTTTTTAAATTTCAAATAATATGAACAAGGTCAAATAGGGAAGACCTATCTTTTTTTTGCGATTAAACTAACAAATTTGAAAATCTGTCTCCTAATTGACTCGAATGGGGGTTCGGAAAATTCCTCCGAAATTTCAATTGAGAATTCGAGATTTAAAACTATTCCCGATTAATTTATGAGTACTTTGAACATTCTTTACACTGGCGAAAAAAATTGAAAGTTGTCACCCAAAATTGCCGAATACTCAAAAAATGAGGTATTTCAAATTCCTGAATAAACCGAATATTTAACAACTGATTACCTGGAAATCTCGAATGAATCGAAGATTTGGAAAACCGAATAATTTAAATTTGTGCACGTATCAAATACTTGAAAACACGAATAATTTGGTTTGCCGAATGAGTAGTTTTCAGAAAAAAGTCGAAATTTTCGAATGAATAAAATATTCGAAAAAAGGAGAAATTAAGATTCTCGTATGAATCGAGAATATCAAACTATAAATTTAATCAAATAATCATCACTGATGGGGTAATGTCTGTGCCATTTTCGTAGGAAGTCGTGACACACCTACGTGGCACAACCCGAAGCGAAGATATCATTGATGAAGTAATGATATCTGCGCTTCCGCTCGTGCCATGTATGACGCATAGCTGCGTCTTTCTAAGCAATTGACACAGATGATAAAAGTGTCTCATGTGGTTCGAGCAACACCTATCCTCAACCTCTGGATGAGGGAAAACGGCTACGCTGCTATGATAGCTTCAACATAAAATCCGAACGGGTAATTTCAAGAAAACAGTGATGAGATTAGTGAAACAACGCTCCGAAGATAGCTAGAGAATAAGAAAAGCTGCAACGCAGCTTCCTAGAGGTAGGATACAAACCATATCTCAGTTTCGAATGATTTACAAAATGGAAAACAAGCAAACGAACGCATAAAACGAGCGCCAGGACGAGTGGGGAGAACGTACGAGAGAAAGAATAATGCTATGACGAGTTAACAGAAGTCGATAAAAAAACTTCGGTCAATGAGGCCACAGCACACGCGCAAACTTGTCCATCAGGCTGGCGGCTGAATGCCTGCGCTCACACAGCCTGCCGGCCAAAAGCCAGCGCTGGCATTTTTGGCAGGTGCACCGGCTGTCCACCAGCCCGATCCATATCTGACGTATTCTACGGCGCTCCGATCCCTAGTTCGTCTGAGCCTGACAAAAAGTGACCTGTGATTAAGATTAAGTATAATCATTCAAAATTTCTACACAGTAACACGTCGAGGGTGAAGAGGCGTTTCGGAAACTTCAGAACGCTTGCTTGCAGAAAATTTCTCGGGGCTGGACATTTTTCGATGCCCTGAGGGCAGATGGGTGCAGTCTAGGGTACGAAAACTACATTTAGAACATGAGTGTCCGTATCTGAAAACGCACCCGAAATTTCATGGGTGCAGATGCAAGCCGAAGGACGCTACACAAGTTGAGGCCTTTGAAAAATATTCAGATCCAGGATTGTAATGAAAAATTTACAAGCACTTTTCCAAACTCCTATTAGGGCTTTCCGCGTTGCTGCAATGTGCGGAAAAGCTACTTCGGAAGAATTATTCGAAAATTCGAAATATTTATTTCCGACTATGTTCGGAAATTTTTAACTCGAAAATATCATTTTTGAGTTAATACGAAAAAATGGAAATTCCAAAAATATCATTTTCGAGTTTCTTCGGAATTTCGAGAATTTTGATTTTCGAGATTTCGGAATTCGAAAAATCCGTTTTCGAATATATTCGAAAATTCGAACACTTGACCGCTTTGCCGAAGCATAGTGCACATGTAGTTTCTATTGAATGCTATTCTAATGAACATGTGCTGCCAATCCTGGGGCGGCATGCACGCACGTTTTCGGCGGGGTTGTGTTAGGGTTGGGCACCGTAACACCGCTAATCGGCATGCATGAATGCGCGCGACGGGGTTGGGTTGGGCCACGAAGGGGCTGGATTCCAATCCACCTCTAGGAGGTAGGTTTGGCAGTGTTCGGAAGGGGTTTGACCGCTCGAGCGTCCATATGTTTTCATTCTCAACAGAATTATCATGATGATCTCTTTTAATTCTACTCTTCTATTCTTTTACTTCATTATACTGATTTTTGTGATTTTTCAGCATTACTCTGTCATGATTTCTTCGAATATTCGGCAGTAATTGTGAATCTTGTAGCCTATAAGTTTTTCTAGGTCCACCTTGCCACAACTGCATGTGATCGTACTCTTCATGATATCGGAGAAGGCATTTTTCGAAGCTCTTACACAATTAGTGTAGCATATTGTGTAATAATTTTAGATTGGAAGGTTTTGAGAAAATGGAGCATTTTTTTAAATCATATTCTATTGCTGGGACACATCGAGGTTTTCCTTACTATGTGGGGCACGCAACGTTTTTGAAAGGGTCGATAGCGTATCAGAATAATTTTTTCAATAGTGATACTCAAAACATTGTTCGTTATGCTGTTTAAGCGGCTAAGTTACCAACATCAAAGTTACATTGAAGAAGGGTGAGGCCGGAAAGCATTAGGAGAGAGCTTATCAGCCTTGTTTCACATATTAGTCCCTGATCCTTCGTAACAGTTTCCATTTTTGTTACGAAAACAAGCCAGCTAAAAATTGCTCTAAAATGCTGGGTTTTCTTGAAACCTTTAGAAAAATAAAAAAAATCGGAAAGCCTAATGCCTTCGAATGTAGTGACTTTTCTTTCTTCCGAAAATTACTTTTCTACAGACGTTTGGTTATCGGCATTTATTATTCTTTTACGCCTAAATGAATGTAAATTTGTTTGAAATTCTTGTTACTTATTAAGCGCAGAAAAGTCGAGAAAATTATTGCTTGATTTTGAAATGGGAAAACATATTTAAGTCATATAAACGTTTGTCACAAATCAAGGGAGAATTTCGCTTGAATTTACGAGCGTTAGAATGTTTACTTTGACTACGAAAGAGAACTCAAAATTGGAAGTGCTTCCTTCAGTTGAATGGAATGGATTCATCCGATAAAATCTTTCTGATAGTGACTTTATTTAACCAAACCGCAGCCCTTCTTCATTCCAACAATGGACCCATCAGTTTAAATAATTTGAGTGACAATCTCAATGAACTCTTTCGTGCTACATTGTGCTAAATTCAATACATATTCTTTCATGCTATATATTCTTATATTCTTTCATTGCAAAGGTAAAAACACAAAATGATATCAAATAGATTTGGAATTCAAAATGGATGGATGATAAAACACGGGAACGTGTTGAAGGAGTTTTACGAAGCAAGTTCAAAAAGAAAAAGATAAATAATGTGCATTACTAGAAGAACGAAAAATAAGGCAATTTCTAATAGCAAACGCTGAAAAGAATCTCCATGTCGATCAACAGCTCCCTAGGGGTCTTGCAAACCCGATCCTTTCGCGCGTTCATGCATACCGTATCGTGCGTAACAACAACCCTCCAAACCCGGGTTTGCTGGCACCGCTGACCCAACCCGACCCCGGTGCGCGTTCGTGCATGCCGCCCCTGTAATCAATACACAGGCAATGGATCGGCTACCGTCTGTGGTCCGATCATAATCCGAGGGGCAGCAATTGAGCCCGCATAACCCGCCGCGGGTAAATCGCCGCTCAATCTTGGCTGTCTGCTCTCTCGCTCTCGCGGTAGGAGGGGCCTTCTGGCGAGTGAGTCGAGGTGCGAACAGCGTTAACGAGCTTATAATTACACCACTGATCTCTGATTTAGTCCTGAAGTCCCTCTCCCCTCACCTGGTCTCTGAACAACTCTTCGGATCTAGAAGACAATTCATTCTGGAGGAATTCATAAAAAAAAGACGCCAAAAACGTGAAAAGTGTCTACGAGCGACTTCTGATAAAGTTCTTGAAGCGGTAGTGTATAAACGTATGAGTTTCACGTCTAAAAACGTCTCCACCATCAAGCCGTTTCCTACAGCTGGCTTGTTTCGGGATGCTATACGACTTGTCGGAGACGATTTTCATCATTTGGGCGGCTACTCTATAACCGCTTTTTAATAAGGCACTGAAAACGTCTGTCACATAATTACCCTCCTCCTTGGTCTTTTTGTTCGCATGCTCACATGCATCATTCTGACGTTGTGGGTTCTCACATCTAATTGGAGTGGAATGCAACGTCTTCTTCCTAGCTGAACCACATGTTTACTCCACAGCAGCTTCAGCTTCCATATTAGATCCGCTCTTGCTCATCTGGCGAATTTCGTAAAAGCAATCCATCCGAGCACCTGCTTTCAATTTTCTGAAACTTCACTACCCTTGGTCACCACATCTACGGAGACATCGAAATTACAGGCGGAGCTCTGATTGGCGAAGTTACAGCACCGCTTGTGAACTTCATTATTCAGAGTCATTGAGTCATGGTTTCGCCTGTATCCCAAAAATAAATGCTGCTCTCTCAGGCGATGCGGTTCCCGTCCTAAGGATACCTCCTTACTAGCAGAGGAGACCCGCTCTAGGTTCTTCATAGATAGGGAAGGGTTGACCCGTTCTCCATTCTTTGGTAAGGGACGAAGAGCGAGCGTTCATCCAGCCTCTAGGCTCGAGATCACCTTCCGAAGTCGAAGTGCCGAGTGGGCACTCAATGAGGTGATGAGCCATATGTACCCGTTGTGTATGTTGTTAATGCCATGATACGTGCATTTATTAGTGATAAGATTGTGCCAGCCGACAGCATGTACACCGGCTGTCTGCTGGCAACGTGATGAAAGGGTGGATTCGCCGGGGCTCCGATCACCAGATCGCTCTGATGACAGAGTTCGCGATGTCGTTAGCCATATAGCGAATAGTGCTCCTCATCAGATATGCATACTCCGTTAATTTTAGATGGAACAGAAGTTCAAATGTCCTAGAAAATGGCGTCATTACAATAGTTCTTGTTCAGTGGGTGCTTGCTCTGTCGTTGCATACACTATATTTAGTGTCCTTCCAGTACCTTTATTTCAGGTAGAAATTGTGGGAACGAATGCCTCGGATTCCGCCAAAGTAGGCCGGCTCTCCGACAGCCATCTGGCATAAAATGAGAAAAGAAAGTAGCTTGTCAACAAATTATGTAGCTTAAATGAGTGGAAGTTGATGTATCATTTGTTGATAAGCTACTTTCTTTTCTCATTTGATGCCAGGTGGCTCTCGTAGGGCCGGCCTCTTTTGACGGAATTCGAGGCATTTGATCTATATCTTCCTCAGACAGTCGGGGCTTAGTACGTCGGCACAATACCGTTATTACGCCGGCACAAAGGGATCGGCAGCACCTGTGCTGTAGCTGCTGGTAACAGCAGGATATGCTGGCAACGACCAGGAGCTCCTGCTGCTTGTGCTGGCGCTTTGTTTATCGTGGCACGCGTGCTATTGCCAGCCCCTCTCTCCTAGTGTCTGCTTCCACTATCCTCCGTTGATTTGTCTGATACGAATGAACACTGCAGCATCCTCTTGTACGACGGCGGTGGGTATATAATTGATTGATTGATTTATAACGATGCTGAAGACAATCGTATGAAAGCAAGAAAAACAATAATGAAATACATCGTAAAAGAAAGCATACAAGTTCCGACGAGTAAGAACAAGCTTTCCGGGAAAGTTAGTCCAGACAACTCAGAAAACTGCACCGTTAAGAAGCTTGGATTTAGCAAAGCGTTTGAACCTTGGAAACTCCATTGTCTCGGAAATCGAACTCATAAGCGCATTGTACGCTGACGCGGCCCTGATGAAAAAAGCGTGTGCGGTAGTATTAGTTTTTGGTCTACTTATCCTTATTTTAAATCGAGGTCCTCTCGTCCTTGATCGAAAGAGCTTGAAGAAATGTGAGAAATTAATTGTCACTTTGAAATTCAAAAGCTTGTACACCATGCACACATCAAACAGCTTTCTTCTGGATTCAAGTGAAGGGAGTTTGAACCTACGATTCCTTGCCTTCGATTTGGAGATTCGACTGTACACTATCCCACCTCTCTTAATGTAAAGCTTCCGGGTGAAGTTATTCTGACATTTTTCCATACTATCGATATACTTTCTCCTGCATGGATTGAAAACTGTAGTCCCGCACTCCAAAATTGGTCTGACATAAACTTTGTAGGCCTTTAATAGAGTGGTGACATTGTGTGTAGAGAGGGCCTTGAATAAACGAAAGGTTTGGAGATGTGCCTTACTCTGGATACTTGCAATATGCTTCAAAAAATCTAATTTGTGGTTGTATAAGAAGCCAATATATTTAACAGCGTCCACTGAGACAATAGCCTGAGGCGGCCAGTCTCGCTGAGGGGGCAGTTGGCCGTTTGAGGCCAATCAGAGGAGGTGATCTTGTGTCACTTTTCAGACGTTAATTTTGAACGCTGAGCGGATCATCCCCATGGCCCATCTCGAGGGAAGCCCCCTCCTCGTAGACCGTGGCCAAGATGATGCCCTTGTTGTGGACCGCGCCGAGGATGGCCTCCTTGTTGCTGGCCGTGACAAGAATTATGCCCAACGCCGGTAAGGAGGGTGGCAGTCCGAATTCTGTCGATAATGAGCGTTAGTACGCCAGCATACGTTGGCAGGATATGCTGTCGCAAAAAGCAGCTCCTGCACACAACGAGCGTTAGTACGCCAGTTTTGCCCTGGCGTACTAACGGTATTGGGCCGACGTACTAAGCCCCGACTGTCTGAGCTCACAATAATGCGTTGGTGACCCAACAAACTCTACCTACGTTCTCAGGCGGGTGCATTAAATGATTCGAACCCAAAAAAACGGTGAGCGGTTTTCAACGCGTACGACGCCTTTAAATGAAATGAAGGTCCTGTGAGGTCTTTTCTCGTTGGAGTTCTGCTCGTATGAACGGGAGATGGACTTTAAAGGCAGTGGTCGCGCAGAAATAAGCTCGTCTTCTTTTCCTCTCTAAACCCTTTTCTGGGTATAGAGTAGTAGAACCTATAAGAAAAAATTGCGAAAAAAACGCTGTTCTGCGCCAAATTCGAAGCCTGAACTTTCTTGTCTTTTGATGGTGGACGAGCCCACCCCACATCATGGGCATCGATGATCTCTAATATCAAGAACATCAGCTGGCTTGAAATCGAATTTCAATCAATGAACCTCCGGATTTATGTACACATCTAGTCAAAAACATTGACTGAAGTGCTTTCTTTCATTGTTCAACTATTTTATTAGGTAAATTTGCATTTATTTCTTCCTCTGAGTGTCGAGGAATTTGAACTGCTTGGCATGAGACTGTGATCTTTCTGTGCACGTGTGCACGAACTGGAAATTTAGGGTCCTAATAACTCTAATTCTAGCCCGTATTTCACCGCGCTACCTTCATAGTTTTTGAGCTGTTTTTGATCTAAGCTGATTTTTGTAGTTTTTTCGATAACGTTTTTCATCGTGACCACCGCCTTTAAGATAAAATCAGAGATCACTGGTCTAATTATAAACTCGTAACCAAGATGCAGGCTCAATTGCTGCCTCTCGGATTATGATTGGACCACAGACGGTAACCGAACCATTGCCAGTTTATTGGTTACAGGATTGACAACACATGTTTACCAGATTAGCATTCGATAGATGTTACATGTGCACGTACCATTAGTTTACCTAAAAGCAGTGTTCACGATGGTTTTCGTTAAGTGTTACCAAAATTACAAAAAAACAGCGAGAAACGCACTAAAACGTCTTATTTCAGCGACAATATTCTCTGGTCTAGACTAGTTGTCCGATTGGATGAACATGATTATGGTGGTTGTCACCGATAAAAAGTGGGGATAATCAAGAATGGAAGAGTATTTTGGGAAAAACAGTGTTAGTTTGGGTCTGAATGAAAAAAAAACGGAGCAACAGAGAGTAGGGAATTTCAAAAGACGGTTCCACAACAAATTTCATTGTCACGATGAATAGTTCCAGTGAGACTCGAGGGAGGTGAGATTTGAGAATTTCGTACCCTTCTGGTGCATTTTTCTATATTTCTTCCTCATTTGAGTTCTACCCGGGGCCAAACAATCGAATCAGCAATTAATCTCAAAATCGAAGATTATCGTAAGCTCGTAACATCGTAACCTTTGAAGGCATCGATCGTGCGCGCTGGAAATCACCTTAAATTTTTTTGTGTATAGTACAATCAAACATTTCGGGCTAGCTGACATCATGTGAGGCTCTGTAAATGCGCCCCTCAAAAGTTATGATCACCTGGAAACTGCCATGGGGTTAATCATCTAGCACTTCTGGGTCGATCATCTAGCTTTTTTTCAATGTTTATGCCACCGCCAAACAACATGAAAAGCAATTATGGCACAAACTCCACACGTAGAGAAATTCAAAAATTACAGTGACCGGGTCTCCCGATGCAGAAAAACTTCAAGAATGATTTTGGCGCGAATTTCGAACACGTCTTTACAGTGTATTTAAACTGGTTTCTCTTCACAAATGAAGGCTTTTCAAGGGCTCTTTCGATATTTTCGTTCACCAAAAAAGCCAAGCTTTAAAAAAAAACACGAAAAAATGATACATTTTTTTCTGCGCGTCCCATCTAATATTTGAAAACAAAATAAATATGGAAGCAGAAGTGCAGCAGAAGTGACATACTCAAAATATCCTAGCAGCTTCATTACACGTTGTTAAAACGATCTACGACTGGCGAATACCCACCTGCTGGTTCTCGCACCCACAATGATAAACAAATTATTTTCGCAAACTATTTCTGTAACACTTAATTTAATGAAATTTTTTTCGCAAATTCTTATTCGTGAATATTTTCCTACCCTGGGTACCTGCCATATTTTCTAGACCCATTTTAAATAGAGGTTCTTCCTTTTCCCAAAGCTGATTCTATTTTCGTGCTCTAAATACCCACATTCGTTCATTATTATATTTGCTATCTTTTACTTGTTCCGATCTGAATAATTTCTGAACTCATTTAGATGACTATTGTATTTAATTTCCATAGATTCCATCAAGTAAATCAATATTCGTGCTCCTTATATCCACATTCATTTATTTAATTAAACACCATTCGTTTATTGTTATAAGAGATAACTTCTGGTCTCGTTTTCATCTATATCCATTCGATATTCGTTACCTTCTTCTAACAACAATCAATTAGATGACCATGCCTCTATCTTTTCCTGCAAAGTTCACCGATCGAATTGATTAGAGAAATGATTCGTATTGAACTACATAGTGTGAACTTTGAATTTCGAAAATCTGTGAAATCATGGATCAGCGACACTTCTGCAGAACTGTGGCCTTTTTCTTTGCCGTATGGATTCGTCCCTTGGTGCGTTGCTCCGCACTTGGCAGCAGGAAGGTTCAAGGAGGTTATATTGAAGTCTGGGTAAGGATGCCAACCCTGCTATAGCCATCAGAGGACTTCATTTTCACCAAGGGCAGCGATAGAGATGGTTTTTATATTAGATGGAGAGCCAGGGGAGCACGCACTCTTCAAGGAGCACTTTCTCCGGCACTTAGCTCTCGTTGATCTCGTCAAGCTCTTCGTCTTTCCCTTCAGTCCCACGGTTATCTGTGGTGGGCCATTTCTGCGCCAATGTGTGGATTGATCATGGATTGTCCGCCAGATCAAAGCCTTCATTCCAGTTCACAAACAATCATTCCCCGAATGTTCTCACTAAAGCTGCGCACGTTTTTTTTGTCAAAAAAATTATGAAAATTTTCCATCTGAGAAATTACTACAGGAGCTGTTGAACGCCCTGACAACGAATATGGCTTCAATTTTCGGTTTTTGGCTTTTTCTTTTAGCCTATTTTGGTTTCTCAAAATATTTTTGGTGCAAGTCGGTGAGTTACAGGTTTGAAGAACCAGGACTTGTTGGTTACCATCAATTAGGGGGAGAAGCAAATATTCCAGGTCTGACTCGAAATTTCTCCATGATGATTGCTTGGGATTCTGATCATGAATTTGAGGTCTACTCAGGCTACGGCGCGAGGTGTGATACAAACCAACATTGGTCCGACCCCCCCCCCAAGTCAAGCGGTTTGCTCAGCCCCCCCCCCCCTGGGAAAAAGTGATGGCGACGACCAGGGGGGGAGGTCCTCACTTCGTAATTTTTTATAGTGAACAAGATCGAGACTACATTGATGCATCGACTGTATCAATTAATCCTAATGATGCAATAAATAAATCTTACACGATTTTTGGATGTTTTTTGCCGTAACTGCAGTTCAACGTCGCAGTGCACGTTATGGTATGTTTACACAAGGTGCTGAGTTGATCGCAAAACGCTTGGCTCCGGGCGGGCAATAAATAAATGTTTTCCACGAAAGCAGACAAAAACAACTCTCCTGCGACAATGACCCCAACTGTTTGTTAAAGGCACTCTTCGCGATAAAAATCGCTTCTCTGTTTGTTTACCTATCTTGAAACCGGTCCCATTCCGATTCCAATGATGCTTCTAGAATCGTACAAAACTTTCTGGGAATGGAGTTATGGTCCCTCAGAAATTGAGCTAGGGAAGCATGGTGGACGAGTTGTCCGAGGCTTGTAACTTCCGTCTTCTGCAGCGAACGTATGCGAGCTGATCTGAGTAAAGAGAGGAGTTGAGAATGAAGGGAGGAACGGGGCTTTTGATCGGAAACCATCGCTCAACTCACGATTTTGAGTGTTCCTTTGTTCACGTCGAGGGGCGGTAATTGGCCGGACTTGCCCACAGCGGCGGGGTTTGCCCACTTTTCTAAGCCGTTTTGCGGCTCCTGGGTAGCTTTTCGTCCCGTTTCTTCGACGCTGTTCTGCTTCTGAGAGCCACAAGAAGCGTTTGTCATGAAAAATTCGCGGATGAAGTTTATCGCGAACAGTGCCTTTAAATGGCTGAACATTCATTAGTGCCCTGAGTGCAAATAGGTCCGGTTTCGGGCATCAAAACCACATTGAGTAATTGGCTGTTCACTTGTGAAAACGCACCTAACTTTTCATGGACGAAGCCTTAAGCCGAACAGCGCTACATAGGGTCGACGGAGCTTGTTTTCATGCCCTGAGGGCACATAGGTGCGGCTTCGGGAATGAAAACCACATTTAGTAATTGGCTGTTCAGATGCGAAAACGCACCCAAATTTTCATAGACGAAGCTTCAAGCCGAACAGCGCTACATAGGAGGGGGTCCATGGAAAAGTCGATAGCTGTGAAGTGTTTACAAGTATTTAACGAAATTTGAATTAGGGAGTTTTGCGTAGCTACAACGTGCGGAAAACCTAAACCTGGACCGGAGTTTTTGATTTCATTCTTTTATCCGATTAAAAAAGGTCTTTGAAGACCCATTTTTAGGTGTGATACAATCGGTTGTATCACACCTAAATCCAGCTAAATCCAAAAAATGGGTTTTCAAAGACCGTTTTTAACCGGTTAAAAGAATGAAATTGATTATTTGGGTCCATGACTGGGTTTTCCGCACGTTGTAGCAACGCGAAACTCCCTAATTCAAATTTCGTTAAATACTTGTAAATACGTAGTAATTATTTGTTTAAAGGCAGTGGTCACGATGAAAAACGTTATCGAAAAAACTACAAAAATCAGCTTAGATCAAAAACAGCTGAAAAACTATGAAGGTAGCGCGGTGAAAAACGGTCTACAAATAGAGTTTCTAGGGCCCAAAGAAGCTAGTTCGTGCACACGTGCACAGCGATGACGAAACAGATCGCAGTCTCATGCCGAGCAGTCAAAAATCATCGACATTCAGAGGACGAAATAAATGCAAATTTAACGAATAAAAACAGTTGAGCAATGAAAGAAAGCTCTCCAGTCAATGTTTTTGACTAGATGTGTACATAAATTCGAAAGTTCATTGATTGACATTCTATTTCAAGCTAGCTGATGTTCTTGATATAAGAGGTCATCGATGCCGATGATGTGGAGAGGGCTCGTCCACCATCAAAAGACAAGAAAGTTCAGGTTTCAAATTCGGCCCAAAACAGTGGTTTTTTCGCGATTTTTTCTTATAGGTCCTACTACTCGAGACCCAGGAAAGGATTTGGAGAGAAAAAGACGACAAGCCTATTTGATCGCGACCACTGCCTTTAACTGGACCACGAGGTTGATATACAGTTTATTGGCTTACGTACGTTTCGGCGGGATCGCCTTCTTCAGAGCCTGGAAAGAACAAATCAGTACTTGTAAATATTTCACAGGTATCGATTTTTTCATGGACCCCACCCTATGTAGCGCTGTTCGGGTTGAAGCTTCGTCTATGAAATTTTGGGTGCGTTTTCGCATCTGAGCAGCCAATTACTAAATGTGGTTTTCATTCCCGAAGCCTCACCTATGTGCCCACAGGGCATAGAAACAGGCTCAACCCATCCTATGTAGCGCTGTTCGGCTTGAAGCTGCGTCCATGAAATTTTGGGTGCATTTTCACATGCGGACAGTCTTACTCTAATTGTAGTTTCCGTGAATAAAACTGCACCTATGTGCCTTCAGAGCTTGAGAAAATCTTATGCTTCCGCCGATGTCGCATTTTGGAAACTGCCCAACGAGTCAGTTTCGTGGAGTAAATTGCAAGAGATATAACAGTGAACAAAGCTCTTCTCGAACGGTCAACTATCCATCTTTTTCCAGAATCGCGGAATTTTTGGCATTTGGTGGGATCGAGCCTGTGAATCCTGAATCGCCTAAAAATGCATCTTAGGTTCGAAATTCCAGAACATCTGTGTCATTTGGTTGACAGGACAGTCCGCTTGTAATGACCTCGATGACAGCGAATACTCAGCACCACTGCTGCTTACATATGCGGGAGCGCTTTGGCTACATACTTTACCTGGCCAAGACTCCTTCTCCATGTCAGAATCATTAACGATGGCCATGCTACTGTCGTCTATTGTCTTGTATGCTTTATCACAAGTGAATTGTAAGCTCCTCTTGTGTGTTCCTGCCTTACTTTTACATCTCCATTTCATATCTTGCCTAATTTGTTTTTTCGCAGTTGTTTCTCACTATTCAGTTTCTTTTTTGATCTCCTGTCTCATTTTGCTCTCTCAGCATGATCTCCAGTTTTATTTTGACCTCTTATTGCGATCTCATTTTGCCCTCTCTGCTTGCCGTTATTTTTTATACTAACGTCATGGCTCTCAACCCCCGCCCCCGCCCTGAGATAGAGGTCCATCTTGGTTCTTGGTTGACCGAAGGTCCGACCCCCCATCCCACCGGATGTCGACGGGTCCGACACCCCCCTCTGTGATACAACACACCTCACGCCGAACCCTGGGTCTACTTGTCAACTTTCGAAATTTCGCAGTAGATTCACATACCTATGGGTTAGTTCGTGCGTAATTGCCACCGCCCGCAGCCAGATCGCGTGCTATGCCATCGATAAATACGGACAAGATTGTTGGATGACGTCACGAGCGAACGGGCTGCGCGCGTTCAGCAGCTGGGCAGCTACGGCAGGCCTGTAGATAGGCTACCAGACCTTCCATACTTTATCTAACATTCGAGAGTGAAATTTATAAGGAATACTGCCAGGTTCCTCTAATTGTAGGTAGAAGAAATAGAGAAATTGAAAAAAAAACGCCACATTCGCCAGTAGCCCCCTCCTCGGCGTTTCAAAGGGCAAAAACCGATGCTATCTGATTTTCTTGTGCTTGGCTCATCGTGCTCCCTATGCAACCAATCAGTGTCTTGATAAGGCTTGCAGTTTATATCGTCGATCACTGGTCGAGAGATCGCCGCGTCGAACACAAGTGGCACGCACGCAAGCGAGGAGGTAATGATACTATCATTACCTCCTCGCTTGCGTGCGTGCCACGGATGTTCGACTCGGCGATCTCTCGGTCAGTGATCGATCATATTTTGGAGTGTTGTTCTGCACGACCAGTGGCCGTATTAATGAAACTTCAGAAAGCTTCCCGGGAAGATTAAAACCTTCCCGCTGTCGGACGAGTTTTCCGCCATCCATCTACCCGGCTACCTGGCGGGTAGACAGGTAGGTTCCTGGCTACCTGGCAGGTAAGCGGCAAGGTTCGTGGCGAACGTCACGTTGATAAGACGTGGAAGATAATCCTCAAAAGTTACCTGGGGTGCGTTCCAAGAACATTCCCATGGCAAAACGCGTCCATGGAAACGTAGCCACAGCCACGTGGGAGCAATGTTCAGTTATTATTCGCATCCATGGAAAGCAGATTTTTCCAACGGAAGGTTGTGTTTCCTCCCAAGGAGTCGCGGAAACGTTCTTGCAACGCACCCCTGAAAATTCACGAATTATCTTCCCGTCTACCCATCGATTGAAGACGGGTAATATCTTCCCGTCGATGAGCTTTCACAGTTTCCGTCTGCCATTCATTGAGTTTTCGTGTTGCTTTTGAACTCATTGCCGTACATGACTCACATTTGGTAGGGCCTCATTCTGTAGCTTTTGCAAAGTGTCAACTCGTGCTGAATTCTATCTTTGTCGCTTTCGTTGAACCTTTTTACCAATCGCTTCTCTTCCTCATTAGTTCTATGCTTGATGACCAGACTATCTTGATTTGAAATGCAATTTTTTCTTGTGAATCGGACGCATTAAACGTGCCACCTATAGAAACATTCTTCAGAAAAAAGGCAAAAACTTCTCAGAATTTATTGCTAGAGTTCCATTAAAATAGAGTTTCAAAATCAATGAGCTACTGAAAGGAATTTTTCGCAATAAAACCAACAAACTAGTTTAATTTTCACTTTCATAAATTCATTAACTCGACTTCCACTTCCAATTTTCTTATTTCACCATATTTCGATTTTTTGCGATTGGATAGACCAGCGAATTCAATGTTTGCAATCCTGAATGGATTAATTTCTCTTCCGCATTCCTTAAAGGCAGTGGTCACGATGAAAAACGTTATTGAAGGAAACTACTAGAATCAGCTTAGATCGAAAACAGCTGAAAAACTGTGGAGGTAGCGCGGGAAAAACGGGTTAGAATTAGAGTTTCTAGGGTCCAAAGATGCTAGTTCGTGCACACGTGCACAGCGCTGGCCAAAAAGACCGCAGTCTCACGCCGAGCAGTCAAAAATCATCGACATTCAGAGGAAGAAGTAAATGCAAATACACCTAATAAAACAATTGAATAATGAAAACAAGCACTTCAGTCGCTGTTTTTGACTAGGTGAGTCAATGTTCATTGATTGAAATTCAATTTCAAGCCAGCTGATGTTCTTTATATTATAGATCATCAGTATAGTTGTACAATTTCGAAAAAATGTCGAACGAACGAAATTTGAAAAAAAATTTGTTCGAGGAAATTTCGAACGAACGAAGAAAAATCTTGCAAATTTCGTTCGTGTACAACTATAATCATCAATGCCGTTGATGTGGAGTGGGCTCGTCCACCATCAAAAGACAAGAAAGTTCACGCTTCAAATTTGCCCCAAAACAGCGGTTTTTTTCGCGATTTTTTCTTATAGGTCCTACGACCCGAAACCCAGAAAAGGGTTCACTGAATTAGCGTTTCTTACTTTCTGGTCCAAGAAATATCAACTTCCATCTTCAAACGGATGAGCTAGATTCTGATGACAAACGAAGAATGGAGCCGTTTTTTGCATTCTCTAAACGGACGGCTAAATTGGTTTTTTGCGGACAAAATCGATTTCTGTGACTTAGGGCGAACTATGGGAACCATTTTGGCGTTGTACGAGTTGAGCAAAGTTAAGTACATAAAAGGAATGCCCATGCTACGAGTAATAGATGTCCATGGATGCGGAAAAAAGAAATGAGCGCGTGAGAAAAATCGGTGAAATATCTTTTTGGACTACGGTAAGACAGATGCTGCGTTGCTTACGTGAGTTTCGAAGCGACACAACATCTGTCTCACCGTAAACCAAAACGTCAGGGACCTCTAAGGAAATTTGCCGCGCCAGTGCCGGTGAAGTACCGCGACCCTCGACTAAGCCGCGGTAGTTCCGCTATAGTATCGCAGCGGCTCCGTGATCGGACGCAGCAGCGAACCTGCGTGGGGGTACGATGCACTGTCCTGTGTGGTAAAACGAAATTGTCGCCAGTTCAATTACCTAAGTTTGATGTACATTTCGTATTTCCTTGGGCGCAAAAACGGCGGAAACCTCTGTCCCTATCAGACAGAGTACCTAGCAACCGCAGGTGCGTATTTTTGCTCTTAGGCCCCCCCTAGTTGTATTATAATTCTTAAACAACTTCGTATAAAGTACTCTGCCGGAGCCGCGGCGGCACTATAGTGGAGCCGCAGCGGCTCCGCGGTAGTGCCGCCGCGGCTCCGCGGTAGTGCTGATTTGGTGCCTGTAGGCGCCGAAGCGGCACTATAGCGAAGCCGCAGCAGCAATTTCTCTCAGAGACGCAGTTCGGAGCGCTTCTTCTTCGAACTATCCGCTTGCCAACTCGTTTGGTTTAGAGTATGTCAACGTAACAGTTGGCAAACATCACTGATAAAGAGATGAAAAAACGCTATTGAAAAAGTCAAGAATTTTCCACAATGAATGCCTTCCTCTATACGATAGAATATCGACAAAGAAATCTTATTTGATTACAGATCGATAAACGGTTCGCATTAATCTGGAACTTATTCAAACAAAATGCCGCTCAACACCCAGTTAGAAAGCGCGCATTATCAGCGGCATAGTGGCCGTAGAGCCCGAAACTCAAAGTTCTGTCGCCCGCGGCAGTGACTGTTTGATACCCAAGCAACAAGACGCCCATAAAATAAGTCACTAGGTCTGGAAGGCCCGTGAGATGAGCTCCTCTGAATAATATGGGCTGGTCGTGAAGCCCAAGAAGATACACACGGCGCACCTCTACGCGACCGGCACCTCGGCAGCGGACGCGGTCGGCACACTGGCAGGCAAGCGGAGCTGCCAATGCACCGGGCACCAACTCGGACCGCCAGCTGTTGGACGGGGCTTGCAGTGGCTGGGCGGGGTGAAGTACCGCAAACTTGGGTAATCGAGCCGACGACATTGCCGACATCTGAGTCCTTTCTGAAGAATGCGTCGTAAGCTTCTCTTGGTAATGGGCGGGGAGCGTTATTTTGGGGTGCACGGTTCACCCGTGAAATGCACTATTCCGCCCTTCTCAACACGATAGACATACTGCCTCGTTACCACTTCCGATCGCAAATCGATTGTCGATCTGGGGTTTTCGAAAGCATTGTCATGCGCAAAGAAGCTAGTTTCCACTCAAAAGCAGAACTTTCTGGCAAAAGCGTGGAAGGGCGTAAGGGTTGAAAGCCCTGACTCCCATCCGAAGTCGTGCAAGCGCAGCGAATGCGCCCAGGCCGCGTCGTGGCGTAGTGGTAGGTTATGTGGACGGCGCTAGAGGGTGCAGTAAGGCGCTTCCGCAGAAAAGGATAGTGCTGGTCAGGTCTCGCCCAAAGCCAAGCGTCTTGTGCTAACATTGCAGCTGGCTCTCTTAACCAGTTCCGACACAAGCCAACCCCAGGGACAGATTCTGTAGCCATCCTGGGGTGCGTTCCAAGAACATTTCCACGGGAGGAAATCATATTTGATTGTGATACCAACCAATGATAGTTTATGAGGCCACCTAAAATGAACATGTCTTTCGGCCTATCATTCGTCATATCTTATCAGACCCATTTTTCCTCCCATGGAAAACTTCTTGGAACGCACCCCTGATTAAAAATGGTTTGGGAGTAAAGCCATGTTTTGACTGCAGGTGGCCGCTGCGGCCATGCGAGAAACAACTGTTCCTTTTTCATCGCGCGTAATGGAAAGGCGCTCCAATTGTGATCGCTTCGTGGCAAACGTCCTACGTCGCTGGGTCGCAGCGACGAAAACCTGTGTTTTACTGCTTCGCTGCTGCAGGAGCGATTTTCGATGGTCGCTGATCATCGCTCCATCGTTGTCATTATGGCAGCGATGGAGCGATTGCCAGCTAATGACACGTTTCGTCTAGTAAATATTGACCCTTTCACATGACAAGTCAGTGTTTACGAGTCGAAACGTGTCATTGATGACTACCAGCGATTAATTTCATTGATTGATTGAATTCGTTCGATCGCTGCCGCTGCCAGATCGCTGCAGCAACTGGTGCAAAATCGCTGCGGTGAAAAGCAGCAGCGATTCAGTCAAAACATGGCTTAAGAGTAAGGTTAACCGATGATTATTTCTACACAGTAATAGTCACAGTAAACGACAGCTCAAAACTCATTTTTAAAACCGAAGCTGTCATTTGTAAATTAAAGAAAATTTATCCAAAAAATAGAATAAAAACAAGGTGCACTCCCACGCCTATTAGCGGCGTACTTGTAGGCGTTTATTGTGACGCATAGAATGATCCAATCATTGCAAAATGAGAAGTTGATTATTATCGTTCCTCAAAACACAGCTAGGCCCACATACTTCCCCTGGAGCGTGGCTCACTCCCAGTTGAGTCCCGCACACTTTTCGCGTTGCTTGGCATTTTCTTGGATGGGTCCCACACACTTTTTCCGGCGCTTCGCGCACTCCCAGTTGTGTCCCACCAACTTTTTCTGGCGCTCTGCGCACTCCCAGTTGGGTCACACACACATTTCTCCTGGTGTTTGCCGCACTCACAGTTGGGTCCCATACACTTTCCACAGCGCGTGGCGCACTTCCTGTTGGGTGCCGTACACTTCCTATGGCGTTCGGCGCACTATTGCATGGGTCCCGTACACTTCCTATGGCGTTCGGCGCACTCTTACATGGGCCCCGCACACTTTCTATGGCATCAGGCGCACTCGTACATGGGTCCCGTACACTTTCTATGGCGTCCGGCGCATTCCTAAATGGGTTCCGTACACTTTCTATGGCGTCCGGCGCACTCTCACATGGGTCCCGCACACTTTCTCTGGCGTTCGGCGCACGCTTACATGGGTCCCGTACACTTTCTATGGCATCCGGCGCACTCGTACATGGGTCCCGTACACTTTCTATGGCGTCCGGCGCATTCCTAAATGGGTTCCGTACACTTTATATGGCGTCCGGCGCACTCTCACATGGGTCCACCACACTTTCTCTGGCGTTCGGCGCACGCTTACATGGGTTCCGTACACTTTCTATGGCGTCCGGCGCATTCCTAAATGGGTTCCGTACACTTTCTATGGCGTCCGGCGCACTCTCACATAGGCCCCGCACACTTTCTCTGGCGTCCGGCGCACTCTCACATGGGTCCCGCACACTTTCTCTGGCGTTCGGCGCACGCTTACATGGGTCCCGTACACTTTCTATGGCGTCCGGCGCATTCCTAAATGGGTTCCGCACACTTTCTATGGCGTCCGGCGCACTCTCAAATGGGCCCCGCACACTTTCTCTGGCGTCCGGCGCACTCTCACATGGGTCCCGCACACTTTCTCTGACGTTCGGCGCACGCTTACATGGGTCCCGTACACTTTCTATGGCGTCCGGCGCATTCCTAAATGGGTTCCGTACACTTTCTATGGCGTCCGGCGCACTTTCCCATGGGTCCTGTACACTTTCTATGGCGTCCGGCGCATTCCTAAATGGGTTCCGTACACTTTCTATGGCGTCCGGCGCACTCTCACATGGGTCCCGCACACTTTCTCTGGCGTTCGGCGCACTCTTACATGGGCCCCGCACACTTTCTATGGCGTCCGGCGCATTCCTAAATGGGTTCCGTACACTTTCTATGGCATCCGGCGCACTCGTACATGGGTCCCGTACACTTTCTATGGCGTCCGGCGCATTCCTAAATGGGTTCCGTACACTTTCTATGGCGTCCGGCGCACTCTCACATGGGTCCCGCACACTTTCTCTGGCGTTCGGCGCACTCTTACATGGGCCCCGCACACTTTCTATGGCATCCGGCGCATTCGTACATGGGTCCCGTACACTTTCTATGGCGTCCGGCGCATTCCTAAATGGGTTCCGTACACTTTCTATGGCGTCCGGCGCACTCTCACATGGGTCCCGCACACTTTCTCTGGCGTTCGGCGCACGCTTACATGGGTCCCGTACACTTTCTATGGCGTCCGGCGCATTCCTAAATGGGTTCCGTACACTTTCTATGGCGTCCGGCGCACTTTCACATAGGCCCCGCACACTTTCTCTGGCGTCCGGCGCACTCTCACATGGGTCCCGCACACTTTCTCTGGCGTTCGGCGCACGCTTACATGGGTCCCGTACACCTTCTATGGCGTCCGGCGCAATCCTAAATGGGTTCCGTACACTTTCTATTGCGTCCGGCGCACTTTCACATGGGCCCCGCACACTTTCTATTGCGTCCGGCGCACTTTCACATGGGCCCCGCACACTTTCTCTGGCGTCCGGCGCACTCTCACATGGGTCCCGCACACTTTCTCTGACGTTCGGCGCACGCTTACATGGGTCCCGTACACTTTCTATGGCGTCCGGCGCATTCCTAAATGGGTTCCGTACACTTTCTATGGCGTCCGGCGCACTTTCACATGGGTCCTGTACACTTTCTATGGCGTCCGGCGCACTTTTTCATGGGTCCCGCACACTTTCTCTGGCGTCCGGCGCACTCTTAAATGGGTTCCGTGCACTTCCTATGGCGTCCGGCGCCCTCTTAAATGGGTTCCGTGCACTTCCTATGGCGTCCGGCGCCCTCTTAAATGGGTCCCGTACACTTTCTATGGCGTCCGGCGCCCTCTTAAATGGATTCCGTGCACTTCCTATGGCGTCCGGCGCCCTCTAAAATGGGTTCCGTGCACTTCCTATGGCGTTCGGCGCACTCTCACATGGGTCCCGCACACTTTCTCTGACGTTCGGCGCACGCTTACATGGGTCCCGTACACTTTCTATGGCGTCCGGCGCATTCCTAAATGGGTTCCGTACACTTTCTATGGCGTCCGGCGCACTTTCACATGGGTTCCGTACTTTTTCTATGGCGTCCGGCGCACTTTTGCATGGGTCCCGCACACTTTCTCTGGCGTCCGGCGCACTCTTAAAAGGGTTCCGTACTTTTTCTATGGCGTCCGGCGCACTTTTGCATGGGTCCCGCACACTTTCTCTGGCGTCCGGCGCACTCTCACATGGGTCCCGTACACTTTCTATGGCGTCCGGCGCCCTCTTAAATGGGTTCCGTGCACTTCCTATGGCGTCCGGCGCCCTCTTAAATGGGTTCCGTGCACTTCCTATGGCGTCCGGCGCACTCTTACATGGGTCCCGCACACTTTCTATGGCGTCCGGCGCACTCTTACGTGGGTCCCGCACACTTGTTAATGTCATCGTGAGGGCGTATGGGCGTCGCTGTGCTTATTCAAATCTCTTTGTTTCGCGCCTCCGTGAATGCCTGCGTCGCAGTCTTCCCGCTTATATTTTTGAGCACTTCATAGAGTCGGTTGTTCAAACTATGAGAGGGGCGTAACCGGGTGGGTGCGTTACCTACCCGGTCACGCCCCTTCCCGCTCGAAAACTTTCATTAATACGGCCACTGTATTGTACGTGAGCGTAGGAGATTTCCTGAAATAATTCTACAGTTGGTGGCTAAGGCGCAGGCATCATCAACTTCAGTGGCGGCAAAGGTCACCTCAACTTCCTGATCCGACGACAAGCAAGCGCTGCTTCTCATCCAATGCATGCGACCAGGGGCCGGATACATCCTCTGCCAACGTGTAGCTAGATGCCTCCGGGGGCGCGGCCTGAAACGCCGCCCCATTCCATGTAGCGGTAAATTACGGGTTTTGGCTACGATAGCTAAAACACGCATATTATTGTGTCGAGGCTACAAGGGTGCCAATTCTGCGCGTATTCTACGTAAAAACGAAGGCTAAATTCGAAACATTGATCTCTTTGACGCTAAACCCGTATATTCTCGCTATAATTTTGTAGCGAGAATCTACGGATTTAGCGACAGCCTGTGTTGAAATGCAATCACAAGCCCGCGTTGGCTACGCGGAACGCAGGGATGCCGGTCGAACAGTGTTGGCCCAGTCAACCCACGGATCACTTGACACTCTGTGGGTGGTCGAGGAGAGTGATCCCGTGTCGCTCTCTGGAAGACCTTGCTCTGGATAATCTTGACCGCTGGGATGCTGCAGGCCGAGGGGAAGAAACGGCGATGCGCTCGACCGCAGCGGGGATCGCCTTTCTAATACGGCTCAGGACTGGGTGGGTCGATCGACCGAGTGCTGCAACGAGAATAAGCGTGGAATATGCGGGTGCTGTAGCGAGAATTTACGTAGAATATGCGGGCGCTGTAGCTAAAATTTCACCAACTGAGGCTAAACCTTCCGTAATTTACGTAAATTCTCGTGTCAAAATCAGACGAGATGCCTCCGAAACCCTGGGCATCTCTGGTTTCCGTGTGAGGCATCTAGCTACGCGTTGGCGGAGTCAACGCACACGGCGGGGCAAGGGCAGGTCAGGCGCTCCGAGAGTCAGTGCCCTGCCCCGTTTGCACATGCGCTCGATGGCGTCGGGGCAGCCTCGGGCATTTGGTGGGTGGCAGCCGAGGTGATTTCGGACGAGGGGGATCATCCGAGGATACCAATTTGGGGGCGGAGTAGCGCTTCGAGCGAGCCGAGGGCGAAAGGGCCTCAGCCGAGGGGGCGACGACAATTTCCTCGTAGGACCACTCATAACAGCTGCAGCGCTGTCCTTCAAACCTGTCGTTCATGCTTTCATTTTTTGCAGACGTGTTGTATATTTCTTCCTTTAAGTTATTGGCGGTCACATCAATATCCTTAATGAATAATTGTGCTATTTTCGAGCTTCATTTTTGTTCACAACATATGCCTACACATCAAGAAGCTGCAGAATAATAATTGAAGTTCGGGTTCGATTTTCTCAAAAAATTTCAAATAGAGTCTCCAAAAGTTTGAAACTTTCTCTCAGGCTACCTTTCGGCTCGTAAAGCCTTGGTCAGACCTTCTTCTCCTTCCGAAAAATGGACTAGAAACCTCATTTGTCGGTGCAAAACTAGTTGGGGGGGCACCCAGAATTCAAGGAAATATGAGTGATAACGTTATCACATATCTGATAACCAAAGAAATTTTCATTTTTATGGATGAATCGTTTCATTTTTATGGGCAAATCTTGAGTGGCCCCCCCAACTAATTTTGCACCCATTTGTCTTTCTCTACATGACTTTTAGGGACTATTTTGGAGTTTTTTTTCGAGAATTTTGGAACTTTATAGATTAATTTGCAGCCTCTCGATGTGTATTGTATTCTTAAAATCTCCTTAATCCCACTCACCATGGTCTCCTACCTAGTAAATCCGCGACTAGGATTCCGTCTACATGTAAATTTTGGTCTTCTACAGGTTTCAACGGTCCGATTGGCAGAGACACCTCAAGACCCTGTTGAATATCGTCGAAAACACCCTTGTAGTAGGTGGCTGTAACCTCTTCGCTATATACAACATTACCTTAATTCTATCATTCAGGCATCATCGATGACACAACAACCGTGAAGACTGTACGATATACTTGTTATCCGAAGGTAATTCCTCGGATAATGGATCGATTCGGATAATGCCATTTTAAATTTACCGGATATTGGTTCGATTCAGATAATGCGTTTTTTCAAATTTTCGGATATTGGATCGATTCAGATAATGCCATTTTTCCAATGATTCGGATACGGATATCCGTCGGATAATTTCGGATAAATTTCGGATATTATGGGAACAAACCTCAGGATGACCTGCACACACGCGCACGCACACACACACACACACGCACACACACTGCCACGCACACACACACACGCACACACACACCTGCCTGCCTGCACACTGCGCGACACACCACCTGCATACGCGTGCCGCACCTGTCCCTGCCATACCATACACACATCACATACCACATCTGCGCTGCCATCTACCTGTCTGCACTGTCTTTGTGTCTCCATACTACCCATACTGCCCATCCTGTCTACATCTACCTGTCTGCACTGTCTACACACATACTACCACACATACCACATGCCACACATACATACCTTACCTGTCTCTGTCATATACACATACCACATACACACACTTCTATCACATACACACATCATACACACATACACATATCTGCACATGTCTACACATACACATACACATACACATATACACACATACACACACACATACACATACACACATACACACAGACACACACATACACACACTTACACACATACACACATATACATACACACATACACATACACCCATACACACATACACATACACATATACACACATACACATACATACACATACACATACACATACACATATACACATACACACATACACACATACACACACATACACACACACACATACACACACACACACACACACACACACACACACACACACACACACACACACACACACACACACACACACACACACACACACACACACACACACACACACACACACACACTTTCCTACATTTAACCTAAAATGAACCGATTTTTATCCGTTTTATCCGTTTTTATCCGATTTTATCCGATTCTACGCAAATTTTATCCGTTTTATCCGGTTTTATCCGATTTTTATCCGTTTTATCCGATTTTATCCGATTTTTCGCAAATTTTATCCGTTTTATCCGGTTTTTATCCGATTTTTATCCGTTTTATCCGTTTTTATCCGAGTTTATCCGAATTTTTGGCCCTTCGGATAATGGTTCGATTCAGATAATGCCGATTTTAAATTTTCCGGATATTGGTTCGATTCAGATAATGCGTGTTTTAAAATTTTCGGATATCGGATTATCCGAATCTCGGATATCCGGTCGGATATCCGAAATGGAGTGATTCGGATACTAAGTATACTGTACGATCACTGTCCCATGCATAGCCAAAGATATGATCGCTCTTCACATAATTCTGTGTCTCTAGTTCGTTGGATGAACAGATCGTATCATTTTCTCAGTTCAACAACTATTAAATCGTAAGCATACTTTTGTGTACTCAGAAATTTCCCCCGTCTCGTAATTTTCATTCGGTTGAGGACATGTTGTTCTATCCCTTGCATTTTGAAGTGTCAATCTTAGCTTGTTTTGTGATTTTGAGGTATCTGAATACCATAGTATGATCGTATTCTGATCAGAATCAGTCTAGTTTTCGACCCTCATAAGTCATGGACACGTGTTGCATTCATTTTTTAAGATTTGTAAAAAAAATATGTTGTAGCATTTAGCCACAATTTATTTAGAGTTGCTGTGTTTTACAGTCATTTCAATAAATTCGTTGTCAACTCGTTTAACATAAAGTGGTAGTGAAAGCATAAAATTTAAGTATTATGAAGAAGTAATGGCCAAAGTAGTGTAGTACTAGTGAAAAAGTATTAGTATTGACATAATAATGGTGAAAATATAATGGAATACGATGGGAACCGTTTTTACGGTTTCAAATTCCCGCGCTTCACTCGAAAAAGGTCCGCGGACCAGCCCCAAGAGGCGGGGTTGGTCCGAGGGCGCTGGGGCTGCTGCCGAGTTCGGGACGCTCGGATGAGCCCTCGACGGCCCCTCGGCTGGTGCCCCCCGAATGTCCGAGAGCCTCGGGCATTCGGGGGGCACCAGCCGAGTGTCCATCGGGGACTCATCCGAGCGTCCCAAACTTGGCAGCAGCTCGAGCGCCTCGGACCAACCCCGCTTATCTTGGCGGCTGATCCGCGGACCTTTCGAGTGGCGCGGAAATCAAAACCTTATTAATACTAAAAGTGATTTTCGATATATTCTATTAAATTTTCACCACTATTTCATTATTTTTATTACTTTATCGCTACTATTACACTATTTCAACTCTTACTTTGTTATCACTGTCACTTTATTAGTACTATTACAATACCTTAACTCCAATTTTGTTATTACTACTACTTTATTACTACTATTACACTTCTTTAACTCTTATTTTGTCACTACTATTACTTTATCGCTACCGTTACACTCTTTTAGCTAATTTTGCACCATAATACTCAATTTTTATGAGTTCACCACCATTTCATGTAATGGTAATGTAACAACAACAACTTCATGACTTTATTGAAATGACATGAAACCACAACAGTTTTAAATGATTTTGGCTAAAGTTGTAATATGCCTTTTAGCGACAATTTTGGAAAAAATTGCGCACAACAACCGGAAATGACTATCATTGGGGAATCAGATTGGATCTAATCAGTGTAAAACTATATTACGATTTTTAAAAGCTTCGAAGTCACAAAACAAACGTAGAATGACGCTTTCAGATGGAAGGGCAAGAACTACTCCGCCAACGCGTAGCTAAATGCCTCACACGGAAACCAGAGATGCCCAAGGTTTCGGAGGCATCTAGTCTAATTTTGACTCGAGATTTTACGTAAATTACGGAAAGTTTAGCCTCAGTTGGTGAAATTTTAGCTACAGCGCCCGCATATTCTACGTAAATTCTCGCTACAGCACCGCATATTCTACGCTTATTCTCGTTGCAGCACACGGTCGATCGACCCACCCAGTCTTGATCTGTACTAGAAAGACGATCTCTGCTGCGATCGAGCGCATCGCCGTTTCTTCCCCACGGCCTGCAGCATCCCAGCGGCCAAAATTGTCTCTAGCAAGGTCTTCCAGAGAGCGACACCGGGTCACACTCCACGACCACTCCCCACAGAGTGTCAAGTTATTCGTGGGTTGACTGGGCCAGGACTGATAGAACGGCATCCCTGCGTTCCGCGTAGCCAACGCGGGTTAAGATTGCATTTCAACACAGCCTGCCGCTAAATTCGTAGATTCTCGCTACAAAATTATAGCGAGAATATACGGGTTTAGCGTCAGAAAGAACAATGGTTCGAACGACACAAGAATATGCGGGTTTTGGCTATCGTAGCTAAAACCCTTAAATTCTCGCTACATGGAATGGGGCGGCGTTTCAGGCCGCGCCCTCGGAGGCATCTAGCTACGCATTGGCAGAGTACAGGTCCACAACCGGAGGAAAATTAGAAGAGAAGGCAGGAATTCACAAGTACAACAAAGCTTACTCACGAATCAAAACTCGTTTAAGGAGAAAAATGATAAACTCCGTTTTTACAATAGACGCGAAAGATCAAATTAGATGGAAAAGGAGTAAATACTGGACAGAAACATTTCCACACCACAGCATTGGCTATGCATGCGACCCCTTTCCACTTTGTTGAACCAGTTGTTCTCGTTTTCAATCGAGTTTCCTCTTAACCCTAACTAAACAGAGACCCAAACATGATATGCTCACAACAAAATAGGTATGCACAACACGAGATTCTAAAAGTGGGAAACTCAAAAGATGCTAAACATAGAAAATCGATATGATGCTAAGCATGGAGAATCTATTGACACCGAGGGACTACGATCACAGATACTGTTTTCCCAATTCGTAGAGATCCACGTCGTCTTCATCGAAATCAGAAGCATTTACATCGTCCGGAGCCGCGTCTGCATGTGATTCAACACTTGGAGCCGGTTTCGCACGGTGCTGAAATGTGACGAGATGAAACGAGTAGAGGTCGTGTGTGGGTGGAAACTTTTATTGAAAGAACCACTCACATTGTTAGGGATTCCTGTACTCCCCATTTCCACTTCTTCACGCTGGACCCTGTACCGTACTGAATTCGAAATATCAGGTAAACAAAAAGCGAATGTTATACAATATAAAAAAGGTAGTATCCAAAACGTGGAAATCTAGCAACTCTGTAATCGCTATGATCGAGCTGGCTATGAGCAGAGTTTGAAATCCGGCCACACTCGAGACCTCTAAAATCGGACAATAGTTTCAAAATTTGATATACTGTCGTTATCGGTCCGCATTTGTGGGCAGCCGACGTTGCATCACGCAACACAATAATAATTGTGCTGGGACACCGTGGTCTCGGCACGATTTACCCTTGTTCGATCACGACTATCATCGTGTTGCATGATGCAGCAGCGGTTTCACGGAAGTGAAGAGCGGAATTCCGCTCCATGAACGACAGTACGAAAAGTCCGAAGTTCAATTATATGCGAAAATACTTGAAATTTTTGGAAATTTAAAATCTCTCAATATCTGCATACTCAAATATTCAAAAAGTCGAGTACTCGGCCAAACTCTGAAAGGGTTTCCGACTACATTTGAAAAGTCGCATATCCAAAAACTATTAGTAACCTGTTATACTCCTACTTCCGACAACGTCTGAAGGTATGACATTCAGAAAATCAGGTGAAAAAAAGTCGGATGTCCTCCTACATCCAGAAAGTCAAATCCAAAGCGTTCGACAATAATCTATAAGTACTTGAAGATTTGGACATCTGGAAGTTCGAAAAAATTGGGAAAAAATGTGAGCTGGATATTCGAAAAACCCATTAACCTACCACATTGAAAACGTTTAATATTCGTAAGAATCCAGTATACTTGGCGATATTTCAGAGGCTCGCTATTTCATGTGGAAAACGTAACGAAATCTAGGAGCATGAAACCGCCGTTATTCATTCAACTTTAGTAAAAAAAAACAATCACAGCCAAATGTCAGAAGAAAAGAGAAGCATATCCACGCGTCGCAGTGGAAAGAAAAGATGATGTTTAAAGGACGGCGCTGCAGCTGTTTTGAGAGGTCCTACGAGGAAAATGTTGTGGACTCCTTGGCTGAACCCCTTTCGCCCTCGGCTCGCTCACAGCGTGACTCCGCCCCCCGAATTCGCATCCTCGGATCAGCCCCCTCGCCAGAAATTGCCTCGGCTGGTACCCCCCGAATGCCCGAGCTAGCCCCTGCGCAGGGTACGCAATTACGTACGGCGCGCGCCATTTTACGGCTGAAACCCGCGATCGATTAGCCGAGCGCAGCTGATAATTTTTGCCTCGCCGGCTTCAGGCCTTCCTTTTTTATTCTTTTTGTTTTTCGAGCGGATGAACATCATGCATTACCAATTGTTATAATGTAACGTGGTAATAGAACAAACATGTTTCGATTTCACTTCTCAGTGTTCTGAATTTGAATTAATTTCGCAGTGCGCTTGTTATTGTAGCTTTAAGTTTCACAAAGTGTCCAAAACTGCGAATGTTGTGTACTTCGTTTGAGTATTAAAATTTTTGAAAAGGTTTTGCTGTGTTCTGAATTTTACGGAATTTTCGCTTCCTGGCACTCTGGCTCCGAACACCGTTTTGGTCCCCTTTCTATATTGAGTGCTAGTATGATTTATGCAAGATCTTCATCTTGCCCCGTCGTTTCCCGCAATAAAAAGTATACCAATAGCGACATGACATAGTGTTGAACAAATCTGTAATGACGTTTTTCACGCACTATGCAGTCCATTTGATGTTCAGAAAACAAAGAAGTTGATTGCCACTCTTTTTTGCATCAAGCAAGTTTTTTCCTTACACTCGCTTTTTTTATGGCTAGGAAGAAAGGGAGTGCAAGATGTTCATCCGTAGTAGGAACGTATGTAGGAAGAAGAGCGCAGAACAGAGGAGGTGAAGAAGGATGCAAGCCGGTGACGAAAGCTCATTACAGTTATTACTACACCAAATCGAAGATTCATTCCACAATGCGCTAGAAATTTGTTCAACAAACACTCGCTGTTAACAGTCACTGCGTAATGATGCAATTGAGGTGAACGCTTAAAGGCAGTGGTCGCGCACAAATAAGCCCGTCTTCTTTTCTTCTCTAAACCCTTTTCTGGGTATAGAGTAGTAGAACCTATAAGAAAAAATCGCGAAAAAACGCTGTTCTGGGCCAAATTTGAAGCCTGAACTTTCTTGTCTTTTGATGGTGGACGAGCATTCCCCACATCATCGGCATCGATGATCTCTAATATCAAGAACATCAGCTGGCTTGAAATCGAATTTCAATCAATGAACCTCCGGATTTTTATGCACATCTAGTCAAAAACATCGACTAAAGTGCTTGCTTTCATTGTTCAACTGTTTTATTGGGTAAATTTGCATTTAATTCTTTCTCTGAGTGTCGATGATTTTCGACTGCTTATCATGAGACTGTGATCTTTCTGTGCACGTGTGCACGAACTGGAAATTTAGGGTCTTAGTAACTCTAATTCTAGCCCGTTTTTCACCGCGCTGCCTTCATAGTTTTTGAGCTGTTTTTGATCTTAGCTGATTTTCGTAGTTTTTTCGATAAAGTTTTTCATCGTGACCACTGCCTTTGAGCAAGAACGAGAAGAACCAATATAAAGTGTTCGTTCCACAAATTGAACTCTTTAAATCAGCTGACTCGTAATCAGGCGCATCAACATTAATAACCTATCGCGATTACCCAAAAAAAATCGTCACTTACGTAATTTTCTCTCATCACTATGCAGTATTAATATACAAAAACGAGAGTTTCGATGAAGTTTTTTTAGTTTTCGAAAGAAAATCTCTTTAATCCCTCTGGAACGGATTGTCAGGACTTTGCAGGGAGTTCATCGCGGACCTCAATTTCACCGAGAATTTGACGCGAAAACGCCGCGAGTCTCGAAAGTACCGCAAAATGGCGCGAATTTACCGACACATCTCTGCACAGATTTACCGTAAAAATTATGGCGGGGATACCGGGAAATTTCCGCAAATATGAAGCAACTTTAACAAGGAGTGGCGCGAAAATTCCACGATAAGACAGCCATAATTGAAATGAGAGCGCCCTAGTACGACAGCGGGTATGGCTCAGTCGATAAAGCGGCGCACTACTAAGCGATGGGTTGGTAATGGTTGTTGGTTCGCATCTTGGGATGCAGAGGCAAGAATTGCGGTAGATTCGCGGCGGAATCCCGGAATCGCCGCATTTTCGCCTAGCTGAGGCAGTGGGATCTTGGCAGAATCCAGGCAGTGCCTTGAGTCTACTGCGAGTCTATGGGAAATGTGTCGCTTCGGCTTAGGTCCCGCACCTAAGCGACAGGTTACCGGCACTTTTTTTTGGCGGAATCCAGGTGGTTATTTTTAGAGTCATATGAAGGACAAGGTGTACACCCACGCTGCTTCGCGGCTTACTTGTGGGCGTATATTGTGACTCATAGAATAATCCAATCATTGCAAAATGAGAAGTTAATTTCTATTTTTCCTCGAAACCCAAATAGGCCCACACACTTTTCTCGCAGCTTGGCTCACTCCCGGTTGGGTCACACACACATTTGACGACGCGTGGCGCACTTCCAGTCGGGTCCCGCACATTTTCCACGGTGCGTGGCGCACTTTCAGTCGGGTCCCGCACATTTTCCACGGTGCGTGGCGCACTTGCACTCGGATCCCGCACACTTTCCGCGGCGCGTGGCGCACTTCCACTCGGATCCCGAACACTTTCCACGGCGCGTGGCGCCCTTCCAGTTGGGTCTCACAAACATTCCACGGCGCGTGGCGCACTTCCAGTCGGGTCACGCACACTTTCCACGGCGCGTGGCGCCCTTCCAATTGGGTCTCACAAACATTCCACGGCGCGTGGCGCACTCCCAGTCGGGTCCCGCACACTTTCCATGGCGCATGGCGCACTTCCAGTCGGGTCACGCACTTTTTCCATGACGCGTAGCGCACTTCCAGTTGGGTCTCACAAACATTCCACGGCGCGTGGCGCACTTCCAGTGGGTCACGCACACTTTCCATGGCGCGTGGTGCACTCCAAGTTGGATCCCGTACACCCTCCCCGGCGTTTGGCGCACTCCTAACTGGATCCCACACATTCTCCGGTCAACGGTCAACGGTCACCGGTCAACTCTTAGCCGTTTATTATTATGTATGATTGTTGAACGAAAACCTACTTTCCACGATCAAAAATTTTCTAAGCGAGCAGATGGGAGGCTGAATTTATTACAGATTTCTTACAAAATTCGAAGGATCCACCGAACGAATTCAGTAGAAAAAAAACAAAATTTAGCAAGCAGCACGAGTGGAATTTAACCAAATTTTCTGAAATTTCGCTTTCTCAAAAACTGTTATAAATTTGTCCATGGTCCACATAAGGAATACGGAAATTCAATGGTGAAAGAAAATGAACGCAGTATCATAGATTTCCCCATTAAAAACGGTAACAAAATGCCATAAAAGGATGGTATGTGAAGAAAAGCACACGAAATTGGAACCATTTTCCTTCAGAAGTAATCATTTCAAGCAAGCAAATGTTTACGTTTGGTTAAATAAAAAAATGATGTTGGTTGACTACTGCATCATGTTTTTATTATATTCGCTTTGTCATTCTTGCCCCAGCCGATGTAGCCTCTGCCCCAGTGCCCTAGCCGGGGCAGTCAGGGGCAGTGCCCCTAACTGCCCTTGCCCCTGCCTGGCAGCGGAGCATGCCGGTTTTGCTGCCCTGCGTGCCCCACACCTGCGCAAACCCCGACATTCGCGTTGATACATCCGGCCCCAGGCGCGCTCCAATCACGTGTTGTTGATTCTGTCAAGCTTGCTATTTATATGTTCGCGTGATGATGATTTTTCACCATTGGAAATATCTGGTACCTTTTTGATTCGGATGATGTTTTCGTCATCAGTTCGCCATTCGTTACAGAAGCTAAGGGAAAGAGGTGAGCTTCCGAATGGTGAAGGTTATACGGTAGGGTACTTCCGGCTAGTTTTTTTTCCGGTTTGAATTTTCACGCATGATTTATCCAACGCCTAGCTTTCGAGCCTCCGTCAAAAAAGCGGCATCTTTCTTCATCGTGAACGCTGCGTCTAGAAGTAGTTTAGACTTGTATCTCATGAGTGCTGTTCTCTTCACTTACCTTCTTTGGTTTTATTCCCTATTATTTTAAGAAATAGCAGGATGGCGAGGAAGCTATTCTTCGGGAGGAGAAAAGAACTTTACCTAGCACTTTGTGAGTTCCGTTGTCACAGCGTACAGAATAGCTGCCTGCGACATTTTTAGAAAGTGCTGCATAAAAAGCGTTCAATGATCACTAGGGATTCACAATTCATTCGATTCATCCATTCACAGTATCGCTAGCATCCACGCGGAAGGTATATACATCCTATTACGTTTTCGAATCTGTGTTTGTATTAGGTCTAGAAGTTAATTTCCGCGTTTTTTTACGCTTTTTACACTATTGAAAACTGGACATACTTAAACAAAATTTTTATTCAAAATAATTTCCGTCATTAATAACAACCATTTCCCAGAGTTTGGGTAACTTATGGATTCCATCATAATAAAATTTTTCTGGTTTGGCCTCCACCCATTCATCGAGCCATTTTTTGACATCTTGACGATCTTGAAAGCGCTGTTCGCTAGACCATGCGCCATTGACCGAAAAAGGTGATAATCCGACCAGGCGATGTCTGGAGAGTACGGCGGGTGCGGTAAGACTTCCCATTTGAACTCTTTTAGCGTATCCTTTACCGTTCGAGCAACATGAGGTCGAGCGTTATCATGAAGCAATATGGCTTTTTCGTGTCGACTCGCCCATTCTGGTCTCTTTGCTTCGATTTCATGCCGCAATTGCGCTAGTTGATGTTGATAGCGATTCGCAGTAACTGTTTCGCCAGGTTGAAGAAGTTCATAGTACAGTATACCGCGTTGATCCCACCATATGCACAGTAAGACCTTCTTCCCGTGGATGTTTGGTTTTGCGGTCGAAGTTGTTGTTTCACCAGGACTAACCCACGATTTTCTTCGCTTCGGATTGTCGTAGTACACCCACTTTTCATCGCCAGTTATGATGCGGTGTAAAAAAGACTTTCTTTGGAATCGGTCCAACAAGATTTGTGAAGTTGTTTTTTCTCTGCTCTTTGTTGCGTTCTGAGAGCTCATAGGGGATCCATTTTCCTTCCTTTGAATCTTCCCCATTGCCTTCAATCGAATAGAAATTGCTTTTTGGGTGACGCCGAGAGATGCCGCGAGCTGTTCTTGCGTTTGAGCCGAATCTTGATCCAACAAAGCCTGAAGTTCTTCGTCTTCGAACTTTTTTGGCTGTCCTGGTCGATCTTTGTCCTTAACGTCAAAATCACCCGATTTGAAACGCTGAAACCATTCTTGGCAGGTTCTTATGGATGGAGCAGCATCCCCGTAAGCTTGGGCAAGCATTTGGTGCGCGTCAGTGGCTTTCTTCTTGAGATGAAAAAGGAAAAGGAGAGCTTCCCGCAAATGGCGTTTTTCCGGCACAAAAGTTGACATATTCTGAAACTAAAATAATACTTTTTTTATAAGGTACGTGAAGCAAGTTATATATCAATAGAAAGCTGATAATACAGTGAGCATTATAACATAAAATTCGTTATATAAAAATAATTTTATTTTTTACAAAATATCAATAACAACAAAAACGCGGAAATTAACTTCTAGACCTAATAATTGCTAAAGACTTCTCTCAGCCGGTGTATTGGAGTTCCTTCACCAGGGCGAGAAGGTAACCATAAGGCATTGTTCAGGATGTTCAAGAAAATTGTGCCGGACTCGTGTTAAAAAAACCATGGGTTATCCGCAGTCCTGAACACGAAATTATCGATCACTAAAAAAACTGTCAGGTCCGGGTAGGAGCATCCCAACGAGGGCACGTTTTTTTGTGGCGAAATGCGATTTTTGTTCATTGTCGAAACGCTACAATATTGTCACCGTATTATATTTAGTCTAACGCATAGACTGGCCGTGCGGCGTTGGCGGCATCACCGGCGGGGTTCCGATCGAGTGCGGCGATCTACCGTCGCAGACCCATCATTTCACTAGACTAAGTAGATAACGTAAACTCTATGTTTACTCCGAAACTTCCCTGCGGATGCATATAATTTGCAATGCTCAACACGAATTGAGTTCGTTTATCGATTTTCAATAGTCCTCTCGGTTACGGTGGATGTACGGTGGTTCGGTAAGAGTTTGAGATTTAGTTCAACTGTTCTGTGGGGGCTACCTACATAGATAGGTTGCTGAACGCGAATCCGAAGCCCATTTGCCCATATTCTGACGCTAACTCTAGGTTACTGTAGATATAATGCTATTCACTTAGTTACAGTAATATCACGAAAATCAATAAACGTACCCCAAATTCGTATTGATCACCCCAATTAAACCCCTCCCCCCACTGAAGGCTTTTAACCAAATCCGAAATTTTGGCTAAACTTTCCTCACTCACCGTGGAGTACCATGATTTATCGGAATTGATAAACGGAAGTCAGATTCGTTTGGGGCATTCCATATAACCACAAAAAAGAAGTTTCTATGAGAATCTGTGACGGTGTTTTCGAAATAATCAATATCAGTTTTACACCGAAAATTTGCCTGCGACGGGAGGCTCCGAATCAAACCTGTCGAAACTTTTCGAAAATTGACAAATGAAGATTATTTTCGGGTTCAGGACCTCGAATAATCCACATACAACGTATTGAACATTTTCAATAAAAAGCGTATTGAACAGGTAACATTGGAACCTTTTTTTTCTGAAAACTCAAAAAATTGGCTGGTATCCTTACCTTCTTGCCCATCTGAGGAAACCACCATGACAAGGTTCAGAGAAGCCTTCAGCAGCTACAAGCACAGTTCTGAAATGTCATTGGAAGTACATTAACCAGTATGAATTTCGAGGGGAACGGGTTTTCTTATTAGTTGTGACTCTGTGGTTACATAGATGTGGCTGAGACGGAATATGGATTACCTTGATGGTTTCTGCATCACATCTGTTGGAAAGCCAGAATGCACTTTTGTCTGGAGAATTCTTTCGCTGCAAGATGGGAGCCATACGAGCGTTCTGTGCTGCATAGGCAGTAGCTCTGCAGTCCTCCTCACCAAAGCTAGAGGATCTGGCAGCGGCCTTACGTTCACACAACTCATTAATAGGAGTGAAACTATTTATTTATTCATTAACTGCACGCAAGGTGCTATATGCCCATATGGCCCTCACAGCAGAACCAATACACTGGAAATTTGAATAAAAAATGCAATGAAAATGATGATATCAAAACTAAAAGAACTCTCAACATAACATTCCAACAAAATTCATTCGAGGCGAAGCTAGCTGAACCCCCACTCTCGTAGGTTCAAACATACAGTGCGTGCTATTGAGAGCCACGTAGAACGAAATCAAGGCGAAGCTGACCAGACGCGGGACCGTAGGCACTAGAAGCAGGACTAACGCACACATGTAGACAAGCGAAGCACATAAAAATTAGAGTATACGAGTGGCGGATGACGCTAGGGATAACGTCACTCTGACGAGCTCAAGGGCTACGGTCTCGCTTCCGCCAACCATAAATTCTTTGTTGGCGAAATCAAGAGATTTCCATGGCGCCACCATCACCTTGTTGAAGAATCTCCGGTAAAGCTACCGCTCCTTCCATATCGGTGAATTTCTTTGTTGTCAGTCAAACTATTCAACTCGTGCTTGTCTTCTAATCACGGAAATACGATAGCTTGTGGGCCAAGTATGAGAAGGGAGGAGGCTCGCACGAGCTGGGGCTGTCTAGGCGTGTTGCTCGCGGCGCTCCAGCGACGAGTGAATGCAGCTGCATTCAGCCAGCCTGACACGTCCGAGTCTCCTTCATTTTCGTGTACTCAGCCCACAAGCACTTCACGCCTGAGCTGAAAAAGGTATTGTGACCTGTAGCCATTTGTGGTGCCCCTTCGAAACCAAATTTTTGTAATAAATACTCCCCGCTAACAATTGTGACTTCACTAAAGGCCAATCATACATCTCTTGCTGAATTTCTCACTGTTTTTATTGATTCCTCCTTTATACGGAACTGTTCGAAAAGTCTACTCCTGTAGAAAAACAGAGAATACGGAGACTGGCATTCGATCAATAGAACTGCAAACTATGTACTTTCTGGCATTATCATTCCAAATAAGAACAACTTTGGGAACTGAAAGGTAATACATTTCGCTTTGGACCATTGGAAAGAAAAAGTCATTCAAGTTCCTGCGCACTTTTGTGTACTTGACTGGGAATTTTGTTACCGCGAAACCGCGCCGAAAACATCGTTCTTGTCCGGAGTGGACATTCTTAAAACCTAAAGAAACCATCCTGCTCGTCTCATTTTTCCGATTTCAAGAATGTGTTTAGGTTTCGTAGAAGCGCAGGGCTCTACCCAGATATGATCTGTCTCCTCTCAAAAACACTGAGGTCTTGGAGGACGGTGTGTGTTTGAGCCCGACGCTCGGAAGGTTTCGATTTCTTAAAAAAAACCGGTCATTATCATAGGAAAAATTGGGGTTTGAAAACTTGAATAAATTTTTCAAATCAGCACACTCATGCGGATTGAGCGGTTTCTCTAGATTTTGAAAGTGTCCACTTTGAACGAATCCGGCTGTTTTGACGCGATTTCGCATCCTCGATGCGTTTTGGGACAAGAGCTATGACTACATAGTTTCGTTGTACGCACACAAGTAACTGCCACCCTGGCTAGTGTTGTGTGATGGGTGACTTCCTCAAAGGCCAACAAATCGGAATGAAATATTTTGGCAGTCTTTCAAGGATTGCTGTGCTACCCTTTAACACTTAAGAGACCGCGTGTCCACACGGCGCACCCACGGCTGTTTTGCCCCTCGGACCGCGTGTCCACACTGCGCACCCAAGCCATAAAACTTTTAATATTTTTAAAATTTCTCTGGCGTGGAGTCTTTCTGAATTACGGATAGGTTCCTTATGATGTAACCTATTTACACTCACAGTGGTCAAGCATTTTCAGTGTTCCTAGTATTTTTACAAGCATCTCCGCAAATGGCTCTTTCCGATTTTTCGAGCTTCTTTCGCTGGAAATAAATCGTTCCAAACGTGGCTAAGAAGGGGTATCAATGATGCTTGTCACGCAACTGATGTTCTATAGTTGATTGTCGAAATAGTAGTGCCACCTATTTGAGATGACTGAAGTAGGTCATCGTTCAAAATTTTGCTGCATTGACCTCGAGGGTCATTCGAGTTGCTGCACAAGGTTCTGGTTTTTACTTTTCAATTTCCAATGAAATTTCCTTTGACTGCGGTATATTAGCCATCGGTCAACTTTGTTTAAATTTTCGCTAAATTTCGAGTGGAGGGTAACTTGGGGGGAAAGGGGTGAAAACCTAGAAATAGTTCAGTGCTTAAAATGTTACTGAAATTAAACTACGGGGTATGTTTGGAGGCGCTGAACAATGAAGTGGTGTACATTTCACAGTTTTCTAAAGCTTAGCTGGCGTCTGTCGTTCGTTATCCGTTTGTAAACGTTTCACGTTTTGATGCGACTTCGCTCACGTGGTCATTGGGGAGGGGGAGGTGCTGATCATGAATCTGATTCCCATTTTGAGAATTCTGATAAAGTTTCTATCGGTCGCATCAGACAGCTTGGTAGATCAAAGTATTCGAGTTCGCCGAAAGTTCTACATGAGGTTTATTAGGGCATCACAAAGGAGAAGTTTGCTCATTTTTCAAATTTTCAATACTCCGGGTCGGCCTAGCACGGCTCAATCCCAACCATTTGCTGTAACCTGATGAAAATTCCAGAAGTCGACAAACAAACGCTTATTTCGTTACCAGCCTTGTGCATGTAAAGCTGGAATAACTTGAAAATAAAAAAAAAACAGGTCCGCGAGAAAGCGGTGGATCATTGCTTCACCATGGCCTCACTCCAGATCTCTGTGGAGCGACATACTCTCAGGTGGAGTAGAAACGGAATACTTGGTTGTCTAAGTAAGAAAGCCTGCTCCGATCAAATTGGTTCCCAGCCGACCGCGTGTCCACACTGCGCACCCACGGAAACGATTAGCCGTGGAGCGCACCGGTCCGCTGTGGAAATTCGCCGTGGAGCAGGCGGTCTCTTAAGTGTTAAAAACAGTGTTCACGATAAATCTCGTTTTTCAGTTTTCAGTGAGAAGCACTACGATGGCAGATGCTGGAGGGGATAGATTCAAAGAAAGCGTCGAAAACGAGCCAGAAATTGTTAAAAACGACGGCGAAGTGAAGATTTCGTTATCACACTACACCTGGCCTTAGCCCGCACCGCCCCCTTCTAACTAGCTTGTGGCGCAGCGCACGTTTTCGATTTCACATTGCCAAGCAACTCTGCCGCGTCCAGCCTAATCGATTCGCGCACATTTCGCTATTTGGGCGCGCTTGCGGAAACTAGCAGGCTCGTAAGCTCATCCACGCCTTGAACGTTAGACACCGCTCTTTCAGCGTATTTTGAGCGCTTTTCCTCGCTGTTTCTTCCCTCTTCGGTAGCTCACGACCGAACAACCTCATTTTTGAGTCGAACTCAAATATGATATTCATCGTAAACACTGCTTTAAGAAAAGGTACAGGTTTTAGCTGCTAGGCTATTTGCGCAATCTACAGTTCCTGCGTCTGGAAGTAGGGACATTGCCGGCTCGTGAAGTGTTGAAGAGCAACATATGGTCCCTTCATAAATTCTGGTCCAGTTAATGACTCATGTACGAACGTTGGCGGCAGGCCCTGAAACGTTCGCGATTCCTCGAAAAGCGCGCATTTTGCTGCAAATGAAAAAGAGGTGACCGCATTCACGTTCAATCATTGAACGAGAATATATAAGGCTATCATTAATGCCTTTCTACACAATGAATATTCTGGTAATTTATCATTTTCATTAGGCTAATATAATAATTTAATGTATATCACACTGATATTTGTGGTGCCTGTAGGGCAGAAGGCTCGTGTAGGGTAGTGTCTGTCTGTCACTATCATAGTAGGGTGATCGATCCTCGCCCAAGACCAACCAAATCTTTCATCTCTCCGTGGTCGATAATTTAGTACCAGGTTTACCTGTGGGGAAAGGAGCAGTGACTTGATTATCGGCTGACCCCCTTAAAGGCAGTGTCCACGATAAAAACCATGTCTGTTTTTTTGGTGGAGATCGGCAGCTGCGGGGCCTAGCTCAACCCTAACGTTGAAAAAGCTAAGAAAAATGAGCTCGGAACGGGCCCCTACGGGCCCAAAGTTGGACACTCGTCAGCTCGTCACCCCCAGATGCACCTTCCACGCTCACTGACGTGAATAAATGAATGCTCGAGAATGTGAGATGAGCGACAGTTTCCGAACAATAGCCCCGTTCTTCCCTTTATTTCCAACTTCTCTCTTTACTCAGGTCAACTGGCATACATCGGCTGCAAGAGACGGAAGTTACAAGCCTCGGACAACTCGTCCACCATGCTTCCTTAGCTCAACTTTTGAGGGACCATAACTCCGTTCCCAGAAGGTCTTGTACGATTCCAAAAACACCATTGGAATCAGCATTGGACCGTCTTCAAGATAGGCGGAAAAGCGCAAAAACGATCCTTATCGTGAACACTGCCTTTAAAGGCACTGTTCGCGATAAACTTCATCCTCGAATTTTCCATGACAAACGCTTCTCGTGGCTCTCGGAAGGAGAACAGCGTCGAAAAAACGGGAAGAAAAGCTACCCAGGAGCCGCAAAACGGCTTAGAAATTGGGAAAACCCCGCCAATGTGGGCAAGCCCCGCCTCTTCCCGCCCCTCGAACATAACAAAGGAACATTCGAAATAGTGAGTTGAGCGATGGTTTCCGATCGAAAGCCCCGTTCTTCCCTTCATTCTCAACTTCTCTGTTCACTCAGGTCAGCTCGCACACTTTGGCTGCAGAAGACGGAAGTTACAAGTCTCGGACAAGTCGTCCACCATTTTCCCTAGCTCAATTTTTGAGGGACCATAACTCCATTCCCAGAAGGTCTTGTACGATTCTAGAAGCATCATTGGAATCAGCATTGGACCGTCTTCAAGATAGGCGGAAAAGCACAAAAACGATTCTCATCGTGAACAGTGCCTTTAAGTAATTGTATAGGTCCAATATACATTCAAATAGTTTCTGCGATTCTATGTGGAAGTCGAATGTTTGACGTATTAGGTATTGATCAAAGGTGGAAACACTATTCTTTTATTAGTATTTCTAGTAGAAATTTTTTCTACGTGCGTTTCATAACCACACGCCCACCCCAGATATTGGTGTTCCTGGGAAAATGAGAAATTCGGTAGTTTCGGCCTTGTGTTTTAGATTCTACGACCAAAATAAAGGGAGAATACGAGTTTCCCTCTATATTCTTAGATTTCAAATCTTTTTATAACAAGTTCTTTAATTTTATGCTGTTTCAAAACCATACGACCACTCGAACAAAACACATTTCATTAAAGAAAAACGCAACAAAACAGAAGTTCAATAGTCTATAGGTTGTCCATGCTTGTTAGCTGCTTAAAAAGCCTTCGAGGCATACTTGCAGTTAGGCTGTTCAGATTACGATGAGTCGATTTCCTTCCATGCTGCCTCGATCGCATTTTTCCGGTTCGCGACTGAATCAAACTGGCGATTGTTCATGTAAATCTTCCTAATGACGATGCCCCACAGGGTTTAGGTCAGGACTACAGGCTTCCCACGCCAAGTTAGCGATGCTATGCGATCTGAGCCACTCTCGCGTTGACCGGCTTGCGTAGATGTTTGCGTTATTCTGCTGGAAACATGACCCTGACAGTTCGTAGGCTTCATGAATGGAAGAAGGTGTGATTCGAGGGTGGTCTGGAAATCAGTCGAGTTCATCTTGGTAGATACGAAGGCTAATCTCAAATCCGAGTCGCCGCAGAATGCGCCCCACACCATTACCAGGTTGTTCAATAAGTTTTGTCGTTCGTGCCGTGGCCGTGTGGAGGAAGCAAGATCAACTCCGTGCAAACCGACATCACTCCCTCCACCGAGAGGGTTTTTGTCCTGGGAGAGATGCTGGCTGGCCCCACTCTCCTGAAGATCCTACTATAGAAAGGGCTGGCGTCGAGAGGAATCCTGGACCTGTGCAGAAGTATCTACTTATGTGCCACCTGCAGCAAAAAGGTCACCTGGCATGGGAAAAGCGTCAAATGCTTTGGATGCCAAAGGTGGGTGCACTTCTCCTGTTCAGGTCTTAGTTCTGTGAGGCATCACGACTCATCCTTCCATTGTGTTCTGTGCTCCGCCCCCAGCAACTCTGATTCCTCATTCTCCAACCGCCCCCTCTCTATTGTACATATAAACCTCAACGGCCTTCATGCCAAACTGTCTGAACTCTCTCTTTGCGCACGTACTCATCATTCGGATGTTATTATGGTTCAAGAAACCAAACTCTCTCTCTCTATCACTTATCCCCAACCAAACGTTCTTGGCTGCAGTGCCTAACACATCCCAAGGACAGCTCTTGGATGCGGAGTTTCTACGTTTGTACTTTCTAACTTACCCTCTCATCTGATTCCAAATGTTCCTAAGAACGGTACTCTCGAGTACGTTCCCGTTCACCTTCCTCTTAAAACTCCATTACCTCTATTTAATGTTTGCATCCCTCCCTCCACTTCCTGTCCCCCAACCTACAACCCCATACCTCTTCTTAAGCAGTTGCATGACTGCTCTCTCTCCCCATCAGCTGTCTTTGCAGGTGACTTCAATGCTCACACGTTCTGTTCTGCGCTTGAGTCCGGCGCCAGAGGGGAAGACGTCGAAGAATGGGCTGAGGAGTGTGATCTGGTTTTCTTCAACGTTGATCAGCCTACTCGTCTCCCTGCCTACGGCCGAACTTCTAGCCCGTACGTCTCCCTCGTTTCATCCAATCTTTCTAATGCTTGCACCTGGTCCACTTCCACAACTCTCTCCAGCGACCACATCCCCGTCTTTCTCCATATTGATCTCTCAAACTCTCTTGCCCCTTATACTGGTATTCGCCAACGTTCTTATCTCAATTTAGGCCTCTTTGACTGGGTCCTGTTCCGAGAGGTTGTGCTACGCCAGGCAGCTGAATATCAATGGAATGGCGATGTGCATCAGAAAGAGCGTCACATACAGTACCGCGCATGTTTTTTTTTGCAAAGAAAGCGTTTTGCGGCGTTTTTTTGCGCTCACAAAGCGCCGCATCGCCACAACTTGCTTCAAAACGGTTCGATTTCAATTCGAAGACATCTGTAGAATCGTTTTAAAGGCAGTGTTCACGATGAGAATCGTTTTTCTGTTTTTCCACCTAACTTGAAAACGGCCCCATGCTGATTCCAACGATGTCTCTGAAATAGTACAAGACCTTCTGGGAACGGAGTTATGGTCCCTCAAAGTTTGAGCAAAGGGAACATGGTGGACGAGTTGTCCGAGGCTTGTAACTTCCGTCTTTTGCAGCCAATCTATGCGAGCTGACCTGAGTAAAGAGAGAAGCTGAGAATGAAGGGAAGAACGGGGCTAATGATTAGAAATCGTCGTTCATCTCACGATCTCGAGCATTCATTTGTTCACGTCGGTGGGCGTGTGTTGCGCTTTTGGGGTTTGCCTTGCTCTCGAAGTGGCAACTTCGGGCTCTTTTGTAGCTTTTCCTGGCTCGTTTTCATGCGTTCTTTCGACGTCAACGTTACAGTGTGCCCCTCCACTACCCATTCCTAGTGGAAACTGAAACACATTTTTTATCGTGAACACTGCCTTTAATGAGTCCTATGGCTCAGTGATAGTGTTACAAAATAATAGATTTAACTCCAGAATTTTATCGAAAATCGCATGTTTCCGCCACAAAATCCCTCATTAGAAAGTCATCAGACGGTCATGATTGCCGAAATCCGTCATATTTTGGCCTGTGGTCGATGTAAATTACAGGAGAAAATAACCATTTTTCAGCAAAATATCAAGTTGAGAAGACTTTCTACGCGTACCATTGCATTCGCCTCACTGAGAGGAACACGAAAACTACCTGAAAAACTCATATAGTCGATTTTGAAGTGAGTTACGGCGATGCGGCGCTTTACGAGCGCAAAAACGCCCCAAAACGCTTTTTTTGCAAAAAAAAATTGCTCGGTTTTGTATCTGACGCGATCCGGAAGTCTACGAAAGCGGCCATACCTGAAGGGCGTGTAAAAAGTTTCTACCCCAAAGTCACCAGGGAGATTCTACAGAAGATCAGAACAAGAGATGAAAATCATTTGGATCCTGAAGTGGCCAAGCTGGATGAAGAGATAAAAAGGAATCTGGACAAGCACAAGAAAGACTTGGGAGAAGTTCATTGCAAAGCTGAATTTTAAAGCCGACGGAATAACGGTAAGTAATAACGGTAAGTATTGAGGAAGATTTCTGGAAAGTCTGCCCCCTCCTTAAACTCTACCATTGAGTTCGAAAACAGCGTCCTCAAATCAGGAAAGGCTGCCGCATATGCTCTTGGCAAAATTTTTTTCATCACACGTACCAAGCGAGGCGTACAAAACAGAGTCACGGTAAGAGAATTGAGCCGTCTGCCGCTGATGAACGCTACTGAGGCCTCTACTCCTACTCAAGTGGAGAAGGCTATCAAAGAAAGGCGGAATTCGAAGGCTCTCGGACCTGATCGTATCTCCGCAGCCATCCTGATGAAGCTTCCGACGGAACTTCTGCCGATGATCGCAGATAAACACTTCTTTCCGGACCTGCACTCTACCCCAAGCATGGAAGACGGCCAATGTGATACCTCTGCCTAAGCCAGGCAAATCGCCAAGCACGGCGAAAGGTTATCGCCCAATTAGCCTGCTATCACCGATCGCGAAAATAGCCCAAAAGCTAATCGTAAGGAACCTTGCAGAGCAGAATGAGGCACAGCAACATCAACATGGGCTTAGAAAGCTTCACTCCACCACCAATGCTCTATTGAAAATTGTCAGCTATGCAGTCGATGGTTTCAACACCAAAAAGCCTCTCAGAACAGTGGCCGTTGCCCTCGACCTAACTAAAGCATTTGATTCTGTTAGTCTAGGACGCTTGTCCGAGAAACTATTGAAGTCCTCGCTACAACCGTGGCAGAAGCGTTGGATCGCAGCGTTTACGAAAGGTCGTGGGGCCAAAGTGCTATTCCAGAATCACGTCTCCGATAGTATACCTGTAGCAGCCGGTGTGCCGCAAGGTGGAGTTTTGTCACCTGCTCTCTTCAGCCTGTATACATATTGAAGACCTACCCGAGCCTCCTGAAGCTATAAAAATTGTTGCGTATGCCGACGATATCACCATCATGTGCCGTAATCGTGACATACAGGTAGCCGCAAACAAGATCAGCGACTATCTCGTCGAGCTTAAAAACTTTCTGGATAGTATGATGCTCACAGTTTCCGCGGCAAAGTCTTCTGTTTCAGTATTCACATCTGACCCAAAGGAAAGCAGCGCCCAATTTGTTGTCAGGTGGGATGATGACCTCTTGCATACAGCGAAATTTTCCAAACTGCTGGGCCTCGTTTTGGACCCATCGCTGAAGTTTCACAAAAATGCTGAACAGAAGCACGGAATTATGAAGGCAAAGCTCAACGTGTTGAGAGCTCTAGGAGGAACGTCCTGGGGTTGCAGCAGAGAAACAATCTTGACGACATATCGAGATATTCTGCAGCCTGCATTGGAGTATGCTGCGCCTGTATGGCAGCACATCGTGTCGGACAGTTCCTGGACTAAGGTGCAGCGAGTTCGCAAAAAGCTCTCCGATTAAGCACCTTCACGCCGAGGCCCGCATCTTGCCAGTGAAAGAACATTGCCGGCTCCAGGCTCAGCAGATGTTCATTAATGTCCTTAAAGGCACAGTCCAACCTTAGGGACGAAATCTGAGATTTCCTCATAGTTGTCAAGTAGATCCACCCTATATAACACCTGCCAAGTGCGAGCTCTCAATTCCTGCGGATAAGCGAGCTATAGGAGGAAGCCACTCTGGGGAGCCCAACCCGAGAAGCCACTTTGGCACGCCCCTTTTACGATTTTCGAGCTGAACAGAGGCGATACGAGCGCTGATTTTCGATCAGTATCCCCGTTCTTCCCTTCATTCTAAGCTTCTCTCTTTACTCAGGTCCGCTCGCATACATCGGTCCCAAATTGCGGAAGCTACAATCCTCGGACAACTCGTCCACCATGCTTCCGCAGCTCAATTTTTGAGGGGCCATAACTCCGTTCCCAGGGGGTCTTGAACGATTCCAGCGACATCTTTGGAATCAGCGTGGGACCGTTTTTAAGATAGGTAGAAAAACAGGAAAACGATTCTAAGGTTGGACTGTGCCTTTAAGTAGCCTAATCATCCGTCGAGAAGACTATTAAATCCCGTAAGAGAGAGATCGATTAGAGTGCCTTTTGCCGATGCTACGAACAAAGTGAATGTACAGAGATGGACCGACTCGAATCAAGAACGGCTTCGTCTCTTGCGCGCGGAGCACACCCAGTTCGTGAAGGATCATTTCCCCAAAGCGGCTGTCAACCCTATTCTCGGTGATGTGCCACCTAGGGTATGTGAAACCGAGTCCGAGCTTGATAGGCGCGCCAGGTGTATTCTCGCTTCGTTACGCTGCGGATACCTGTCTTACCTGCACAGGATTGACAGTAGCCAGCCTGACGTTTACCCGGACTCTGGGAACCAAGGCCACGACACTAGCACCTATTTGATTGTTCGAAGAGGCCAACAACGCTCAGTACAATAGACTTGTGACGAAACCCTCTCGGTGGCTGCAAAGAAGAAGAATAAGATTAGAAAAACACAATTTTATGGTTCAAACACACTTTATGATCTATCTCCTCTCTCAGTATGATCTCTCTGAACATTAATATACTTGCTCCAACGATCCTGCAATCTGTGGATCTCATCCCTGAAGTGAGAATCCCGAAGGTCTGCAAAATACGCTTCAACAGCCGTTATGACCTCTTCATTTGATGAAAAACGCTTGCCACGCATACATTTTTTGAGTTCTGGAAAGAAATGGAAGTCGCTGGGGGCCAGATCTGGTGATAACGGTGGATGCTCCAACGATTCGAACTTTAATTCCTGGATTTTAGTCATTTTCAAAATGCTCTTGTGACACGGTGCATTGTCCTGATGAAAAAGAATTTTTTTCTTCTGCAAACCGGGTCTTTTTTTTCACGAATTTTTTTTTCTTTCAACTGGTCCAGAAGGTTGCAATAATATTCAGAAACCATTCTTTCACCAGTTTGCAAGTAATCCACAAACGAAATTCCTTTTGCATCCCAAAAAACTGATGCCATAACCTTCTTGGCCGATTTCCGGACACCAACTCGTTTCGAAGCCGAACAACCATGTTTACACCACTCTTTGGCCTCTTATTTTGTTTCAGGATCATGGTGATAGACCCAAGTCTCATCCATAGTGATGAATCTACGCACAAAATCCACTGTATCCTTTTTAAAACGCTCCAAATGTTGCTGAGAAATGCCCATTCCAATGTGTTTTTGTTTCATTGTTAGCGAATGCGGCACCCATTGTGCACACAGCTTTCTAAAACCTAAAATTTCACTCAAAATATGGCTCACACTGCTTAATGAGATGGGTAGAGCCTCTACTAAATCTCTCTAAGTCAATCGACGATCTTCCAAAACCATATTCTGTATTTTGGCTATGATTTCTGGTGTTGATGCGTTTTTTGGACGTCCTTCACGTGGATCGTCTTCAAGGCTTGTACGACCACGTTTAAATTCAGCAACCCATCTTTCTACTGTTCTAATTGTAGGTAAACAATTATCATACACTTTTAACATTCGTTCGTGAATTTCTTTTCGTGCTACACCTTCCAAAAATAAGAATTTAATAACTGCACGATATTCATTGTTTTCCATTGCTGTGGCACGGCGACACTAAATGGCTTGTGAACAAAGAATGAATTTAGCTTCCTGGAAAAAGTAACGATTTGGTAGTGGTGAAAAAAGCTTCAAAAATATCTTGAAATATCTTAAAAAATGATTTGGCGTAAAATGGCCTGGAAATATAAAAAAGCTAAGAAATGAAGTGAAATAACCAAAAATGCGATTTGGTGGTCGATCATTTCACAATCTTCTCCGTTAAACTTATCAAAACGAAATCAAGCGCGATATGGAGTGGAGCCTTGCGTTCACCTAGCTTGACCTATGCTGATTCCCTTATTACAGCTTTCAAAAATGGCTTAATGTTTCCGTTGCGCGCTTGATTTCGTTTTGATAAGTTTAACGGAGAAGCTTGTGAAATGATCGACCACCAAATCGCATTTTTGGTTATTTCACTTCATTTCTTAGCTTTTTTATATTTTCAGGCCATTTTACGCCAAATCATTTTTTAAGATATTTCAAGATATTTTTGAAGCTTTTTTCACCACTACCAAATCGTTACTTTTTCCAGGAAGCTAAATTTTCAGAAATTTCACATGATTTTCCCGAAGGTTCCCTTTCTAACTTCAATTTCGCTCGACGATTTCCATTTTGGAATGATGAAACATCTAACAGACGATATTGTCGAATGAGTACAATTTTAAAACTTATCGCCCAAAACATTGAAAAATACCACTCATTGCCGCATTTGTGCATTATGTGAGATCTCAATATTATCGACAATTGAAGAAAGTCTAGTTTAATATTGGATCTTGCATGATGAGAAGAATTTCCCAAACAAGTGACTTAGAGCCATGAACAATCAAAAAATCATTGCGGCATTTTGTGCAACAGGCGGAAAAATCAATATTATTGATTGGTGTTTATCGATAATGACCGATGAGCAAAATTCTTCAACCAAGAAAACCAATCCCATCAGCAATCACCACTCCTAGCCGCATTTTGTGCAAAAAGCGCGAAAATCGATAATATTGATTATCGATCGATGACATGTCATGAGTACGGATTCGGACAAGTTCAGTACTTGTCTCCGACGACTTGTGTTGATTTTTTGATTGCAGATTTACCCACACACTCCGGTCTCCACAGCAGTAGCAGAAAAAAGCAGTTTTCGTGCTCCACGGCTAATTTTGTATATATACCCACGAATTTGAGGTACCCTTCAAAGTTAAGGTACCAAGTTCAAATTGGAATAGGAGCGACCTGCATCCATTTCCAGTCTCCTGCCCAAAAATGAGCTCCCTAGCTAAATTTTAAGTGTACCCGCAAGATCGTGAACGCCGTCTGAAAAAAAAGGAGATTAACAACAAAAACGCGCGGTCTTTCAATTTTTACTCGAAAACCAGTGAAGCGTTCTAAACCATTTTTTGGCACACATACCAACTTTTTGCGCTCTTTTTAATGCAATTTAGCTCTAATTTCTACGTTCACTCTGAACTGAGATTTCGAAATTGACAGATTGAAATGAAACTTCACATACGTTCATATGAAGAGTGTACCAACAAAACAAAATTTTTTTGGGCTAGTAGCAACGCCCTCTCGTATCGAACGACAAAACTTATTGAACAACCTGGTTTACCTCCTCCACCAACGTTACGTCGGCTTATGTTGATTGGATTCTTCCGGAGATCGCGCCAGCAGAACTTTAAGCCGTCCGGTCCGTCCGAGTTACACTTCTTTTCATCCGAAAACACGACCTAAACCTTTATTTTTGGGAACAGAGAACCTTTAGGACAGTAGTGCAGAACTCTACCACATTTTCCATTCTCCTGTCAGATTACCTTCACGAAACTCTAGCCGCACAGCTTTGTGGCGTTCGGTGAGTCGTAGGGCATTCATCATGACTTCTCTCCTGATGTGAGTGCTGCTCGAAATCACCCTCCAGACCTTAGATCTCGAATGATGGGGTCAGGGGCTTTCTACGCACGGAGGGAGGAGCACGGACGAGATTCATTGCTGACGCGACGCGCTCGGCGGAATTTTTCATCTGATTGCCCCAGCACTGGGGCGCGCTTGCCACAAGCTCGCGAGATTTCATGACATTTTATGTGTTTATTGATTCTCACATGACTATTTCTTCATGTTTCATAATCCAGAGCCAAACTGGTTGTCGGCGGCAACGATCCTATCACTACATCTAAAATGGTGCTTGATCTTTAATAACATATTACACTTTCTACAAATATCAAGCGGTACAGCGGCACGAGGACATACAATAGTTATTGAAATGAGTGTCCAGGATAAGATAATGAGAGGACCAATCCAGGAACATAAAGAAAAGTCATGTGAGAATGAATAAAAACATGAAAGCCCGTGAAATCTCGCGAGCTTGTGGTAAGAGCGTTCCAGTGATGGGGTAATGAGATAAAAAGTTCCACCGCGCGCGTCGCGTCATCAATGAATCTCGTCCGTGCTCCTCCCTCCGTGTGTAGAGAGAGCCTGACCCCGAATGATGTAGTTGTAGTTCAGCACGAATCTGATTGACAGACGAGCTGTTTGAAGCTTCCTTCAAAATCCGTCGCTCGTCATAAAAGGACTTCTTTCGGTGACCGCCATGGAATCGGAGTGCACCATATGCTTCAGGATCCTTCAAATACTAAAATACAGTGCTGTGAGAACGCTCGATTTCCTTAGCGATGGATCGGATGCTGCTGCCTGTACGATGGAGTACTTCGATCTTTGCGCGTTCCTCGAGGCGATGTCGGAATCTGGAAAATCCTTCGCGTCGCTTCTGCAGAAGTAAAACGGTAGTTAACGTCATATGCTCCTAAATGATCGTATGGTTTTGAAAGAGCATAAATTGTTAAAGTTGTTATAAAAAGATTTGAAATCCAGGAACAGAGACGGAATTTTGTACTTTACCCTTATTTTAAACGTAGAATCTGAAAAACACAACGCCGGAATCAGCAAGTCAGAAACGCCAATATCGGGGGTGGTCGTATGGTTATGAAACGCACTGTAATAATCCTACTATACGGATTTTTAGTCTACTTAGCTGCAGTCGAGTAGTCTTTGAAAGGTCGCGCTCGGCCGCCGAATACCACCTTTAGTGCATTGTCATGGATCGTGGATGAAGAGGGATCATATGCACGAACCGCACTGGCCAAACCACTTGTCTGAAAAAGAAAAGGAAAAATAGATGAGGAGGAAATAGGAACAAAGTGGATTTTCCAATATATATTCTCTATCAGAATATTTCTGAAGACTGAAAATTGAACTGGTTGCAGTTAGTTTTTGAAAATTTACCCCTATAAATTTATTCACCCCAGAACAAAATATGTGTTTTATAAGCTTTGACATAGTATAACTGGAAAATAAAATTCGCTCATTTTCGGCATCGTCAAGGGGAGATACTTAATAGGGGCAATATCGTATGATTTTCTTTCGAATTTATTTCTAAAAAAATGTATATGAAAATTAATTTTCTACAAGCTTATACAACGGTTCCAAAAACCTTCGAATGGCGAATAACTGTTACGGGTTTCAAATTGCAATAGCCATGTTTGGAAGGAATAGTCCTAATTCGAGATAATACCATAAAATGATAAATAAATCCCATATTCAAAAATGCACGCTCGAAAACCAATTTCGTGTATGTGTAGAGCAAGGGTTGTGATGCCCCATAACATACTAAAGTTTCATTAAGTTTCGCCTAGGGCAAGCCAAGATATTCATAAAACATTATTCGCGGGCAAATCTCGGAGTACGCAGGACGTTTTATGGAAACGGACTAACTGGACCGGACAAACACATGCATCACGACTGTGTACGATTTTGCTCTTTCAGCGCCCGAACTCTTTCAACTGAAGCGGATCAGAACGTCTTTCTGCGAGCTGCGGATCGAATACTTTACGATGTTATAGCAGTACAGGAGACAAAGACGAACAAAGAGTCCGTGCAGAAAGTGAAAGATGGAAGATTGTTGATTCTCGAAAAAAAAAGTGGAGGGACGGAACGTTGGCGGTGTTGGCTTCTTACTCAAAAGCACCATAGCGCACACTATGTATTCGCACTTCATCTACTTCCCGCGCCTGGCCGTTTTACGACTCAAGCCCTAAGGACACCCAGCAATCTCTATCATCAACGCATATGCACCAACATCAGCTGCTGCGGATGATGAGCTCGATGAGTTCTACGAACAACTCGAGGATGTAGAAGCTGAAGAAGGAAGCTTCTACAAGATTTGTCTGGGCGACTTCAATGCTGTCCTCGGAAGAGCAGTAAATGGAGAAGGAAGAATCGGATCGTATGGAGGCAGCACCGAAAACGATAACGGCTCTTGCCTGGCAGACTATTTGTGTAGCGCAAATATGTTTTACGGTAATTTGTTTTACAAGAAGCCCGAAAGTCGAAGATGGACCTGGAAGTCACCGAACGGAACGACGACCAATGAGATTGACCATATTCTCGTTAATTGGCGATGGGCCCTCCTAGACGTCGGTACTGTTCCAACATTCTTGATAGGCTCTGACCACAGAATGTTCCGTGCAAAGCTTCTACTTCACAACGACTCACGAGGAAACATCTTAGTCAGAGATTTTGCAGCAAAGTACGAACCGTGGATTTAGAGGTGATGCAGCGCAGTGTAGCCGATACGCAATAGAATGTTTTTGACGATCCTACAGACGATAACGAGTTGAGAAATTTGAGGAAAACCCAAGTGATGCGCAACCAGTGGTGCTACAGCCCCATTCGTCTCTCTGGCATTCCCCTACCCACTTCAAACAGCTACGTCTATCTCGGAAGAGAGGTGAACATGCAAAACGACTTGTCTACGTAGATCGAACGGAGACGGCGAGCTGCCTGGTCTGCACTTAGATCGATAGTGAAAGTGACAGACAAATTGGGGATGTGAAGACACGAGCACGTTTGTTCAACACCACGGTGCTACCTGCGTTGTGCTATGGAACCGAGACATGGGCGGAAACGAAGGCGACCACACAGGTCATAAGGACAGCTCACAGAGCCTTGGAAGGCAGACTACTGAAGACTAATCGTCGTGCCCAGCGAGCTGGTGGCCTACGAAGTGCTGATCTTCGGAAGCAATCGCAGATAATGAACCCTCTTCTGTTCACGGCCCAGTCCAAACACCGATGGGCAGGACACGTGTTGCGCCGCATGGATGACCGATGGAGCCTCCGTACAACAGCCTGGTTACCACGTGATTGCCGCCGGCCTCTAGGCCGTCTTCCCACAAGGTGGAACTCTGTATTTCTAGGCAGAGTCAAGACGTTCTGCACCGAGCGAGGACTTCGAGAAAATCATCATCACTGGATGTTCCTTGCTCGGGATCGGTCGAGCTGGTTGAGATGTGGTCAACACGGTGGCGACGCGCAGTGAAGATGGATCATATATATATATATATATATATATATATATATATATATATATATATATATATATATATATATATATATATATATATATATATATATATATATATATATATATATATATATATATATATATATATATATATATATATATATATATATATATATATATATATATATATATATATATATATATATATATATATATATATTGTGGTGAGCGCGAAGCGCTCACCAGATTCGGCTTTGATTCGCCATCGCGCAACCCCTAATCTCAGGATCAGGGTCCAGAGTAAACGTAGGAAGACCGTTCTTTTTGCATTTAATATACTTAAGAAAGCTGAATAACTGTTCAAAAAATGGTCCGGAATGGTTACCTGAGATTCGAGAAAAAGTGTCAAAACCACGTCATTTTGGTCGAAAAAATGTTCATCTCCTTTTTTTTCAGTTGGCGTTCACGATCTTGTTGAAACACTTATCGTTGAGCTAGAGAGCTCATTTTTGACCATGGAGCTGGTTTTGTTTGCACCTAGCTCCTGTCAAATTTTGAAGTTGGTAGCTAAATTTTTGCGGAACCTCAAAATTGGGGGTCAAGAAAGACAAAAACACGTAAACATGTTATTATAAACCATCCGACGTTCACTCATTCGTAAAAATGAATTAATGAAATAAACACCGTTACTGATAGGCTTTTGCTCAGGATTGAACGCTCCCTGAGATGGGGCAACGCTTCAATCAATACGGCGGGATCCCGGAAGTACTTTTTGGAACGCCGCACGGTGTGACTCAGAAGTGCGCCACAGAACGCCGTAGAAAGTGTGCGGTACGTAAATGGGCGTGCCCAGAACGCCGTAGAAAGTGTGCGGGACCCAAATGAGAGTGCGAAGGACGCCGTAGAAAGTGTGTGGTACCCAAGTGGATCTGCGCCGGGCCTCGTTTAAAATGTGCGGTACCCAAGTGGGAGTGCGCCGGACGCCGTAGAACGTGTGTGGGATCCAAGTGGGAGTGCGCCCATAGGCCCCGGTCAGAGTTGGTGCTATTTGCATCTGTATCCCCCCCGCACCCCCCCCCCCCCGCACCCCCAACACCTCCAACACCCACCCGGTCGATACGTATGTTTAAAATGATGGAGTGAGGTTGAGAAAATCATTCGGTGTATCCAACTAGATATGACGATGATTACGTGGCCAACAGGATTGCACCTGTACAGAGAAATAGTGAAGGAGAGTATGGTGAAGTAACGGAGGTAGCAGTAAGGTTAGCTTTTTAGTGATACGCAATGTTTTATCATCGACCCGCCCACCCGGTGATTTTCTCATCCTCCGTCATTCACGTATTGCATGGATATCGACCGCGTCGGATACACCCAGTGATTTTCTCAACTTCACTCCATCATTTTAAACATACGTATCGACCGGGTGGGTGTTGGGGGGTGCGGAGCGGGTTTTGGGGGGATACACCGAGTGATTTTCTCAACCTCACTCCATCATTCCAATCATACGTATCGACCGGGTGGGTGTTGGGGGTGCGGAGGGGGATACACCGAGTGATTTTTGCATCCCATTTCCAATGCATTCTGTGTGTATCGACCGGGCTGGAGACGTCGGCTCATCCAACTATGACCGGGGCCTCATTCACACACCGCTCTCTTCGAAAAGCCGGTGGGAAGTGATTGAGGAGGTCAAAATTGTGCAAACATGATTGTTGGCTATTACGATGTGCTTATATCTAAGCTGACACTTGCAAAATTTTTTAAGGAGGGTCACGGTAGCCTTGCGGAAAAAATGATTGGCATGAGAGTGCTTGTGACCCAGATGGGTGTGCGCAGAACGCCGTAGAAAGTGTGTGGGACCCAAATGAGAGTGCGCCGGACGCCGTAGAAAGTGTGCAGGACATCAGTGGGAGTGTGCAGGATGTCAGAGGAAGTGTGCAGGACGTTATAGAAAAAGTGCAGGACAATAGTGGGAGTGTGCAGGACGTCATAAAAAGTGCACAGGACATAAGTGGGAGTGTGTAGGACGTCATAGAAAGTGTACAGGACATTATTGGGACTGTGCAGGACGTCATAGAAAGCGTGCAGGACATCAGTGGGAGTGTGCAGGACGTCATAGAAAGTGTGAAGGACATTATTGTGACTGTGCAGGACGTCATAGAAAGTGTGCAGGACATCAGTGGGAGTGTGCAGGACGTCATAGAAAGTGTGCAGGACATCAGTGGGAGTGTGCAGGACGTCATAGAAAGTGTGCAGGCCACCAGTTGGAGTGCGCAAGACGTCATAGAAGGGGGGGGGGCAGGGCATCAGTGGGTTTACTTTGAATTACACACCACCAGGCATAAATCATGTTAGAAAGGAAACCTTCAGGAAAAATAAATGAAATTCCTGAAAGTTTAGGTTCCTGGCAAAAGTGAAGATTTGGCATGGCCATTTTTTCGGAAAATTAGAAATATACTCAGTTAAAAGGGGAAGGTAAAGAAAAATGAAAAAAGTTTTGAAATATTCCTGAGAACGATTTGGCTTAGAATGATACGATTTTTGGGAAATGTAGTGAAATAGTTGAAAGTATGATTTGGCAGTGGAGTTTGAACCAACTATTGATAAGAGTTGTGCAAAATGAGAGATCGCATTGTATAAGCTTATCCGTAGAACATATCGAAGCAAAATCACGCGTGATGTGGAACAAACAGTTGATTTTACTTCACTTAATACGTGAAGACCGCGGCATTCCAGCCCCCGAACAAGCTTTTACTGCTTGCCTTATCACGTGTGATTTCGCTTCGATATGTTCTACGGATAAGCTCATACAATGCGATCTCTCATTTTGCACAACTCTTGTCAATAGTTGGTTCAAACTCGACTGCCAAATCAAACTTTCAACTATTTCACTACATTTCCCAAAAATCGAATTATTCTACGCCAAATCGTTCTCAGGAATATTTCAAAATTTTTTCATTTTTCTTTACCTTCCCCTTTTAACTGAGTATATTTCTAATTTTACGAAAAATGGCCATGCCAAATCTTCACTTTTGGAAAAAAAAATATTGAAAAAAAACCTAAAAAAAATTTTTTTTGGAACCTAAACTTTCAGGAATATATATATATATATATATATATATATATATATATATATATATATATATATATATATATATATATATATATATATATATATATATATATATATATATATATATATATATATAATCGACTGGAGTGTTGTAGACTGAACTGTGGTACAACTATTTATTGAGGAGAGTCACCTCTCCGTACCACTCTACAACAACAAAATGAGCCACTATAACTAAACGAGCCGCCTTAAGAAGGGAGCGGACGCGGCCTCCGATCGCAGGCCCCGCCTGCGACGAGAGACCACGGGGGCAGACGAGAGCGCGAGGCATACATAAGATGCCCCACCCCCGCATCCACCCCTCCGCGCCCATCGATCGACGGAGAACGATTACGACAACAAACCGAGAAGGAAAGCACATGAACGGGGTAATAGAGGAAACCAACTGCTAAGAAGCAGGTACTAAACTGGAATAAGATCGCTAAGGCTATTAGATTAGTAGAGCTACGGTACAACAGTGGATTTTTAACTGCTATTCTTAACATGCCCGCACTAACAGGAGAGTCGTCCCGACTCATATCACTGACGATATCACTAGGCTCCTCTCCGAACATTCCTGTTTTCTATTCCACTGCTCCTTCGACCACTGTCACAACTGTTCCCGACGTCACTAGAACTGGGTCGATCTCCCCCATCTGGTTTGATGCTGAAACCAGTATTACTGTTACAACCACAGCTATGCTTCATAGGTTTCCACACTTCGATCGCATTCATGGCATTAGCTCCGACGTCATGGCAAAGTGCCACATTTGAACCGGCTCTGTGCTCGAACCGCACTCTTGTTGCTGCCTCCACGGCTTCCACAGAATCGACGTATAGGTGGCTGCAACCCTTCGTGGCGGCGGCGGGACCATGGGGAGTGAGATGCGTAGACTTTACCTTTTGGAGCTTCGACTCCTTCCTTTCCTCACTCCAGCTCCCTTGTTCTCCAACAGAGGCGACGTTCTCTAGTTCAAACCTGTCGGCCACTTTATTCGATCGTGCCATTTGGTGTGTCGGACTGGGAACAGCGACATGAACACACTGCCCAAAACAGCCGTAGTCACATCGATGACGCAGGTTGAGTGGATGCTCTATGCCGATACCCGTTTTGAAACATCGAATCTTCCGACTCGTTTGAATCTCTGCGGAGGGGTTCTTTCTGGGCTTCCCCCGCTTCCTACGAGTTCTAACAGGCTGCACGGGCTCTTCTGATATCCTTTTAGGTAGCCTCTGAACCGCATCGAATTGTACTCTGCTGGGTTCGTCAGGCCCAGGCTTGCATGAGTTATGATCTCGGCGCCTATCAGGCATGACCGTATTGCATCGCCTCCATCTCGGGCAAGCTCCTGACTGATCGCGGTCATGGTTCTCAGCGCCTTTTCCTTGATCTGTTGCTGCGCAACATTTCACCTCAAGCGTCCGCTTAGCGTTCGAACGCAAAATCTTCCTGGGCAACTCGACCTTGTCTGTGTGCACCATGTCTGCTGTTCCGCAAGGTGCTTCGTCTTCACCTTGTTTGAAGACTTTTGCTCCCACAAAAGTGTCAGCGACAGGAGCATGGACTTCAGGAGTCGTTCGACTGTTCCTGACTTTTGCACCAGCAGACCGAACAACGGGGTCTTGCGGCAGCTTCCGCTGCTTCTGAGTACGCCTGTCCTTAACCGCACTGAAGGTTTCGCCTTTGCTGGGAGAGATCGCCGCTCTCTTAAACCGCTCAAGGTTAAATCCCAACTTGCCTAAGGCGTTAGTGCCAAGAACTAGCGATCCATCTCCTCCCTTCATCACGAAGCATGCGATCCTTCGCTTGTTGCTGTTTCCAATCTGCATGGAAAGCCTTATCGCTCCCTTGAAGATCATAGGATTCCCGGATGCATCGTACACTGGCGCGCAACCTCGCATCGGAATCTCTTCGACATCATCGTCCAAATCGAAACCAGAATGAAGGGCTTCTTTCAACATTTCCAGAGGGATGATGCTTACTTGGGAACCTGTGTCCAGCAAAGCCTGTCGTGAGAATCCTAGGAGATGTACCTCAGATGACATTTGTCTTCCCACTAATTCGTCCTGTGGTCTGGATGAGCCTGCGGCTCCACAAATCCACTTGTTCAGCGAAGCCGTGAAGTTCTTCACTGGTCTTTCCTCTGCTGCCCCATTGCTTCCACTACCTTCACGCTGCGAAGGCTCTCTAGAAGCTCGGCATTTACGGGAAAGATGGCCAGTCCTGCCACAATTGTAGCACTTCAACGGTTTCTTTGGTTCTCCACTTGACGACACAGCTACAGAACAGTTAGCTGGCTCTAGTTTAGCGGGACTAGTCTGTGTCTGACTTCCTCGTTTCGACGGCAAAAACATGTCCTTGCCTACTTCGGCGGGTTTTGATCGGCATGGCTGTGCAGCTTGCCGCATCGCTGAAGCGACATCTCGACTTCGCTCGCAGCGCTGAGCCAATCTTTTGACCATCTCGTATTCACATCCTTCTGGCGCGGCCTCCAGCGTTGAGTACAGCTGCAAGTACTCGGGCCAGTCCGTTAGTTGTGTTACGAGTTCCACAGCTCGTGTCTTCGACAGCACTTCATCGGAGGCATCTTGATAAGCCATCCTGGTCAGTCGTTCAAGCTCGATACAGAATCGAGTGACGTCAACATCTTTCTTCAAGTGCTTCAGTTCCATATAGGCCTTCATTTGCTGCGCAGGATTGCTAGCGCTCAGAATCTTCCGCATTCCATCGATGATTCCGTCGAGACTTCCTTCGCGGATGCTTCTTGGCAGCGCATCAGCTACTGCTTTAGGGAATCCGTCGAGCTTGGAGAGGAAGAGGTGAGTGAGCATGTGGTTATCTAACCCCAGCTTTAAATATTTCATCCCAAACCTGAGTACAAAATCGTCGAACTGTTTTCCCTTGGGATCTGCAAAGGTCTCCACCTCTGGTAAGCTCATGGCAGCGAACATATGCCCCAAGTTTTGGTAACTTTCGAGATTTTCATACCCTCTATTGAGAAAAGGGTTCACTCGCGTCTGCCAGTCCGAATCCGTCTCTCTCTGCTGCTGCGATCCGATCGCGATGCCCCGAGAAGCATAAGGCGAGTGAAGTCTGAAGCACTCCGACTCGAGCCCAACGCTTGGAGAGCTTGTTGGCTCGCCTCTTGTTCCCTCGATGAGATCAAAGCCTGCTTTGTAGACGAAGTTCCTGTTAGCTTCATCGAACGTGCGCTGCTCGACCGTGGCGTTTGGAGCATCTGTGACAACAACGGTGGCTGGTTGACCCTGAGTAGTATCACTCTGATCCAATCGCCTATGTTGCTTACAAATCTCCACGAAAGCTCTCGTTTTGCTCACAACCTCTGTGGCATCGACGTTGAACAGCTCGGACAGTTGCCGCAGACAATGGTCGACTTCAGCAGACTGCTCACGGTGCTCCTCCATGGCGATAGCGGGGTCTTTCGAAAGTTTGACCGTCTCGGATCTCCCCACCTTTCGGGCACTCCAGTTAGAGAGCACGTTGACCTTGTCCATGAGCACATTCATCATGGCTCGCATATCGGTCAGTTGCTCGGATGCTGTGGGCTCATTCAGCGCCAGTCGTTGCATTTCCATCACGCCTTCTTCCTGAGCGTTGCTGCTTGACGGCATTGTTCTGCAATCACTAATCGTCACTGGCGATTAGGCTATCGGCCGCGAGACAATAGCGATCAATTTGTAGTCGGGCTCCTACACGGAACAGCGACGAGCGTCACTACAACGTACCCCCACTCTGTGACGGCGTCGATCGACACGCACGCTACCCACGCAGCGACGAAACACAACAGTGTATTCCGTGAATAACACTGATGCGTCACACCACACGGGCACGCAGACGCGACCGCACCGCGTGAATGAGGATACACTGCTTCCAAGTAGGAGCAGGACTACACGCCGTAACCGCTTGACAACGGCTTAAGGGCGGATCGCTGGTCCTCTTCTTCGGCCTCGGTTCGGCCCCCAAATCGACTGGAGTGTTGTAGACTGAACTGTGGTACAACTATTTATTGAGGAGAGTCACCTCTCCGTACCACTCTACAACAACAAAATGAGCCACTATAACTAAACGAGCCGCCTTAAGAAGGGAGCGGACGCGGCCTCCGATCGCAGGCCCCGCCTGCGACGAGAGACCACGGGGGCAGACGAGAGCGCGAGGCATACATAAGATGCCCCACCCCCGCATCCACCCCTCCGCGCCCATCGATCGACGGAGAACGATTACGACAACAAACCGAGAAGGAAAGCACATGAACGGGGTAATAGAGGAAACCAACTGCTAAGAAGCAGGTACTAAACTGGAATAAGATCGCTAAGGCTATTAGATTAGTAGAGCTACGGTACAACAGTGGATTTTTAACTGCTATTCTTAACAATATATATATATATATATATATATATATATATATATATATATATATATATATATATATATATATATATATATATATATATATATATATATATATATATATATATATATATATATATATATATATATATATATATATATATATATATATATATATATATATATACAGTGCGTTCGGAAATGATAGGGACACCTCTAAAAAATGAGATTTTCAAAAAATTTTTGGGAATGGTGATGAATACTGTTCATCAATGAATTCAGCGTGATAAAAAACCTCTGTTCGCAACTTCCTTGAAACCGTGCCTAATTTCATAAGATTTTTCCTTTACATTTAGAAAATTTCACCGTTCGGAAATGATAGGGACACCTTGCAAAAAATGAAATTTTTCACTTCGAACAAAATTTTCCGTTACAAGTTCACTATATGAACGCAACACGAGGACACCCAACATCTTTATTCCAATCATTGGCCGTGGTACATCGCTTACTGTTTCCGAACAAGCCCAAATACTTGCCCTCAACGCTGCCGGGCTGAGCCAACGTCTAATTGCCTCTCAGCTCGGACGTTCCCCCAACTGCATCAGCCAGTTCCTATGAGATCCAGACTCTTACGGCTTGGCGAAGAGTCCTGGACGCCCAAGAAAGGTCAGCGGCAGGGATGCGCGGAGGATAAGCCGACTCTGCTCAAACAGTAGTCTGTCTCTCAACCAAGTGAGGGCTCAGTTGCCGCTCAATTTGTCGACGACTACTGTTTGGAGCGTCGTAAACGCAGACGAAAACATCGTCCGCCAAGTGATGAAGAAGGCTCCATCACTCCAAGAAGCCCACAAAGTAGCTCGACTTCGGTTTGCAAGGAACAACATGGCAACAGACTGGTCAGAGGTATGGGATTCTCTAAAAACCCGATAAAATTTGAAAAGATAAAGGCGACATGTTCCAGGTAATTTTCTCCGACGAAAAGAAGTTTAACCTTGATGGACCTGGCGTCTCGATGCTACTGGAGAGATCTTCGCAAGAATCTGATGGTATTTAGTCGAAGAAATTCCGGAGGCGGTTCGCTGATGTGTTGGGGAGCATTCTGCAGCGAAGGTGTTTTGGAAATCGCCTTCACTTTGTGTCGGATGGATTCGGAGGAGTATCAAGAAACATTGCGTGCGCATCTTCTGCCGTTCTTCACGGGAAACAGGCGTCAACGCTACATTTTCCAGCAAGATAACGCTGCGGTCCATGTCTCCAGATCCACAAAGGCGTGGCTTCAACAATACCGGGTTCGCGTGATGGAATGGCCCGCGTGTAGTCCTGACTGCAACTTGATAGAGAATATCTGGGCATAATTGTGCGCCAGATTTACGCGAATGACAAGCAGTATGGGACCGTATACGAGCTAAAGGCTGCTGTACTCAAAGTGTGGAGAAATTTGGGTAAAAATGTGATATCCAATTTGATCACTTCTATGCCGAATAGAATTTGTGAATTGATTTCCAACTCTGGATGTGCGATATCATATTAGATTTCATGTATGTGTTGATCCTTGTTTGATAATTTTTGTTTTTTGATAGTGTCCCTATCATTTCCGAACGACGAATAATGTGATATGTTAAAATAAAATATTACATTATTATGCTATTGTTATAGAAACAAGTGAACATAGGTTATTTACCTTGCTGAATTCATTTATGAGCATTACCGAACGCCGCACGCAATTTGAACATAAAGACTGGTTTTCAGGGGTGTCCCTATCATTTCCGAACGCACTGTATATATATATATATATATATATATATATATATATATATATATATATATATATATATATATATATATATATATATATATATATATATATATATATATATATATATATATATATATATATATATATATATATATATATATATATATATATATATATATATATATATCATCGGCATGGATCCTGAAGAGACCTTGCGTTCCCAATTGGAGGTTGGCGCAAACCCGGTGCGCCTATGTTATAGCATATGGCACCGAGTTTGCGCCAACCTTCAACAGTGAACTCGAAGTCTCTTCCGGATCCATGCCGACGTTATATATGACTTACTTAATCGGTTGGCTTTCGCCTGACGCGGTCATTCCGCATCATCACCGAGTTGTGCCGTCCTAGTAGTCAGCCGTGTCCATTTTTCACGGTCTTCAGCCACAATTTGAACACATTCCATCCAGCTGTCACTATTCCGTTTCCTGCGAAACGAAACATCGCACCTGAACTGTCTTTCGATGCCGAGTGACTTCAAATTTTCCTTCACCACATCCCTCTAAAATTTTCGCCTACGCCCAGGTGGCCGTTTCCAGACAGGATTTGGAAGCATTCTTAAAGCGTGTTGTACGAGACGATCCGGCGTTCTTCTTAGTATATGCCCGAGCAGTCGAAGTCGACTTTCCATTGCTGCTTGAGATGGCGTTAGGAGATGCTGGCACCTCCCTCGTGTCAAGCGTTGATGTACTGCGTCGATTTCCTTGTAAAGTTCTTCGTTATGGCATACACGCGGCCAGAAATATCCCAGGAAACGTCTAAAAAGCTTCCTCTCCGTGAAATCCAACCTTTCCATCTGCGTCTTTGGTGCTGCCCACGTCTCCGATCCGTACATCATGATAGGGCGAATAGCGGATAGGTAGACTCGCAACTTGACTTCCTTCGCGATGGGGGTAGACCACAAACACTTGGTTAGAGAGTTGAATGCAGACTTAGCTTTCGCACGTCGTTGTTGAATATCCGCTGCATAACTACCATCGTTCTTCAGCAAAAAGCCCAAATAACGGAAATCGTCCACCAGTTCGATACGTTGTCCGTCCACACAAACTCCCGTTGAAGGCCTCGGAGAGACCCATATCTGCTTGCATTTATCCGGACGAAGACGAAGTCCATAGGCTGCGGCATACTTCGAAACGAGGTTCACAATCCTTTGCAGTTTTGCGTTGTTTTCAGCGAATAACACAATGTCGTCGGCGTACTCCAGGTCGACAAGGGAGCGTCCTGATGGTGTTAGGACCACGTGCGCAGGAAACTGTTCTGCAACTCTACGCATGATGTCATCAACGGCGAAGTTGAAAAGAAAAGGTCCTGCAACGGCTCCTTGCTTTACTCCTGTTCTCACCTCGAAAGCTGACGTAAACCCGACAGGCGTACGAACTACTGCTGTTGTTCCTTTGTTCATGTCCTCGATTAGTCGAACATACTTTTCCGGGACTCCATCGGCTCGCAGAGCGTTGAGCAATCGATCACGATGAGGAGAATCGAATGCGGCTTCAAAGTCCGAAAAAGCAAGCTGTATTGGCTTCGAATACCGCTGCCACGATTCAATTACTCTTCTCACGACGAACACTTGGTCGATGGTCGATCTTCTAGGTCGAAAACTGGCTTTCTCCTCTCTGGTCGTTTCCTCACGATGTTGGATGAGTCGCTCGAGAATAACACGTTCCAAAACCTTGTACATGACACGCAGTAGAGAGTTCCCCTATAGTTCTTGGGCTCCGTGACGGATAACTTCTTGTGAAGAGGTACGATGATCGCATGCCTCCACGAATCGGGTATCCTTGCGCTCATCCATATGGTACGGATAGTGCTGGTCATTTCACGAATTCCAGACTGAGGGAGAGCTTTTAGCATTTCAGCAGTGATGTTGTCATCTCCACCTGCCTTTCCATTCTTCATTTTCCGGACACAATCCAAAACTTTAGCCTCAGTCGGCGGTTCCTCACTGACATCGTAATGTGCTCTCTGAACATGCGGGAGCTCTGGCACTGACGGCGCTGGACGATTCAGTAGTGAACTGAAGTAATCCTTACATAATGGCCGCATCGCATCACCAACTGCAACTCCATTGGTAGTGTTCAAGACAGGAGAACATCTCTTCATCTTGCCGCTATACTGTCTTAACAACTTGTTGGCTTTCGGGTTCTTCTCCTCAGAAGCCTTCTCAAACTCCTTTGTTCTACTCGCTAGCGGTCACTTTAAAGGCACAGGACACCCAATAAAAAATTTTTCAGATTCCATGCTTATCTTGAAGAGAGCCACTCTCTGATCACAATGGTATCTCTGAAATCGTCCAAGACCCTCAACGAACGGAGATATGGCTCCTTGAAAATGCCTGCATTTTGAGGGCGAAAATTTCGCGGACGAGTTGTCTCAGACCTGTATTTCTCTTCATTCGCAATCGCTGCACGCGTGCAAAACAGGATGAGGAGATAGACCGGAAATGGACTGAAGAACGACGGTTTGTTGGAATTCATCCATCTATCAAGCCGCTGTCGAGTTCTAAAATCTGGTAGGGGGCCGGGCCTGTGGTGGTGAGCGAAGGGGTCGGGCCTGTGGTGGTCGCTTATATCTCGCTTATTTGGAGGAGTTGAGATTTCGCATTTGGCACGTGTTATACAGGAGGGGTCTCCCACACAATCAGACAAAAATCACAAAATTCATGTCTGAGGGTGTACTGTGCCTTTAAAGCTGCCGACGCAACTTCCTCCTCAGACGCTTCTCCTCCACGAAGTTCCCTGCAGTTCGGAGAGCACATACTCTGTTGTAGGTAGGTGTTGTTTCCTCTGAGAAGTAGGCGAGCTGCTTCTTGGGCTGCACAACCGGGAGTGCCTCTTTCGAAGCGTCCTGTATGCACTTGACGAAAGAGTCCGCGTCGCAAAGTTTCTTCTTAGTCCGTACTCCAACATGAATAGAAACGCATTGTCGAAATTTCCTTCTGCATTCCTCATCCCTGAGACTTGTCATATCAATCCTCTGGAGCGGCTTAGCCCCTCGCTTCCTCTTATGAATCCTCGCAGTGAAGTTCAACAGAACTGGACGGTGATCCGAATCGAATGCGACATCCCACACATCTCTAGATCTTCGAATGTTCGATTATGGAATATTCCTCGTCAGAACATAGTCGAGCTGTAGTTTCAAAGTTGTCATCTTCCGGTTCCGCTGCTCTTCCAGAGATAGCTGGGTTGGTCCCTGCCACGTAAGCTGATGGCGGCGATGATTCCTCTTGAATGTCGATGCAATAATCAGACCACTGCGTTCACACAAGTCGACAAGGCGGTAGCCATTGTCCGATGTTCGCTCCACTGGGTAGAACCATTTACCGAGTAGTTCGGATTCCTATACAAGTCTCATCTTCGCGTTTGCGTCGATTCCCACGACAGCAGCATGTTGACAAGGTATCCTGGCTAGCAACGTATTGAGTTCCTCGTAGAAGGCATCCTTGGAGTTGTCTTCGGCGGTTTCGGTGGGCGCATGAGCACTCACTATCCACAGATTGGATCCTCTGTGATCCCGCAGTTGCACAAATGCATTCCTATACAACGTTGAGCCGAATTCCTCGATCACAACATTGCAGTCCTTCCCTACAACTATCGCACAGCCTCCCACTCTCCTATCATCAGCGTCACCGCAGTAGATGGTGTACTCTCCGACGTTGATGACGGGTCTATCCTTGAGGCGAGTTTCCTGCAAAGCAGCAAACGGTGCATGGAAATAGCTCAGAAGATTGGACAGCGCAGATTGTTGGATATCGCTCGACAATGACCGGAATTTCAGGGTGGCGAAATTGTGGCTTGTGGCCAAAGGCTCCATGTATTCTCTAGGTACGGATCCTAAGGTGTTATGGACCAGAGGCCTTAGTGTGCCGGACGGCGACACCTTTCTGCAAAGTGCGGGATACTTTCGCGATATAGTTGTGCACGCTATATCGCTCGAACGTTCCCTGTGTACACTCAAACGTCTGCTGGGTTCAGTAGAAGCAGGGGCACCAACGAGCAGGTACCAACAGACTTGTATAACGACAACAACACAAAACAAGAGAAAAAAACTACAACCCTTAAAGGCAGTGTCCACGATAAAAACCATGTCTGACTTTTTGGTGAAGATTGGCAGCGGCGGGGCTTAGCGCAACCCTAACGTTGAAAAAACTAAGAAAATTGAGCTTGGAACGGTTCCCTAAGGCCCCAAAGTTGGACACCCGTCAGCTCGTCACACCCAGATGCACTTTTCACGCCCACAGACGTGAACAAATGAATGCTCGAGATTGTGAGATGAGCGAAGGTTTCCGATTAATAGCCCCGTTCTTCCCTTCATTCTCAACTTCTCTCTTTACTCAGGTCAGCTCGCATACATCGGCTCCAAAAGACGGAAGTTACAAGCCTCGGACAACTCGTCCACCATGCTTCCCTAGCTCAATTTTTGAGGGACCATAACTCCGTTCCCAGAAGGTCTTGTAGGATTCCAAAAACATCGTTGGAATCAGCATGGGACCATCTTCAAGATAGGCGGGAAAGCAGAAAAACGATTCTTATCGTTAACACTGGCTTTAACGAGGAATGGGAAGAAACAAGACTATATGATAAATAAAATTGCAAAACGTACGACCCAGCGAAGTATGAGACCCTATAAAGATCGCTCTTGGGACAACAGATAGCTCTCAAGCGTCTTTTTGAAAGTAGTGAGTGTCCCAAATACTAAGCCTAACCGTAGGAGTTTGTTAAAATAAGAACCCGCTCTATTGACAAAAAAGTGCTGTCTGACATTACGCCTAGCCCCAACAAGTTCCAATTTCACCGGCGCCCCCGTAGTGGTTGACGGCCTCAGGTTGAACAGCCGGCTAGCTTTGATACCAGCACACCTATGAACGATCTTATACATCATAACCATATCAAACCTTCGCCTCCTGTGCTCTAAAGTGGTTGGGCGTCACCTAGCATTTCTGGCCACATGGGTCACGTTCCGATCCGCATGAATCCAACCGGTTCTGAAAAAGAGCCTACGCGTAAAAGCATTCTGAACCTTTTCCAGTGCTTTGACCGATCCCCTTTTGTAAGGATTGAAAATTACAGTACCGTACTCCACCAGGGGCTTAATGTATGTTTTATAGACTTCAACAAGTACGTTCGGATCGGTAGTAGAGAGGGCTCTAAATACACTGTGCATAATTCCGCTCGAATTGGAAGCAACCTGCTGGCAGCGGTCGTCAAAACTAAGATCGCCTTTGATGAGAAACCCAAGACCCTTAATCTCGTTGACCTCGCTCAACTGCTTACCGTCAACACTATAGAGGCCATTCACTCGACTCCTTCCGAGCTTCATGACTTTAGTCTTCTCACTGGACAGCGGTAGTTTCCTTCGTGGGACCATTTGCCAACACCATCAAGAGCCTTTTGCAAGCACTCAGAATCCTCCTCGGTCAAAATAGGCTTGTACAATTCGAAATGATCAGCGAATGCCGATATGCCAACATTATACGAAGAAATAATCCCAGGGACTTCATAGGTTTAAATATTGAAAAGAACCGGCGTAAGCACTCCACTCTGAGAAACACCGCTCAGGACTGAAGCAGGGGAGGAGAACGCAGCGTTAAGCCGAACTCTGAAGGTTCTACCAGTGGGGAAGGAACGAATCCAGGCTTCTATCCGCTGGTGAATACCCACTATTTCTAGTTTGGTTACCAATTTACAGTGGAGAACTCTGTCAAATGCTTCGGAGAAGTCAAGATGAATAACGTCCACACCAATATCATTGTCGAGCGCTCGAATCCAGTTGTCTAGCGACTGCAGCATCCCTGAAATGGTTGATTTATTCTTCTGGAACCCGTGCTGCGAGATGATGGAGTGCTCTTCCAACTGAGTCACAATCCTTTTCTTTAATACTTTTTCGAAAAGCCTGGCAAAATTAGAAGTGATGCTGATGGGTCGGTAATTATTCGGATCAGAAAACGGTGTCTTCTTGGGGGTGGGAGGGACAAATGAAGTACGCCATCTACTCGGAACATCACCTTTCATAAAGCTCAAGTAAAAAATGAATGCAAGCGGGTTCACAATGACTGCAACTACCTTTTTGATGAAATCCAAAGGAATATGATCCGTTGTGTCCGAAAAGGAACTCGGCCATTCTGTTAGTAGCTCAAGCAACTCACCCGGATAAAACCAAACAGAGTCCGGCATAACAGGGAACAGCGGAAGACCAGCTCGGTTCTGAATTTCAAGTCTTCCCTGTCCGAAATGAACATTTCGGTCTTTTTTTCGATAGAGCCTTTCTAGCAAAATTTTGCAATCTTCGGAGTGTAACACTGGTAGAAATGATGGTCAGAAGATTACGGAGTCCACAATGTTCGCAGTCGAAGTATCTGCGTAGTCGGCTTTGGTCGAGTGTTTTGCTCGTTTTCCACGCCCTTGAACTTTCTACAAAATTCGGGGAACGAAGATAGCCAACGAAAAGTACGGCTAACAGAAAGCTCAAAAACTTATTCAATTTCCGAGGACTCTTCAGTGGTTGGGTTTGAATTTGATTTACACATGGATGCCAGACGTAGCAGGTTTCGCTCGCCATTGTCAACACTCGGCCAACTTTGAGATCCTCTGTTCAGATTTCTTCGTCGTCAGAAGTCTTTTCTTCTTTGTCTCCTCAAAACACCGCCGTTGTTGCTTTGCATTCCAGCATCCATGCTTAGTATAGATTGCTAACGAACTTTGACTTACACATTCCAGGTAATGGAGCATTTCCGGAATTCAACTTGGGTTCATGTAATGGTGCTTCTACTTTCCAAAACAACATCCATGCAAGGAACACACTGTAAGCTTTTTTCTGAAGATTTCTTTCTTTTTCTTTTTTCTCCTATTGAAGAGGACATAACTGGTCATAGCATAGAATCAGCTTTTTGCGGCAGGTGTGAAAGCTAGTCAAGGTAGTAAATTTTTGGCCTGGCGGGCAGTCTTTTGGAGAATATCTCACAATCAAACGGACATATTATGTACACAGTTCACCTCCGCACTGTCGTTCAGTCCGCAAAGTGCACGCTTATTGCGGAAGCGTGCTGCGGCGCGGTTGCACGTATCCTCAGACATGGATGTGGGATTACCCGGGCGGTGGGATCACCCGGGCACCAAAGGCAAAAACCGCCCGGATGATCCCTCATCCCTGTCTGAGGACTCTCGCGACCGCGCCGCAGCAAGCTTTCGCAATAAGCGTGCACTTTGCGGACTGAACGGCAGTGCGGAGTTGAACTGTAGCTTATTTCGAGCCGGTCGAAGTAAGGCTTATCGAGCTTATCATGTCAGAATCTCCGTATAATTATTGTATTTTGCCATGACCGACCGCTCCGCTGCTTGCCCCACCCGGACTCATCCTAGCAAGCTAGGCTTTACATACACTCAATTTGTGTAGACTGACATATCTAAATATGCGGGGGTGGGGAGGGGAGAGAAATCGAAAAAAAAACCTTACGCACTCACTTTCAAACTTGGACCACTCAGGATTTCCAATTTCTTAGAAAACATCAGTGAATGATCCTCACCCACGCACAATATTCTGTAAAATGCGAGTTCCACTGCACTTATCAATAGTTGATCTATGCTCAACCGACAAATCGTATTTTTAATTGTTCCACTGCATTTCCCAATTTTTTTACTCTTATTCATCATTTAACGAAAAATCGATTCCCAAAGTATTTCAAGACATTTCTTATTTTTCAACATGGCTGGAATGCAATGTGTATATTTTTTCAAGTTATGCTTCGAAATATTGCAATGCTAAATCATTATATACTTTTTCCAGGGAGCTAAGCTTTCCGAAACTGCATTTATTTTTCCTGAAGCTCTCCAACCTGTCTTGATTTATGCTTATTGTCTTTCATTTTAGAAAAGCAAAACCCTGACAGAACTAGCCTTCTGCAAGTTACTCTATCGGAACCGATTGATAATGAGAGGCAAAAAAATCTAGAATGGGTATTAATCGATAATGTTCCATGAGTAAAATTTTCCAACGAGGGGTGTGCATTTACCGTTTACCGATTTACCGATTTTCCGGTATTTTTCGGTAAGTTTTCATTTACCGATTTACCGGCTTAATCTTGAAATTTACCGCAACCGTCGGCCGATGATGCCGCCAACACCGCACGGCCAGTCGCCTGGTCCATGCGTCAGACTAAATATATTACGGAAACCATAGATCATACTCCTCAGGGCCTATCGAGGCGGTTAAGAGTTTGAATGAACTGTAATCCTTTCTAACCACGAACAAATTCTAATTTTGTGTATTAGAGAAGAGTTAAGAATGCTTTCCTTATCCGTGACTTTTATTGTAGCGAAAATTCGGAAAGGGCTGCTGAAAGACTTTTATTGTAGCGAAAGTTCGGAAAGGGCTGCTGAAAAAGCATCAAAACAAGTTGAAACGTCCTGTTAGCACTCCACCCTTCTAGGCTCGTACTCCAGGAACTAATGGCGAGCTTTCTTGAATGTTATTTGCGTTCCAATGATATGTTTGGGTGGAAAAGAGAGATCGTGTTTTGACAGGGTCGCCAGCTCTATCACTCTTTCATATGATGCTCATCAGTTTGCTACTGATTTTCCCGACATTGCTATCGAGAAGATTAAAGGCAGTGTCCACGATAAATCTTGTTCTCGAGGTTTCAGTGTGACACGCTAAGTTGGCAGATGCTGGAGAGGATAAGGTCGAAGAAAGCAGCAAAAACAGGCCAGAAATCGATAGAAACGGCTTTGAAGCAGGGTCAAGAGATGTTGGAAATTCTCCAAAGTGGGGGTCGCCACCAAACTTGAAAAATCGGGGGGGTCGCAACGCCGGATTTTCCGATTCCTTTCTCTTCGATTTCAACTGAGCTCCACCACAGAATGTTTCCTGCACAACCAAGAGTTGTTCAGACTGGTTTGTCAACCGCTGTGCCCGTAGCAATCCCGTCGAAAGGTGGGAGCTCATAGCTGCCTCCCCGGCGCGAGGTGGTGGCTCACATCGCAGGCGAAAGAGGTGGTGGCCGCCCTATCCTAATGCACGTGTGCGTGCTGAGGTGGTGACTTCGCTCGCAGCCGAATGTCAGCCACCTCGGCATGCAGCCATGGACATCAGGTCTGAAAGGTAGCCACGAGCTGCGAGTGGAAAGTGAAAGCAGCGCGCACATTGCAGAGGCGCGTAGGGAGGGAGCCAAGTCATGGGTCGTGCATGACCGAGATGGTGGCGGCGCTGGGAGGAGAACACGATCGCTTGATCTTGCTGACGACGTTTGACCATCTCCGTTGAGGTTCAAGTAAAATTCTGAGTTTTGGGCTGATCATGCGAAAATTCCAAGCAGTCGCTGTGAATTGGGCATTGAAATGATAGCCTCCCCTGACATGTGATAAATGTGGGAGAAAAAGTCTTTATGAAGCCTACAACAACGAAAAACGCTTCAATGAGCTGATTAATGCTGCAATGATGTTGGCAGTCTTTCGTAATCAATCGCTCCTCATCAGCTGTTGATTTTTCGCGGGCGCTAATTGTTTCCTATTATTATTTCTGTTTCTGACCCCTCAGGTTGGCTACTTTTTTCATAAAAGGCTGTACGTAAAGTATCTTTACTGTATGCTCCATTCCGTGAGTTTCCTTCGCAAAAAAACAAAAATAATGTGATGTTGAATTCGACAAATTTTTCATCTCCAGAGTGCTTAGCGAATTTTTTGTATGGTTTCATGGTTCACTAATTTTGCTAGCTAAGAGATATTTCTACAGATTCTTCGCGATGAAAAGTTTGAGATTGTGTTCCAGATAATCATATCTCTAATTGGCTCTGTTCGTTTCGATCGAAAGGGCACTGTTCTTCAACACGTTTTTTCAGCACTTAAGCTGTCGGAAATGCATATTGGATAGCCCCATACCCCCCTCAAAAAAAAAACTCGCCTACATACTAGCATAACGTGAGACACATTGCGTACAGTGTTTATGAACAAAGTCGAAGAAAAAAATTTGAACTGCAAGGAAAGGAGGAAACGGCAGCAGCAGTCAAGCATAGCGGCAGGATTAATGGTGATGATAAATTTTCTTCAAAGAAAAGCACAATGGGTTAATGATTATGAGCTCCTATCAGACAAAAAATCTGGACGATAATTTCTCGAAAGAAAAATCCAGAAGTCTGAGAGATACCTATGAACATTCAAGATTTGTTTTCACTTTTTCGCATTAGAAACAATGAAGGACAGGCCTACACCATGGTTTCAAAAGGTAGCTGAGTTATCACCAAAATTTCTGGGTGTAGGTAAAATTCTCATAATAACTTGTGAACGGTTTCCCAGCCTCTAAAAAGGGCATTTTTCTTTTTCGGAAACATGAAATATTCAAAAACATTAGGATTTGCTTCTTTTCTTAACTCATTTTAGTTCGATGTTTGTTAAGCGAATAGCAGCGTGTTCATGTACAAACATGGTTCTCGGAAGCAAAATCATAAGTTTTGTAAGAATAGGTATAATTCTGGAACTGGAACATCGCCTGCTTAGTTTAGAAGAAGGTAAGTATAGCACGGGAGAAAATAGGATTATTCTCAACATCAAGCATCACTCTGACTAATTCTAGAGTAATCTGCGGACTTTTCGAAAAAAAAACAGAAAACATGAACTTCTTTGCAAATTCGAAAATTTGTTCTTGTGCAACTGCTGAAAACGTGTAAGCAGAGATAGCCGTACACAGTTTTCAATAAACTTGTCAGAATGGGATGGACTGCAGACCTAAAGAGAATGATTTCGATGGACTAGATTGCTGTTGACTGTTTTGTTGATCTCACACCCTTGTTAATACGGAGAATGCCGCCTGCAACATGGTCGCACGGTTCAGTTGTTGTGCGCGCTGTCAATGCGACCAGCATGCGTGGTTCGACTCCGTCACATAATTGATTTTTGCAAATAAAATCATCCTGTAGAAAAGGGTCGCTCCGGGTTGGCGATAATAGGTGGCATCTGCGCACGATGTAAGGTGCGTCCGAATGAGAATGGCGGCCCATGCGGCCGGCGTGCTTGGCAGGCGGCCGTCGCGTTCGCCGCTCTCGGACGAGCATGCGAAACGTCCCCACCGCCATCGACTACGAAAGGTGCCGGCACCGGCTGGCAGCAAGCACTGTGCCGATCAATCAGCTCTGAAGACGGGGGGAGAGGGGACGGCCGTCGTTGAAACCCAACACTCGTCCGAGGGCGAGACATGCGACGGTCGCCTGCCAAGCACGCCGGTCGCGTGGGCCGCCATTCTCATTCGGGCACACTTTACCTCAGGTCGGTTGCCATCTTTATGTGGTGGCGGCGGAGGGTTCGCTACGGGCCCAGGGTGACCTGAATACTCGTCAAAACTGCAAATGTCCAAATAGCAAAAAAATGATTTTTGGGGGCCTTCCAGTGTCATGCACAATGTTCTGATGGGCCGTAGCTTAGCGGCTCGGTAAAACAGACCCAGTAATGAAGTGGATAAAACCAAGTGAGGTTAAAAGGCCGTTTTTCCGAATGGCCCTTACAGCCTTGGTTTTCACTTATAGAAGGCTGAAGTCGAGCAAAAGATGCAGCTACTGGATGGTTATCGAAAACTGCATTAGCTGGATTTTTTCTAAAAATTTTTTTTTGCTGGAAAAAAATTTTCAGAGAAAATCCAGCTAATGTAGTTTTCGGTAAACAACCAGTAGACGCATCTTTTGCTCGACTGCAGCCTTCTAAAAGTGAAAACCAGGTCTGTAGGGGCCATTCGGAAAAAACGGCCTTTTTTAAACCACTCTTTCCAACGGACGATTTTTTTCATTTCTGACTCTAAATGAGCGGTTTTGTTTTTATCCACTTCACGCCTAGGTCTATTTTACCGAATCGCTGACAAGGGAACCACAAGAAGTCATAGTGACCATTCCAAATGAAATGTACTTTTCTAGAACCATTTTCGGACGAAAAGTCCGAATATGCCCATCGCAGCTGCCTAGACCCCCTCCCAAAAAGTTATAGGCATTTTTTCTCTGATTTTCGTACCTATTGTACCCTCCAAAAAGCGCATTATTTTCAAGAATTTCTGGAGACGGGCCTCATAATCGTGTTCAGCACCCAAAACTACCCCACTAAGCAAAGTTTGGTTGAAGGAACATTTTCCAAACTTTGCGCACACTAACAGCGTTTTGGACTGGTACGGAATTTTGGTTGGGCGTTTATTTATACCAATTAGAGGGCTCTCGAAGGGTTTTTGAAAAATATTCCAGATTTGACTAAAAATTCGCTCTGGGGGGTTATTTGGGGTGCTGATCACGAATCTGAGGTTCATTTATCGATTTTCCGAAGTTATCGGCTGTATTCGTTCTCAGATTCCCATCGAGGGATAATTTCATGGCAATTCGCGGCTTTTGACGATTTCCGGATTGCTACTTTAGATCATGCTCAAATTATTTCTCTGGGGGTTATTTGGAGTGCTGAACACGAATCTGATGTCAGTTTATCGATTTTTGACAGCTTACGGTAGATTACGGTGGGTATACGGTAGTTTGGTCAAAGTCTCAGATTTGTCTCAAAGTTTCTATGTGGGGGTTATTTGGGGTGCTGAATACGAATTCGATAACCATTTGTCGATTATCGGAATATTGAGGTAGGTTTCGCCTCCTGAATAGCATGTTACCTACCGTAACCTACAGTAAACCTTAAAATTTCCACAAGCGAACCCTGATTCGTGTTCAGCACCCCAGATTACATATACATACAAATTTTTAACAAAATCCGAAGAAAAATTTGAAAACACCTCAAAAATTTCATGGCGGGTACCCTTACCTTGCCGCGAAGCTTTAATAAACGCTCATAACTTCTTTCAGGGTGGGTCTAGGCAGCTGCGATGGGCATATTCGGACTTTTCGTCCGAAAATGGTTCTAGAAAAGTACATTTCATTCGGAATGGTGCCTATGACTTATTGTGGTTCCCTTGTGAGTTACGGCCAGTCGAGCATTGCACATGACATTGGAAGGCCCCCAAGAACCATTTTTTCGCTATTGGACAATTGCAATTTTGACGAGTATTCAGGTCACCAGCAGTTGACATACGGGTCTGGGAAAGCTGAAACTAAGTGAAAAACCATTTGAACTGATTCTGAGATGATTTCATGCCTAATCAAGCCGACCTGAAAAAATCATTTTTCTGTCATTCGGGCTCGCGGCAAAGGGGGTGAGGGAGGACATGGTGAGGTAGAAAATCACGAGAAATTTTTTTTCAGAGAAAGTCCAGCTAAATAATTTTTCGATAACCCATCAGTAGATGCATCTTTTTCTCGACTACCGCCTTCTAAAAGTGAAAATCAAGGCTGTAAGGGCCATTTGAAAAAACCAGCCTTTTAAGACCACTTTCTCCAACGGGGAAATTTTTTTATTTCTCTTTCTATATGCGCGGCTTTGATTTTTTCCAGCTCCCATGCCGATCAGTTTTACCGAACCGCTGAGTTACGGCACCTCATGGCAATACCAAAGACATCAGGGGCCGAATTCATGAAGGCGAGGGGTTGGGGTAGGGGTAAAGGCGTCGGCACCTTTTATGAATACCCGCGAGGGCGAACGGTTTCGTAGCCGGGCAGTGTCTCATTTGCCCGAGCCTCTTAGTTGTGTTCGGACGTGGGCACGACTGGTTAGCGATCTTCCGCTCGCACAGGGTAATCATCAAAAGTGCTGACGCCTTAGGGGTCGTTTATACTCCCGCCGCCGAGCGGCGCGGCACAGTGCATTGCTGTAATATTGATCATGCGGCGCGGTACGATCGATGTCGTAGGATTGCACTTCGCCGCGCCGCTTGGCGGCGGAAGTCTAAACGACGCCTTACCCTTACCCCAACCCCGCGCGTTCATGAATTCGGCCCCAGAAGGTCCGGAACACCCATTTTTTCGCTTTACCGAAAAATCGGAATTCGACGAGCATTTAGGTGATCAGCGGCTCAATAACCGTTCTGATTGGGCTGAAACTATGTGAAAAACCGTTTGAAGTGATCCTGAGTTGATTCCAAGCAAGAGCCGAAGTGAAAAAATCATTCTTGGGCGATCTCGGCTGCTTCATACAGGTAGAGAGAGATTCGTCAGAAGTACAACGATTTCTATCGATTTGTTCCAATCCCTAGTTACCGCAAGCTGTATTTTTTCGAGAGATGGTGAGAAATTTTGAAAACCCTATTTTTCAAGTAGTATGTAGTGAGGCGTTTGTTTGATAAAGAAAATATTGTTAAATAAGAAATGTTGTGGTTAATTTTTTTGCACTAAGGTCAAAGCCTTTACAAATATCACTGACCTGAAGAAAAAAATTACAAAATAAAGAAGTCGAACAATCATAATTAGCCCAAAAAATTATTATATCTGAGGAAAAAGAAAGTGGGCGGGGCAAAAAGCGGAATCAGCGCGGCCATGGTGGAGTGGGGGGGGGTCACCACCTTCGGCATAGCTGGAGGGGGGATCGCAACGGTGATCGCAGTTTTTCCAACGGGTGGCTTGACCCTCCTTTGAAGGTTATCCCAGTGCGCCCACCTATCTCGGTCCGCCCCCATTCGTACGAGCTCGTGGCGCTGCACACGCTTCGATGGCGGATTGCCAAGCAACTCTGCCGCGTCCAGCCTGATCGATTCGCGCAGATTTCGCGATTAGCGCGCGCTTGCGAAAGTCAGTAGAGCCCATGATTCTCGTCCACGCCCTTAACGTTAAAAACCGTTATTTTAGCCTATGCTGAACGTTTTTCTTCGCTGTTTCTTCACTATTAGTCACCATACGACCAAACAATCTCCTTTTCGGGTCGAACGCGTGAGCGAAATTCATCGTGGACACTGCCTTTAACCAAAGTGTTCCTCTATCCGGCAAACCTAAGAAAACGTTCTCATAGCGAACCCCTCTGCAAAAACAATGGAAAGAATATTGAGAATCGAGCAATTCGGGATGGCATGTCTTGAAGTATGTAGACTCTGGTTCATTTCAAGTAAACTCCTGTTTTCGACTATCACAGCGCGAAGCGTTGGCTTTTTCGTCGGAACCTCCTTATCACTAGTTGTGTTTCACCGAGGCCCACTGCTCACTAGGGGTTGGCCAGAGTCTATATAAGCATTCCGTTGTGAGGATTCAGTGATTAAGTGGTTTACCATGTCACATAAGTGACACTACGTTCCTGCTTGCATTTTCGTCTAATTTACCATTTTCACCGTAATTAACGAAAAAAAATTATCGGTAAACGGCAAAAAATTTACCGAAAATGATTTTCCGCACACCCCTGTTCCTAACCATGTGATCCCTTCACCAATCAGCAATCACCACCATTACCATATTTTGTTCAGTATGCGTGAAAATCGGAAATATCGATGATCGATCAATGAATCATTGGCAAGTTCAGTACTCATCGCTGTTCCGGAGTGAAATTCGTTTCAGTTGATCGTGTGCGTTTGCGCTCGCATGCTGCGTCTCTTTTTCTCTTACACTTCGATGTCTCGCATACGCTCGCGAACGAACAAAGTGAACCTGGCTCCGAAATAGAGGGTCCTTGATCGATCTTTGCTGATTGACCGCAGATCCACGCACCCAATCTGGTCTCCACATCATTGTATGTCCATGCGGATTCCGTGTTTCACGGCTAATTTAGTATGTAAACCCCTGATTTTTAGGCACCCTTCAAAGTAAGAATATCAAGTTGAGATTGGAACAAGAGCTAAGTGCACTCATTCGCAGCTCTTCGGCCAAAAATGAGCTCTCTGACTCAACTTTCAGAGTTCCAACACGACCATGAATGCCGTCGAAAAAAAGGAGTTGAACATATTTTTGACCAAACTTGCTTGGTTTTGTCCATTTTTTCTCAATTATAAGAGGTTCTTTCCAAACCATTTTTGATGGTTGATATCAGTTTTCTGCTCTCTTTCCAATGCCATTGAATCAGTATTCCCACGGTTACTCTGCGCTTAAATGCACAGTTCACGCTCAGGTATGAATTTTGAGATTTTCATGTAATTATGTAGAAGACCCCTCCTGTATGACACGTGCCAAATGCCAGATCTCATTTCCTCCAAATAGGCGAGATATAAGCGACCACCACAACCCGGCCCCCTTCGCTCACCACCACAGACCCGACCCCCTAACAGACTTTCGAACTCGATAGCGGCTCGATGGATGGAGTAATTCCAACAAGTCTTCGTCCTTCAGTCTATTACCGGACTGTCTCCTTATCTTGGCTTTCTCTCACGCAACAATTGCGAATGAAGAGGAATACAGGCCTGAGACAACTCGTCCACTAATTTTTCACCCTCAAAATCTAAGCATTTTTGAAGAACCATAACTCTGTCCAAAGGGGGTCTTGGACGATTCCAGAGATACCACTGTGATCAGCGTGTGACTCTCTCCAAGATGAGCATGAAATTTGGAAATTAATTTTTTGGGTGTCCTGTGCCTTTAATCTCTGGAATCGCCGAGTTGTGCAAGAACGAGTCAAAGCCAGTATTCAGCCACCGACAATTATTCTGTGGCTTCCGAAAATTTTCAGGGACTCGAATAATTACTCGAAAATGTTTTTAATGAGCGTTCGAATACTCGGTTGAATCCAATATAAGTTTGGTTTCCGCATTTATTCATACATACAATTAGAAAGAAATTGTTGTGCTTCATTTGAACTTATGTACTCCTTAATGGATTTGGAACATTAGGTCGTTGATGAATTTTCAGTGGTCTTATCCGTTTTCATTCATTCGAGACGTTTCTGAAATATGGTGTTGGGATTTTTCATTTCCTCCAAAACTATCGTAAAATGCCAATATCTAGTGCTCATCTTGGAGTCTTACACTGATGTAGAATTTCCATCTTGAAAATGACACAGCGTGAAGGATAGTATCAATTAACGTCGGGTGCGTGAGGATTATTTTCACTTCCCATTTGTTCGGTAGCCTTTAGCTTTTCGACGGTTTTCTGTTTCTTTCTTGAATGCTGTCCAACTTGATTCTCTGCCTTCTATTCGCCATTCATCATTACTTTGTATCTACTGTTATTTTCTTGGGTTCCCTTTTGTTTAAGTTTCCTGTTATTGTTGTCGTTGGCCAATCAATTGCGCCTACAGATAGGATGCGTAGAATAATTGAGAATCTCAAAGTCACATTCTAAGTCTGACAGCCAATGTTTATGACGCTCATTGAGTTCGTTAGCGGTGGAATATCGTTTTTAAATCAAAGATTTGATTTAACATGCTGATGCAAGAGAACTTGATTTTCTTGAGATCCATTGTAGTCTGTTTATGCAGTGTCCGCGCAGAAAACCGCAGCTGTTTTTCTCTTCTCAATCCCATGTTAGAACCAAGCCGAGGTAGCTGGCAAGGCTTGAGGTCTCAATGTTGCGTATCTATAATACTACATCCCCACTCATACACGCTCAAAAATGATATAAATTTTAGGCTATCAATCGGAGGTCTGAAGTTGTTAGTATTCAGAATTAACAAAAAAAAAACCAAAAAAAAATCGATTGAAATGAAGATTTAAAGGCAGTGTTCACGATAAAAATCGTTTTTCTGTTTTTCCGCCTATCTTGAAAACGGTCCCATGCTGATTTCAATGATGTCCCTGGAATCGTACAAGACCCCCTGGAAACGGAGTTACGGCCCCTCGAAGTTCAGCAAGGGAAGCATTCTTGACGAGTTGTCCGAGGCTTGTAACTCCCGTTTTTTGCAGCCGATGTGTGCGAGCTGACCTGAGTAAAGAGAGACGTTGAGAATCAAGGGAAGAACGGGGCTTTTGATTGGAAACCATCGCTCATTTAACCACGAATTCAGGGGAACTGTTATAGGACGTGAGCGGAGTGGCCCAATGGGTTGGCTGGCCCACTAGATTTTCACCCACTTATCGGCCGTTTTTCGTCGCACTTCCGTTCTTAATCTTCTTAGAGGGACCCAAAGCCTACGCTTCGACCTTTGAAGGCAGTGTCCACGACAAATTTCGTTCTCGAGGTTTCAGTGTGAAGCACTAGGTTGGCTTATCCCGGTCCGCCCCCCGAGCTTGTGGCGCCGCGCAGGTTTTCGATGGCAAATTGCCAAGCGACTCTGCCGCGTCCAGCCTGATCGATTCGCGCATATTTCGCGATTAGCGCTTGCTTGATGAGCGTTTGCTAGAACTAGCAGGGCCAGTATATCTCGTCCACGCCCTGATTAGAAACCATTAGTTTAGCCTATTCTGAACGTCTTTCTTCCCTGTTTCTTCACTGTTAGTTCCTACACGACCAAACAACACCATTTTGGGGTCGAACTCGGGTGGGTGTGATACTCACGGTGAACACTGCCTTTAGCAGTTCTGAAGTGTACGAGTTACACCCCATTGGCTGGAATAGCGAAGCTAGCAAAAAATGGGTTACTATAACTACGTCAATACATTCTTACGACCTTTACTGAAACGGTTACGCCGTTAGAAGGGCAAAATCTAAGCCGAAATGCTCGGAACTTTTTGAACAAGTTGTTTCCCAATAATTGCACAAGTTACGAAATGTCTAAGTTAAATGTTTGTAGCTGGTGCTAAGGCAGGTCGCGCTGAGCTACATAGGTGGAAAATTGTCCATACGGCTAGGAATGAACAACTAATCGGATGATTGTCTTGTAATTGTTCATAACCTTGGCCGAAACATATTCGTGGCGCTAACGAACTACTTTCCCACCACCTTACCAACTATTAACGCCGTGGTTTCCACATGTCGTTTTACAAATGTTCATACCATGTTTGATAGTTGTCCATAGCCCAATGGGCATATTTTCCCCCACTTACACATTACCAGCGCCGTGGCTTTCAACTCTTCTGTTGAAACAGAACAGAATCGAAATGTAGTGAATCCAAAGACTCAGAACGGGCACATTGACATCAATGTCTTTATGAGAGATCAGCACGGCGGGAGTATTCCTGAGATCACTGCTGCACGATGGTGAGCTTGCCTTCGTCTACCTCGGACGCTGTACCGTACTAAAGATGACGTCGCTTTGCAGCTCCCCGAAGTCGTCAAATGTCACCTCACACAGCCTGAAAAAACTCATTCCTATACAAATAAATGAATATCGAAAAACGAAACATGTGAAAAATTTGCTTCTGATCCTCAGCTCATATCGTCGTTCCCGCCAAGAGATAGTGGAACTTCGTCGTCAATAATTTCCGCTCCGTCGACATCAACCTCCTGGACAGAATCGTCAGAATGTTGGCCATCAGTAGGGTGCTGAGGCTGCTCCTCGAGAGGCTGATGACCGCTTTCACGTAGACGTTGTCTGAAAAGTATCCTGAAAAACATCAATCGATAAAGCACATAATACGAATATCAATGTAAATCGTTCAAGTGCATTTGTCTACAGAAGTTTCCCTTTCCTGACGATTTGGCCAAAACACGGTCTAGGAATATTTGGCAAAATATAAGATCCACATTTAGCTTACCAATATGGACCGCGCAGACGGCGTAGAATTACTAGGGACGGCGCAGGATTATAGGGACGGCACAGTTCGACATTTGGCTTACTATGGCGGGGACCTAAGAAAGGCAATGATTAGGTTGTTCCGAAAAAAATAGAATTTGGCTCGAGACTATTATGAGGAGGTTTTTCTCTCAGGGTGGTGAACACGAATCTGGTGTTCCCTTGTCGAAAATTCTGGGTTTTAATGTAGGTCACGGCGTGTATACTGCAAGTTATGGGGCAGAACCCACTTAAAAACTTCGAAAATCACTTAATGAACATCAAAATCGTTATTACCATGTAGAATAACCCCAAAAAGAACTTTTGGGTCAAATCTGAGATTTTGACCAAACAGCCGTTCACACACCGTAATCTTTGGAAGATTTGGAACACACATGATTGAGAGGATGCTTCCCTCTTAGGCCTCTTTCGGAGTTCGATCGCCGAGCGACGCGATGGGATGATAAACATGAGCATCGATCGGGATCGCGTCGCACTTCGATCCGCATTCAAAACATGTGATCGCGGCGATCAGCGGTTGCACTCTGGAAGAGGCCTTAGGCCAGGGTCATACATCCCGCGACCGACGATAGTGACAGTGCACTGCAGACATACCGATTTTTGGTCGATATTTGTGAGAAATATATCGCCGCGTGTCTTTTCGCCGAAAGTATGATCCCGGCCTAAGAGACCTACAAGCTAGCGCTAGGAGAAGAAAATCATTGAGTGCTCGAAAACTTGTTTCCTACGATTACTTTTATCCGACTATTGTCACTCGGCCATCGTAACCTGCCGCATTTTTTTCGAACACCGGGAGGTGGACAAGAATTCGTGGTCACCACCCTTAGGAACCTATCCAGACAAAGTTACAATAAAAGCGGGAACTTTTGACGAGCTACCGTGTACCTATCATAATCTTCCCTTGAACTGATGACTTTCGTCATTTTCATGCTCAGCTTTGCATCACCCCCTCCTCTCCGTGTTTTGATTAGAAAAATCGGCATCAGGAGTACGGCAGGAATAGTGTCGAGAGTGTAAGAAGCATAGTATGGAATAGTGCTGAAAATGTAAGGAGCAAACCAACCTCAAACGAAATATTCAAAGCATGGATACTGTAAACCAATGAGACGAGAACAACGATGGATCAGTCCGAAGAATAGCACAGGGAAACGAGCAACCCAGCACTACGGAGGGTCACTACGCCGCTCCCCGCAAGCCAGTTTCATGTGCACTAAGTTCTTGTAAGCGTCGAATTTTATAGGAATAGTATCGTTCCTACTGAGATCTTCGAATACCGGAACATTTCTATTAGTGAAAAAGCAGCGCCGACACTCAAGATTTGACACGGTACGGTAGATATTAATCGGACCCCACCCCGGGTTACCGAATCTCTCCTTCTCACGAAATCCCCAGGCCTAAGACCAAATTAGCCATTGAAAAGGATTTGATGGAACAGAAACAAATCATTCTTTTTCTTTCTCAGAGCCGGCTCAAGGCCGAAGAGTGCATTTCTGTCAGCAGCGGGGGGTAATTGCCCATAAATGAAGCCATGCTGTCTGATATGATATTTGGCGAGGTTGAATACCGGGGTACCGTACTCGAGTAGAGGCCTTACATACGTGGTGTAAGCTCTGATAAGCACAGAGGGATTGCAAGTTGACAAACCCCTGAAAATATTATTCATAGCAATTTTTGCTTTATTCGAGATAGATACACAGTGCTTATCAAAACTCGGACTTTTGGTAATAATGAACCCTAAATCAGTTATTTGGTCAACTTCTTGGATCTGACAGCCACTGACAGTATATTTACTGCTAGCATTGCTATTACCCAAGTGGAGAACCTTCGTTTTTTCTTTTGCCAACGCGAGATTCCAATAGCGAGACCAAGTACTAACAATGCCAATAGACTGTTGTAGCAAGATACAGTTCTCCGGTTGGGAAACGTCCGGATAGATCTTGATATCATCCGCAACTGCACTGAAACCGGTGCCACAGGAACTGACAAGAGCGGCAATTTCGTGAGTGTTTCCAGGGTAGAAAAATATTTTCCCGATCCTTCAGCCTAATTCGTTTTACGAAACACCGGTTTTTCGCCTATAACTTTCAAACCAATGAAGACAGGGTTCTGGTGAAGGTCGTTTTTGAAATCTACGTAAAATTCAGCGTCGAATGATATTTCGGGTTTCTAACTTTGCTTGCTCCATAAGCCAGCAAGGTCGGTGGAGCCGAGCCCCGTTGTTGGCTCCAGCAGAACTCTGCGTCTCACAGTTGAACCATAGAGGCGAGAGCACCCTATGGCGATAACTATGGAGCTCGGCTCCACCGACCTGGCTGGGCTATAGGGCGAGCAAAGTTAGGAATCCGACATATCATTCGACGCAGAATTTTACGCGCATTTCAAAAACAACCTTCACCATAACCCTATCATGAACAGGTTTCAAAAATTGTAGTCATACCGCAATATCGTCTGGCACATGTTTCATCATTCCAAAATGGAAATCGTTGAGCAAAATTGAAGTCAGAAAGGGAACCTTTGGGAAAAGTATGTGAAATTTCTGAAAATTTAGCTTCCTGGCAAAAATAGCGATTTGGCAATGTCATTCAGAAGTCAAAAAAAATTTCAAAAGTATCTTGGAATATCTTTAAAAAGTGATTTGGCGTAAAATAGTATGGAGTAATAAAAAAGCAGGGAAATGAAGTGAAATAACCAAAAAATACGATCTGGTGGTCGATCATTTCACAAGCTTCTCCGTTGAACTTATCAAAACGAATTCAAGCGCGCGACGGAAACATTAAGCCATTTTTGAAAGGTGTAATAAGGGAATCAGCATAGGTCAAGCAAGTTGAACGCATCGCTTCATCCCATATCGTGCTTGATTTCGTTTTGATAAGTTTAACGGAGAAGCTTGTGAAATGATCGACCACCAAATCGTATTTTTTGGTTATTTTACTTCATTTCTCTGCTTTTTTATTACTCCAGGCTATTTTATGCTAAATCACTGTTTAAAGATATTGCAGGATACTTTTGAAATTTTTTTGACTTCTAAATGACATTGCCAAATCGCTACTTTTGCCAGAAAGCTAAATTTTCAGAATATTATGCTTATCTTGACGACGGTCCCACGCTGATTCCAATGGCTTTTCTGGGATCGCACAAAACCCCCTACAAACGGAGCCATGGCCCCTCAAAGCGGGCTGAAATCAAGCGGCGAAAGCATGGCGGACGAGATTCGATGATTATTATTTTTGTCAATCGCAACCAGTACATAGGAGCGGACCCAAACGGAGAGAGAGCTTTGCCACTATTGAGCTCGAGAGGTCATCTTCGGGGGCTTGGCGAAGTGGCTTCTAGCTGTGGGTTCGCCATGGTTTCCCGCGCCGCGAAATTCGCGCGCGATGTTATTTGCTCTGCGATGTACATCGCGCCAACACATCGCACCGCGCTCGAGCCCGCATACTTCGCCCGCATACTTCAACGCCATTTTGCGTTCTCACTCAAACATTCACAGATCTGAGAGAGCAGGATTTTAGAAGTTTTGTACTCATTTTCGCTGTTGTTTCGTTTTTGCAGATTTTTATTTTTTCGAAATTCTCCGTTTATTTAAATCCAGTGTTCACGATGAAAAAAGTGTTCGAAATTCCACTAGGATTGGGTAGTGGAGGGACACTCTGTAACGTTCACGTCGAAAGAACGCATGAAAACGAGCCAGGAAGAGCCCCAAAAGAGCCCGAAGTTGCAACTTCGAGCGCATTGAAAACCCCAAAAGCGCTTCACACGCCCACCGACGTGAACAAATGAATGCTCGAGATCGTGAGATGAGCGATGATTTTCAATCATTAGCCCCGTTCTTCCCTTCATTCTCAACTTCTTTCCTTACTCAGGTCAGCTCGCATAGATCGGCTGCAAAAGACGGAAGTTACAAGCCTCGGACAACTCGTCCACCATGTTTCCATAGCTCAATCTTTGAGGGGCCATACCTGCGTTCACAGAAGGTCTTGTATGATTTCAGAGACACCATTGGAATCAGCATGGGCCCGTTTTCAAGATAGGCGGAAAAACAGAAAAACGATTTTCATCGTGAACACTGCTTTAAGTCATCGAACTTTTGTGCATCTAGGTTCCTAGATTTTATTTTTTTGATGGCCAGATCTACCTTCTCATGAAGATAGCACAAAACCTTTTCACCGCGTACCGTTTTACACCGTACCCTGTCCCCAAATCACAGTTCGGCAAAAAAAAATTAGAAGTCGTATCAGAATATCCGCTTTTCGCTTGGAGCTTGCCCTGCAAGTAGGTGGAAGAACTCATTGGAGAAGCTGTTATTTATGTCTGACGCAGAGATCGTGCTCTTGCACTACCCCCTTCCACTATTGTTTGATGCTGTAGGAATTTGCCTAGCGGAACGTTCCCGCGATGTCCTCACATTGCAGTACAGGGCGCTGCGGTGTGATGAATGCACGCTAAAAATGCACGCAATTGCGCGAAAAAGTATGTTTTAAACGCGATGTGAGCGCGTTATACAGGTGGGGTCTTCTACTCTATAATTATATGGATTTGACAGATTTCGTCCCGGAGGTTTGGCAGTGCCTCCAAAGCTGCGTTTAAATGGAATTATTCTAGAGTTTGATTTGCGAGTAAGCTGAATTATAAAGTGTTGACGCTGTGCCATGAAACGTTGGACTATAAGCAGAATTTTCAATTTCAGGATGGTCCCGTCGCAGCGAAGCGCACTGCATAACATTAAGAAGGGGCGTCTGGGCACGATTGGAACGCCGGCTCGATAGGGGTTGAACCCCAGAGCTGAATACGAGCTGAACTCCTCGTTCTCGGCAGCACGTGCTGCTGACTTCATGAGAAGCAAGTACTTCTAGCAGCGGAATGTTTTGTAAATATAGAAAATTTGGGTTACCAATCCCTAACCGGGGTTAGATACGATCCCTGTTACGGCACGCAATGACGAGACCAGCTTCGCTTAGGTGCGTAACAAGGACATTATTCATGCCACGGTTCACAACGAGGAAATTTCCCTGCGATGAGCCATGGGGACACTCCGCTCAGAGTTCAAAATTTGCGTTGAGAAAGGGGCACCAGGTCACATCCTAAGACCAGCGGGAGTGACTACTTTACATATCCACCGACTTCGTAGAAAAAGATGCGGCCGCGTTCACTCGTATCATTGAAATGAATGCATGAGTTGAACCCGACAGCAAAGGCACAAGCACACAAGAGGGGGAGTTTTCAAGTGTAGTACATACCTATTTTGTTTGTGTTTACAGACAACACCTGATGTTCGTAAATATTTCTTCTTTTCTTCTTTAGCAACCATCACAGCTGTCTGATTCAGGGGGATGCGGTGCCGCCCACTCTAGGTATCGAGAGGCTTAGCGTAGTAGCCCACGAATGTTGCCACAAGTGACATGATAGAATTAACGGCTGTCGCAAGGCGAGGTGTTTTCGAAGTTCCTCGACCATTTCCATTTCGCTCGTCTGCCAGCCAATTCCTCTGCACATCATTTCCAAGCACCACACCTCTATGCTACCTTCATCATTGTTTCTGATAGTACGACTCGTTGATATGGTCAGAGGGTCCACTCGCAGAGGTGGGTTTGTTCAGCTTCTGATAGTAGTTGAATCAATGCCCAAAAGTCGTCTACATAGTTATGCGATCGCTTGAATGACAACAATCTCACTTTAAGCCCACTTGAAACATTGGGTGAAAAGAGTATGCTTGAGAGATTGAAATAATATGGCCACATTGTTTCATGATATCTCACGAATATCAGGAAAAAAGTTGTGGACTTTGATAATGAGAATTTCCTTAGTTAGGCCATTGTTATACCAAAACTTTGTGGCTGCGACAATTGCGGTCAACTGTTACGAATCGTGACTGGACCAGGCCCACACAGTAGAAAAATGCTGGGATGTTATGCCTGAAATGCGAAAACCGTGCGGTAATCGGTTGCTGTCGCGGCTGTCCGTCTCAGTGCAGTGCACTGCGACGGGTGTCAGCGTGTTTCTTGGCCCTCAGCGACAGCGACGTTACACGCGTAACTTAAGCGGTGACATGAGACGTCAGCGAGTGCTAGATACGCTGCACACAAACGTACAGTGGCAAGCATGCTTTGAAAAACCGCTGCCTAGTTTTATTTAGTGGCCCATAACTGCTTTGAAATTCTAGTGAGGGTGTTCTGAGGTCAAAAGAAATTTTTTGAACATCACGCTTTCAAAATACAGTTACGTCTGGGTATTATAAATGAAACTCAAGAGACGGACAAATTCCCAGTATGACTTTTACACCACACAGTTTCGTGGGGTCGCCCTTTCTCGCGCGATAATGAGTCCTTATCCCTGGTCGGAAGCGTTTGTAGCAGAAAGTGAAACCATTAACTAGTAGCTAGTAAGCAGTGGACTAACGCCTGGTTAGCGTATGAAATTTCCAGTAGTTACTATTTACAATTGGATTTTTCCATTACCTACTTGCCAACCTTTGGCACGCTATCCATACTCCACCCCAGCTTGATGGGCATAAGCGAGCTTTTGGGCGAGACCTCGGAGAAGATTGGTATCAGCATGGTGAAAATTGTGAACGCTTGCTTTGGACAGTTTTACGCTGCCCGTCCGGGTGCTGGAATTCTCCGGCCAGGTCTGAACCATTAACTCGCCCACAAGAGACATATGCTCTTTCGATAAATTTCTTTTTCTGTTCAGTGGGACGCTCTCGATTCGGGCAAAGAACCCGACTTCTAGCTAGTCGACGCACTTCGTAGACGACACCGACTACAAACCCGAATTGTTAGCAGGTGCTGTCAGTTAGGAGGGGTTTAAACCGAGGATGCGTTGGCAGGCTGTTGTTAGCAGAACCTGCTGATGAAGACGATGAATTGAAGTCCGAGTGGTTGCTGCATCCCATCTTTTTGTCTTTTTGTCTTCAACATCAAAGTCAATGTACGAAGAAATCCGGTTTCCATTCTCTCTCTCTACCGGGGTCTGGTATGACCCTTGTCACGGCGCAGCAGCCTCACCATGGTCCTCAATAGACTTACCGCAGGAGCTTGAAGACAATGGCGTTTTTAAATCTATGTTCGTACAATACCCGCACTAATTTTCTCAAAAAAGCCGCAAAAGTCGCGAAATCGCGACTTTTGCGACTTTTCGTCATAACTCCGCTCAGGGTGCTCCGTTTCAGCAATGAAGGACATATTTCGAATAAGCAGCGAGAGCTATTTCTTTTGAACTCTTGCATGTCTTACGGCCAAACAAGGCATATAGGGCTAACACAATCAATGGAGTTGGCGAAGGGGAAATTCAAGTATTTTCTCGTTATTTGGCGTAATTCAACGTCCACCTCAACTGTGTTAACGTGATAGACAACACTTCAATAAACTGTCCGCTGCTGACCAACGTTTTCTGCGAAATCTCGGTTTTTTTGACTTTCTAAACCCGAATATGTCACCATTTCTACAGCCACAACCCTCCTTTTGCATAGATTTACAGAGAGTAGCAATGTTTCTCATCAACTGTGTCTGAATCCACTCATGGTGGAGAACTTGGAGAAAATTTAGGCCGTGAAAAGTTGTTCACAGCGACGTCAAATAAGCGATCTGACTGCAGCCCCTCCAAGAAGGCCCGTACTCCCTCTCAGGGGCTGGTAATATTTGCAGCTGCTCGCTGTACATGATAAATAGTTCGGCAAACCACCTCAGATTTTTTGCTATCTATTCTTTTCAAACTCAAAATCGTGTAGTAATCATCGATAACTTCTATCTGTTCTCCGATACCCACGATCAGCCGCTTACCGAAAATTAGGATGCTGGGGTGGTAAGGGCTTTCCCATGGTGTAATGTTTTCTTGTTTAAGTTCGGGCAAATCCTTCGGTTTCTCAGATCTAAAGGAGTAATTTATCGTTAATCCCTCGCTGCGTGTCTGCGTCTCTGCCTCTCCGCACCCTGCACACCCCCACATTTGATGGTGTCGAAAGCGCACTGTCTAGCCTGTCTCGCTCAATGAGCGAAGTCCACGCGGAATGGATCGCTTTCCGTGGGCAGAGTTTCACTGGGGTGACGATAAGAGCGGGGGTTGAATCAGTAAGAAGAGAGGAGAAAGAACAGGAAGAGAAACATGAGGGGAAGGTAATCCACAAGAGATCCCCGAGTCATCAACGGGGAGGGATAGGCTAGAAGGGGATTCAACGAGATAACTACAGACAGGCTGAAAAGGAAGTCACTCCAAGGGGCTATTTACTAAATATCAACGTCTCGAATACAATGTAGAGCATTGAACTTTACGGATGGTCCCCAGATCATCGGCTCATTCCCACCGCAGCGTTGAATCACAACGCGGCGCGGTCGTAGCCATGCGATGCTATACCACGCGGTAAGTTATTCATAGGCATTCATGAGCCGCGCAGTTGGAATCTGCCAGGCTTTCAAAGAACTATCTTTGAAATTTTTCTATATTCATGGCGACAAGTGACATAGATTACTAAACATCGCACAAAGTCCGTTTCAATATCAAGGCTGAGACACGCGTAGCTTCACGTATATGCGAAGCGTCCGCTCGCGACTTGCCCAAACATCTGCGTCCAAGTCTTTTTTCATGGTTCTAATCTTCAGTGTATTAGTACTGCTAAGCCACGCACTGTCGTTTTCGGGGGTCAGATTCCTGTCCGCATTTGCGTACTACCGCTGATTCATCATGCGACATGTGATAATCGTGCTGGGACCACTTGATCCCGGCACGATTCACCTTTCTCTTAGGTCTATTTTACCCTTCCATCGCTAATCGCCGCGATGACATGCTTTGAATACATATCGACGTGCGACGCGATCTCGATCGATGCTCATGTTTATCATCCCGTCGCGTCGCGCGGCCACTGATCTCTGAAATAGGCCTTAGCACGATTATCACGTGTCGCATAATGCAACCGCCGTGGTCCTCGATTGCGGACCGGAATTTGGCTCCGAGAGCGATAGTAATTTAAATCTATCACAAATCTGCCGACATCAAGACTGCGCCTCACCCGGCTTGTCGCATACGCGACGCTACCGCTCGCGCGGACTTTTCGGTTCAAAATAAACATTTTTTTCGTTTTCAGGCCTTAACCTACTGCTCGCTCAAATCGCCAAGCTGCAGAGCAACGCAAGTCGGCCAAATTTATGCAACGACGCCTTGCACGGTCAATTTCCATCGTCGCGTTTTGGAATTGCTACGTCTTTGGATTCGAATTTTCCATGCATCTGTTAATACCAAATCTGCGGCACACGTGACGCGACCGCTCGCTCGGAGTCGCGTGGACGACTACTGGCGTAATCATTTATTTATTCGAACCAACAACAAAACCGCGAATAGTCGAAGTACGTTCTTGAACAAGTTCTCATCAAAATCAAACACGTCTTCACTACTTGGCTCTTGAACGCCTATGAATAACTCACCGCGTGGTATAGCATCGCATGGCGTCGACCGCGCCGCGTTGTGGTTCAACGCTGCGGTAGGAATGAGCCGATGATCTGGGGACCATCCGTGAAGTTGCAATTCCCTACATTGAACTCGAGACGTTGATATTTAGTAAGTAGCCCCTTGGAGTGACTGCCTTCTCAGCCTATCTGTAACATCAGCATGGATCCTGAAGAGACTTTGCGTTCCCCATTGGAGGTTGGCGCAAACTCGGTGCACCTATGTTAAAGCACATGGCACCGAGTTTGCGCCAACCTTCAACAGTGAACGCGAAGTCTCTTCCGGATACACGCCGACGTTAGTCGCTAATGAGCTAGGGACTATCCATCTCGTTGAATTCCCTTCTAGCCTATCCATACTAGAGTATATCAAACGAATAAAAATTTTCGAATATTCGAATAAACGAATTATTCGAAAAATTGACTTCTTCGAATATTCGAATAAACGAATTATTCGAAAATTCGACTTCTCCGAATATTCGAATAACCGAATTATTCGGAAATTTGAGTTCTCCGAATAATCGAATTATTTGAATATTCGATTATTCGTTTATTCGGCCGAATATTCGTTTTCCGAATATTCGTTGACATACTCTAATCCCTACCCGTTGATGACTCGGGGATCTCACGTGGATTACCTTCCCCTCATGTTTCTCTACTCTTCCTGTTCTTTCTGCTCTCTTCTTACTGATTCAACCCCCGCTTTATCGTCACCCCAGTGAAACTCTGCACACTGAAATCGATCCATTTCGCGTGAACTTCGCTCATTGAGCGAGACAGGCAAGACAGTGCGCTCTCGACACCGTCTATCTTTGCGAGGCTTTTTGAAAAAGTAATGAAAAAAAGAATTATGGCCCATCTAGAGGAGCACTCCATCATCTCGGAACATCAACATGGTTTTCAAAAGGGCAAATCCACACATTCGGCGATGTTGCAGTCACTTGATGATTGGACGCGTGCGCTGGACAAAGATATAGGTGTGGATGTCATTTATCTTGATTTTTCCAAGGCATTTGACAGAGTTTCTTATCGCAAATTAGTAAACAAACTAGAAATAGTGGGCATCCATCCGCGTATAGTGGCTTGGATTCGTGCTTTTCTCACGGGCAGAACTTTCAGGGTCAGGCTTAATAGTACGTTCTACTCTCCCTTTGCAGTCCTTAGTGGTGTTCCCCAGGGGGGAGTGCTTTCACCGATACTCTTCAATATTTATACGTATGAGCTTCCCTCGATTATATCCTTGAACAATGTCGGCTGTTCGGCATTTGCTGATGACTTTAAGTTGTATAAACCTATTTTGACAATGGAAGACTCGGAGTGTTTGCAAAAAGCTCTTAATGATGTAGCCAAATGGTCAAATGAATGGAAATTGCCGCTTTCCAGCGAAAAGACTAAAGTGATGAAGCTTGGTAAGAGGCGAGTTAGTGGCTTCTATACTATCGACGGTTTGCAGTTGAGCGAGGTCAGCGAGATTAAGGACCTTGGTTTTCTTATCAAGGATGATCTTAATTTCGGTGATCACTGCCTCCAGGTCGCGTCCACGGCTAAGGCTCCGTCCATACGTGGCGAGAGCGTGCGATTACGCAAAATCGATGGTCATCGTGGGCACACGATTCGCTAGCCGCTCACAGACGCTCCTTCTCGCTCGCCCTCGCCCGCTCGCTCTCGCACGCTAACGCCAGCACCACGAAGCAAGCAGCAAGTTTCAAGTTTATTGCTCCATCACTAAAGCAGGTGGCATTCAACCTGTATCAAAACCACTCCCCTTGTTTTTCATATTCCCACCACGGACGTTGAAAACCTTGGGAAATCATCAGCCGTTGCGACGATTTGAGCGATTGATCACCCGATCAAACGTTTTCCATCGAATCAACACGAGACAGGGGTGTTTGCCTGTGTTAATTTGCAGGCAGCGTTGAGGAGCGTTGAGAGGCGCACAACAGCGAGAGCGCCCGCTCTCGCCACGTATGGACGCTGTCTAATAGGATGATGCACAGCGCGTTTCGAGCACTATCAACTACCAATGCAAACGTGCTGACCGAGGTGTATAAAACGTACGTACGTCCACTTATGGAGTATGGTACGGTAGTTTTTAATCCATACAAAAAAGGATCCATCGACGCGCTCGAAAAAGTCCAGAATACGTTTACACGTAGAGTTTTCTTCAGGACATCGTGGTTTCAGACTGATGGTAACGTGTGTCATGTCACCAGGAAATTGGGCCTAACCACTCTAGAGCACAGGAGAATAAGGTTTGATATGATAATGATGTATAAGATCATTCATGGGAGTGCTGGTATCAAGGCTAGCCGGCTGTTCAACCTTAGACCATCAACCACTAGGGGAGCACCGGTGAAATCGGGCCTCATTGGGGCCAGGGGTGTGCGGAAATTTCTGTTTTCTGATTTCTGTTTTCTGGCCGTTTTGGCCTTTCTGTTTTCTGATTTCTGTTTTCTGAAAAATCTGCAGAAAACAGAAAAAAATAAGAAAAAATGAACGAAAACCGGATCTGTGGAACAGCGCAGCTTATTTAGTTCTTTACGAGGTACTATTTGTGTTCAAAGTGCGATTGCTGTTAAGGGCAGGGTTCGCGATAAGAAAGGAAATTGTGGGATCGTTTTGAGAAGGTAGGCCTGGTCATCATAAAAGTGAAAATAAGGGGAAAGTCGGAGAAAAAACGCTCAAAAACAAGCTATTGCTGGGTCTCAGCGCGCCCCCAATTAACTAGATTTCTGTAATCGCTTGTTTTGTCGTCTTTTATTATGCATTTAAAGTAGTTGATAGACACCGAGAGACTACTATTTTTTTTAGCGGCAAAATAGAAGGCGGAAAATACGCATTTATAAAAAACCTGTTAGTTGGGGGGTGTGCGTACACTCACCATTTAGCCGTTCTGACTTGTTTTTGTGCGTTTTCCATGCAACTTGTCACTTATTTTTACTTTTGTGATGACCGTACTTGCATTCTTTTAAAGAAAATTCAACAATCGTTTTTACCGCGAACCTTGCTAACGCACTCGCAGGGTAGTACTTTGGCACAATAGGGGTAGCATCCCAGGGCAGAGAACGAATTCAACCTCCCCTTGTCAGCAGCTGCTGCAGTTAGTTGTTCGCAGCAGCTGCTGCACACAGCGAGGGTCTGAAGCCGATTTTTGTCCTAGTATGCAACCCTTATTGTGCTGACGTTCTACCCTACCCTACGGGTGCGTGCTCTGGGAGTTTTGGCCGGGCGACAGCCGATAAATTACCACAAAATGCCTGATTTTCGCGTAACAGCCGAGAACAAGGTCGTGTTAAAAAAATAGCTGGTTGCCGCGAAATATGCATCAAATAATGGTCGTCGAGAAACAGCCGCGGTAGAATGCTCTCAAAGGGGGGTGTAAGACGCATTGTTGAGGCAGATTTGGATGTCAACACCGCCGTCGGTTAAACTACCCATGTTTTCTCGGTTATTCCTCGATTATTTCGCGATCAACATGGTCGCAGCCACCTAGCAGCTAAGTAATAATCAAGAAATACTCGAGAATCTGCTCGACAGGATTAGTTGTTGAGCCTGGTGGGCTATTTCTCGGCCAAGACTCTCAGCGTGTCTTTAATGATGTTGTATCCGTCATTGACGCGTCATTGCTACTATCAATGCCTTATAGGTCATCTGTGCAATTCCCTAGATATTATATTTTAAGTATGAGAAAAGTATTCAGAATTACACCCTCTCTTTACTTGAAAAAAAGTTAAAATGCATTGAGTATTTTTTCTGAAAATTTTCTGTTTTCTGATTTCTGTTTTCTGGTCGTTTTGGCCTTTCTGTTTTCTGATTTCTGTTTTCTGACAAACCCGATTTTCTGTTTTCTGAAATTTTTTTAAAAATTTCCGCACATCCCTGATTGGGGCCAGGCGGAATGTAAGACAGCACTTCTTTGTCAATGGGCGGGGTCTGAATTCAATAAACTAATTCGGTCAGGTTTTGTAGTGGGGAAACTCAGTGAATTCAAAAAGACACTTGAGAGTTATCTGTTGTCCCAGGAGTAATGTTTGTAAGATCTCTTTTCTTCATGGTGCCGGTGTATGCCTAATAGTCAGTTGCTCCATTTGTCTATTGCTGTTCAACTGACTTTAATGCGTTTAGTCTCTTAATTGCGGTTTGGGTATTTATTTCTGTTGTTGTCTCTGACACGGTTCTACCGTGTAATAAATCAATCAAATCAAAATCAAAAATCAAATGTGGGGGTGTGCAGGGTGCGGAGAGGCAGAGACGCAGAGACGCAAAGCGAGGGACTAACAATAAATTACTCCTTTAGATCTGAGAAACCGAAGGATTTATCCCAACTTAAACAAGCAAACATTACACCATTGGAAAGCCCTTACCACCAGCATTCTAAATTTCGGGAAGCGGCTGATCGTGGGTATCGGAGAATAGATAGAAGTTATCGATGATTACTACACGATTTTGAGTTTAAAAAGAATAGATAGCAAAAAATCTGAGGTGGTTTGCCGAACTATTTATCATGTACAGCGAGCAGCTGCAAATATTACCAGCCCCTGAGAGGGAGTACGGGCCTTCTTGGAGGGGCTGCAGTCAGATCGCTCATTTGACGTCGCTGTGAACAACTTTTCACGGCCTAAATTTTCTCCAAGTTCTCCACCATGAGTGGATTCAGACACAGTTGATGAGAAACATTGCTACTCTCTGTAAATCTATGCAAAAGGAGGGTTGTGGCTGTAGAAATGGTGACATATTCGGGTTTAGAAAGTCAAAAAACCGAGATTTCGCAGAAAAAGTTGGTCAGCAGCGGACAGTTTATTGAAGTGTTGTCTATCACGTTAACACAGTTGAGGTGAACGTGGAATTACGCCAAATAACGAGAAAATACTTGAATTTCCCCTTCGCCAACTCCATTGATTGTGTTAGCCCTATATGCCTTGTTTGGCCGTAAGACATGCAAGAGTTCAAAAGAAATAGCTCTCGCTGCTGATTCGAAATATGTCCTTCATGGCTGAAACGGAGCACCCTGGGCGGAGTTATGACGAAAAGTCGCAAAAGTCGCGATTTCGCGACTTTTGCGGTTTTTTTTTGAGAAAATTAGTGCGGGTATTGTAGCTGCTGCGAAGTTATCTGAACTGAGTTAAACGGGTTCCCTCAGTTGGACGCTAAGGTAAGGGTTCATCCACCAGGCAATTTTCAGGCTGTTCAGTAAACTTGTTTCGGATTCCGCTCAAAACTTTTTTTCTGGGGTTACCCAGGGTCCTGAACACAAAACTGATGTCTAGTTCTTGATTTTTGGGGAAATTCGACAAGTTCGGCACAAAGACTCTCACCGGGGAAGGTCTTCGGGGCAGAATGCGACTTGTGATGATTTTCAAAACGCAATGATAGAGTTGCCTCGACACTTCGCTGTAAAGGTTATTTGGGGTCCTCAACTTGAATCTGAGGTCCGTATATCGTTCTTTGATTGATTAGGGTAAGTTACGGTGGGTACACAATAGTTTGGTTATTGTCTCAGATTTGGCTAAATATTTCTTTGTGGGTGTTTTCTCGGGTGTTGAATACGAAATTTAGGTCCATTTAAAGGCATCGTACGCGCTGAAAACCAAATCCCTGTTTTTGTATTATATCGTTCAAGTGAGCCCTGATAAGGCCATTCAAGAAGTCTGCAGTCTCGAAAGTGAATCGAAATGGAGTTTTTTCCAGTTGAAAACGTCTTTCTGGGTTTGGGGGTTGGCCTTTGGGTCGATCATCTGTTACGTCCATTCACGAAATGAGGAAAGAATGTAATTGACCAACAAGTGATATAGTAGAAATGAGTGGAACTTGAGGAAATATGTAATAGGATTACGTCATGAATGTCCTTTCTGCACATATTGGCCAAACTTTTCTCCTTTAGAACTTAGCTAAGAGTAAGATGATTGGGATTTGATCGGGAGATCATGGGTCAAAACAGCTATTCGTAGCGATCGACTCTTCCTTTCTCATGAGTCGATTGGTTAAATGGGGTCTGAAAACGAAGAAAAAGTGGTCCGGAAAAGCAGTTTCCAGCAACTTTTTCGCGATTATTTCAACATGGTTGTTGTGTACGGTACCAGAGCTTCCATTATATGCTGAAAAGTCAGAAACGATCTTTGTCGTGAACGATGCCTTTAAAGGCAGTGTTCACAATAATCTTCGATTTTGAGATTAATCGCTGAATCGATTGTTTGCCCCCCGAGTAGACCTGAATTGACGAAGAAACCAAGAAAAACGCACCACAAGTGCACGAAAGGCTTTACTCTCACCCCGCCTTTTTACTCTCACTGGAACTGTTTATTGTGAGAATGAAACCTTTTGTGGACCCGCGCTTCAAAATTCTCCACTTGTTGTTGCTCAGTTCTTTGCTTCGGACCCTAACTAATACTGTTTTGCAAAGAAAGTTCTTCCATTTCCGATTAACCCCATTTTTCACCGGTGACAACCACCGATAACATGTTCATACAACCGGACAACTAGTCCAGACCAGGAAGTAATACAACTGAAATAAGGTGTTTTAGTGCGTTTCTCGCCGTTTCTTCGTAATTTTGGTAACCCTTGGTGGCCAACACATTGCTTTGAGTGTAAAACTCGGGAGCGAAAATCATCGTGAACACTGCCTTTAACGATTGGAAAAGTACTATGATAGATTATGATAGTTAACTTACATTTTCGCTCCAGCCGCGAAGCGACTGGAGAGGTTTTGTTTTGCCCAGGACTTGTGATCACTTAGAATTTTTCAACGTAGATTATAAATTCTTTTAAACAAATTTTCTGAAGATTACATCATTGCATTATATCTATCGTAACCGACAATGAGCCTCAGGATATTGAGAAACGAACCACGTATTCTTGTTGACAACCCCAAATAATCCCTAGGAAAAAGTTTGAGCCAAATCGTAAACAACTTTTCCTTTCCGCCCAACTGAGGAAACCCGCCGTAACTCGGTTCAGAGAGCTCAGCAGCAGTTACAAACAGAGATTCAAAACGTTACTGGAAGTAGATCAACTGGTATGAATTTCGTTAGAGATGGCAATTGCGACCAGTTGCCGATCCTTTGTGAGAATCTCGACCATCATCAGTCATATTCTTCCGCAACATCAAAACTTTGTGGCCTCTCACTTTCGATCTCATGGTGTTATTTTTGGCAGAAAAAGGACCTCAACAATCCAATTTTCACTCAGTGGATACCTAGCGCAGTGTGAAAATTTGCGCCCTTTTAATCATTTGCTTGGATGGCCTAATTAAACAATGAGAACGAGGCAAAAACTGGTGGTTGGATTAGTGCTTCCACCTTACGTGTTGAATGAGAATTTGAGAAACGTCGCTGGAGAATTGATTTGCTTCCAAACTCTCACTCACGGAAAACATTGCATCGATCCGGATATTTCCTTCTTTTTCAAAATAAAGATAGTCGAAGCGCTTAAGAAGTGACTCTTCCTCACAAAAATAAAACTTTGATGTGAACTGAAATCTGTGTTTCTAAGCTTAGAAAGTCGCGGACCAGTTCGCTCGTGATCGAGTCAAGCAGATTCCAAAAATAGTTTTTTTGCCGCTTGAGAAGAATCTGCCTTCATTGGCCCTCTTTATAAAAAAATGCCAAGAGTGGCCTTTGGTATTACACTCTGCCGGGTCGGGAATAAACTCCGTTCTCGCCACTTGCAAGAAAGCACAACAATTGTTTGCTTTTTCGAGAATCCGCATGGATCTGCGAATTTTCATTAAAGGCATCGTACATGATGAAAACCGAATTCCAGATTTTGCGTTCAGTCGGACCAGTGGGTCATAAAAATATCACTCAGAAAGTTTGAAGTTTCGAAATCGTCTCTGAATGAAGATCTGCTCGCCTCAAAAGGGCTTCTTGGGTTTGGGGGGCCGGCCTTGGGGTCGATCCGTTGTTATACTCTGTTTATCTTGAATTGCACAAAACACGGTCCGCCAATAGCCCTCTAATTGGCCCGCTAGTACCGTAGTATACGTCCACGACGCGTTCTCGGCAGACCCGGGTGTACACCCGGTGTGAAGAGCAATCGATTCGTCAATGCCGTCACTCGGCCACCCACCCTGCCACCCGGGTCTGCCGAGAACGCCTCGTGGACGTACACTACGGTACTAGCGGGCAAATTAGAGGACTATTGGCGGACCGTGTTTTGTGCAATTCAAGATAAACAGAGTATACAAGGAACAAAACTCTGTGGTCGCTGCCGGAGATCGTACGTTGACGCTTCTTAGGGCGCAATGCACACGCCACTCGATTTCACGTTCGACATCGATCGAAAGCAGCAGACAGCAATGGACGTAGCAAGTTAGTAATCCTTTTTAACTTCGTTCAATAAAAAATGATCGCTCGTCTGAATGGAGTCCTCGGTGAATTGCTTCCAACGCTGATCCAATTAACGAATCGTGGAACTGTTCCTTGTGTTCTTGGCGCAACTATCCCAAGTTGATGTCGGCGGGAACTTCAAATTTGTTTTGAGCTTTCTTGAAATGGGTTTTTCTTGAAAAGTTGATGTTTTTGAGGGGGCTTTTTGCAACCATTAGTCTTTATAGGGATATAACAAAATGAAAACGTCAAAAATCGAGATATGGTTTTCATCGTGTACGATGCCTTTAAGGAATGGGGGAAATTGAAAAATAATGGAGCGGAAGGTAGTTATAAAGCCTAATCACTAAAGCCCGAGCATCACATTTCATTCATTTGGCTGCCCACCTTGAGATGGATTTTTTCAGTTGATGTTAAAGGCATCGTACGCGCAGAAAACCGTATATCATTTTTTCATGTTTTTGTGTAGCTTGGCCTCTCTAGTGACCGAAAATGTCGAAGGGGCCCATGAAAAACCTTCATTTGTAAAAAAAGTCAATCGGAACACATGGTAAATACGAATTTGAATTTCGCGCCAAAATCCTTTTTAAAGATTTTCCGCATTTGGAGGCCTCGTCACTGTCATTTTCGGAGTTTTTCTGCATGTGGAGTTCGTGCCGTAACTATTTTTCATGTTGTCTTACGGTCGCACCAATATCCTGGGAAAAATGCTAGATGACTGGTGAGACTTGGTGGCGCACCTTCATCTTTGAAGCCTTCCTACCTCATTGCCCAACGTTTTTGAGGCGCCAAAGTTTACCAGTGTAGCCTACCGGGCTCAATCATGAAATTGAGCCTGAAAAACGAAAATTGATTTCCAGCGCGAACGATGCCTTTAAGTTGCTAGAAACACAAAGTTTCTGAAGAAACACAAAGTTTCTGAAGGTTCGCAGACATTTAAAAGAGAAGCCATTACTTGATTTGAGTACATAAATTATATAAAGCTCAACACCGAATCATCACGGAATAATTGCTTAACATTTCAGTGAAAAGGATTAGTAAAGAACAAGTCATGGCTGATTGGTCACTGGTGGTCACCGAGGATCGCAATCGAGAACAACAAAGAGCGAACTCATGACCAACGAGATTCACAGCACAATAGGAGGACGTGCTGCTCGAACAGCACTTCCCTTTTTGTGCTGCGAGTTGAACTGCTCGAGCAGTTCCTCCCCGTAGTGTAATGCTTTTCATTTTATTGTCGAGTCCAACACCGCAGTGAAATTTTTTTGTAAGAGTGGACGCGGCAGCATCTCTTTGTACAATAACGGCGTCGGTATATAATGCGCTTTCTCTCATTAAGAGCTAAACTGGCTGTTCGAGGTCAGCTCTAGGAGGTGAACTGAGCTGCCTTCTAGACGCTAGAGGTCTTCGCGAGCAAAGTTCCCTTTTTTGTGGACAATGGTGAGGGTGATGACAGTTTTGTAAATCTTGACAATATTGGTCTCCTTTTCGCGAGCCGTGACAAGATTCTTACCTAGCTTCACCAGAGAATGTGGAAGGTGAACTCTCTTTCCGCTCACAGCATGAGCTATTCAAAATGAGGGTTTGCATTCGAGTGACTCGGTTAATGTGGGGAGGGCCCCTTAGTGGCCACTTGAGTTTAACTCCTCATTGTGAGCAGTCAGCAGGGACAGAAGCTCGGGGTGCATTTGCAGCACGTGCTGCTGACAGCGGGAACTCGAATGGCCACTACACTGCAGCATCATGACTGCGTAAGGAGTAGCAGTAGTTTCGATGGATTTTTCGCAACTGTTTGCAGTTCCTTCGTTTCTGCTTCCTAGTAATTACTTTGCCTTTTGTTGGGTACTCGAAAATGATTAGCATGGCGAGCCCTGCCTCTGATCACTCTAAATTCTTCCAAGAAGAAGAAAAAGCTTAGGCGATAGTTCAGTCTCGATGTTCCCCACGTTTAGTTTTTGCTGCAAGCAACGCATCCTTCTGCTGGAGACATGAATGAAATATATTCTACAAAGACTGTTTTAAGAAGCTACCTAATGTATTCTGCTGGGTCCAGAAAGGTCGGAAGTGTAGCATCCGGTTGTTCACGGTTGAGTGTACCCTGGGGCCAACACCTGAAAACAACTGCATTCATTCTCAGCAGCGAATCACTTATGCAGTGTTTGTGGGACTGACGACATTGTTTTTTTCCTGATTTTGGGCGTGACAAGCTGCGCAGTTAACTTCGGAGAGTGGTCTTTTTCCTACAATCATTCGTGAACCGAGAACCAGCCTAATTACATTTTTAAACGCCAAAGATCGTAGGGGCGACATATTGTTATAGGGTTGAAAAGTAGCGGCCCATAACAAAAGAGAAAGCATCTATTGAGGAAACGGAGGTAACCAGAGTAAAATCTCTAAACATTATTCTGCTTCTGAGGGTTCTTGTGGGTTACTCTTTGGAAATTATTATATTTGAGCGGTATTTTAGCAATTTGAGTGGTTCGAAATCGTTGAGTAGTTTGGGCCAAGTTTTGGTCCAATAACTGCTTTCACACTATAGTCTTTGAGTATTTGGAATGCCACCTTGGGTGTATCTTTCCTCTGGGGTTCACCTTAGATGAAAGTTTTGGGTTGAATAATGAGGTCGTAGAGATTTGTTTTTGTCTTCGTCTCAGAGAATAGTGCATCAACAGGCAAATCGAGTGCAGTAATGAAAAGTTTCTTTGTACTTTACAAAATTTTTATATTCTATGCATTAGGAGCGTAACTTTTTCGTGGAATTCTAGGCTCGAAAGTGGAGTTCCGAGCGGGCGAAAATTTATTTTTGCAACATCTGAGTTTTTGTTTCTCCTACTGATTGCAAAGTGGCCGAAGTTGCACGGAACGTTAACGGAGAGGGTACCGTGGGCGAGCATATAGCGCACTTCTTAAAGGCACAGTACACCCAGAAAATTAATTTTCAGATTTTTTATGCTTATCTTGGAGAGAGTCACACGCTGATTACAGTGGTATCTCTGAAATCGTCCAAGACCCCCTTCGAACAGAGTTATGGCTCTTCAAAGATGCCTAGATTCTGAGGGTGAAAAATTGGTGGACGAGTTGTCTTAGGCCTGTATTTCTCTTCATTCGCAATCGCCGCACGAGAGCGAAACAGGATGAGGAGATAGACCGGCAACGGACTGAAGAATGATGACTTGTTGGAATTCATTCATCCATCAAGCCGCTATCGAGTTCGGAAATCTGTGAGGGGGTCGGGCCTGTGGTGGTGAGCGAAGGGGGTCGGGCCTGTGGTGGTCGCTTATATCTCGCTTATTTGGAGGAAATAAGATCTGGCATTTGGCACGTGTTATACAGGAGGGGTCTTCTACACAAATACATGAAAATCTCAAAATTCGTATCAGAGGGTGTACTGTGCCTTTAAAGGCAGTGTTCGCGATGGAAATCGTTCTCCTGTTTTTCTGCCTATCTTGAAAACGGCCCCATGCTGATTCCAATGATGTCTCTGATATCGTACAAGACCTTCTGGGAACGGAGTTATGGTCCCTCAAAAATTGAGCTAAGGAAACATGGCGGATGAGTTGTCCAAGGCTTATAACTTCCTTCTTTTGCAGCCGATCTATGCAAGCTGACTTGAGTAAAGAGAGAAGCTGAGAATGAAGGGAAGAACGGGGCTAATGATTGGAAGTCATCGCCTATCTCACGATTTCGAGCATTCATTTGCTCACGTCGGTGGGCGTGTGTTGCGCTTTTGGGGTTTGCCTTGCGCTCGAAGTGCCAACTTAGGGCTCTCTTGGGGCTCTTCCTGGCTCGTTTTCATGCGTTCTTTCTACGTCAACGTTACAGTTTGCCCCTCCACTACCATTCCTAGTGAAAACTGAAACACATTTTTTATCGTGAACACTGCCTTTAAAGGCACAGGACACCCAAAAAAATATTTTTCAGATTTCGTGCTTATCTTGGAGAGAGCCCTCTCTGATCACAGTGGTCTCTCTGAAATCGTCCGAGACCACCGACTAACGGAGATATGGCTCCTTGAAAATGCCTGCATTTTGAGGGCAAAAGTTCCGTGGGCGAGTTGTCTCAGGCCTGTAATTCTCTTCATTCGCAATCGCTGCACGAGAGCAAAACAGGATGAGGAGATGGACCGGTAATGGACTGAAGAACGACGACTTCTTGGAATCCATCCATCTATCAAGCCGCTATCGAGTTCGAAAATCTGGGTGGGGGTCGGGCCTGTGGTGGTGAGCGAAGGAGGTCGGGCCTGTGGTGGTCGCTTATATCTCGCTTATTTGAAGGAATTGAGATCTCGCATTTGGCATGTGTTATACAGGAGGGGTCTGCTACAAAAACAAATGAAAATCACAAAATCCATTTTTGAAGGTGTACTGTGCCTTTAAATGCTCGAGAGCAGAACAAGAGCGACAGAGCAGTCGGCACTGACGCCTGCATATACAGCCACAACGTGCGAATGAGGCTGGTTAACAGAGAAGGCTTTTTTGACGAAGCCTATAAAGTGTGCCCGAATGAGAATGGCGGCCCACGCGGCCGGCGCGCTTGGCAGACGGCCGTCGCATGTGCCGCCCTCAAACGAGTTTTGGATTTCAACGACGGCCGTCTCCTCTCACCGTCTACAGAGCTGATTCATCGGCGCAGTGCTTGCTGCCAGCCGGTGGCGGCTCCGTTCGTAGTCGATAGCGGTGGGGACTTTTCGCATGCTCGTCCGAGAGCGGAGAACGCGACGGCAGTCTGCCAAGCACGCCGGCCGCGTGGGCCGCCATTCTCATTCGGACGCACCTTACGTACTGCTTCACAACGACAACAGTCCTTACTATGCAGAAAACGAGTAGCGTCGAAATTTCAGCTTTTTCGCCTTCTAACAAGGGAACTCCTTCAAGTAACAGTGACCACTCCAAATTAAATGTACACTTCTAGAACCATTTTTCATGAAAAAATGGAAAACTCTCCATGGAGCTGCAAGATATACTCTTAAAAAACTATTCAAAGCCACAGTCCAAGCCCAGGGGCGAAATCTGAGATTTTCACATAGTTGTGAAATAGACACACCCTATATTACACCTGCGAAGTGCGAGCTCTCGATTCCCCCGGTGAAGCGAGATATAGGAGGAAGCCATACTGGGGCGCCCACATCAGGAGGCTACTTTGGCACGTCCCTTTACCAATCTTTCGAGCTCAACAGTCGCGTTAAGAGCGATGGTTTCCGATCAGCAGCCTCGTTCTTTCCTTCATTCTCAGCCTCTCTCTTTATTCAGGTCAGCTCGCATACATCGGTTGCAAACGACGAAAGTTACAAGCTTCGAACAACTCGTCCACCATGCATCCACAGCTCAATATTTGAAGGGCCATAAATCCGTTCCCAAAGGGTCTTGTACGATTCCAGAGACATCATTGGGACCGTTTTCGAAATAGTCAGAAAAGCAGAAAAACGAATCTGAGGTTGGACTGTGCCTTTAAAGGCACAGAACACCCAGAAAATTCGTTTCAGTTTTTTTGCTGACCTTGATGAGAGTCACATGCTGATCACAGTGGTATCTCTAAAATCGTCTCAGACCCCCTATAAACATTTATGGCTCCCTAAAGATGCATATATTTTGAGGGTGAAAACTGGTGGACAAGTTGTCTCAGGCCTGTATTTCTCTTCATTCGCAATGGTTGCGCGAGAGCGAGCCAGGATAGGTAGACAGCCCGGCAAAGGACTGAAGAACGACGACTTGTTAAAAATTCATCCATCCATCTAGCCGCTATCCAGTTTAGAAAACTGGTAGGGAGTCGGGCCCCGTGGTGGTCGCTTATATCTCGCCTATTTGGAGGATTTGAGATCTCGCACTTCGCACGTGTAATACAGGAAGGGTCTACTACACAATCAAATAAAAATCAGAAAACTCATGTCTGAGGGTGCACTGTGCCTTTAAGGTGCTGAACACGTAGCTGGGGTCCGATTGACGATAGTACGAGGTTTAGCGTACGCCAAGGTGGGTGTACCAAATAACACCAAACCCCAAACAACAACTGTAAAGAACTTTTGAGACAATTCTGACTTTGATAGAACTACCGTTTACTTACCGTAACCCACCGTGATTTATCGAACATCAAGAAAACGACCTCAGATTCGAGTTCAACCCTTGCAAAAACTTTGGGCCAAACGTGTTCTAGCGTTCTGAAAGTCTCCAAATGTCGCGTTTCGAAATCAATATTTCCTTCAATTGAAAGCTTCTAATGAATAATGAACGATGAGCATTTTCATAATTCGGAAAATGGTCTTTAGATTCGTTATAAGCAACCCAAGTAATCCCTGTCGGAAATTTGCACGTGATGTTTGGAACGCTTTTTTTGAACGCTCTCAGAACCACCTGACTGATATAAGGAGAGCGCTCAATCAACAACGGAGATTTGGGAGAAACGACTATAACTCTGCTCGAAGTGATTGTGGGTAACTACGGAGGTTAGAGTCAACGTAATCAATTTAGTCTGGTGAATGGGCGGGGCCGCGACGGTAGACCGCTGCGCGCCATCAAAATCCCGTTGGCCGGGTATGCCGCCAACGCCGCATGGCCAGCCGCCTGGTCCTTGCGTCAGACTAAATATAATACGGAAACCATACATTTTGAGATTGCACGTTAGAAAGTAGTTCTAGTGTTTACACATTAATTTAGTTTCGGTATGATCACTGTGAGGAGTCCCCTCTTGAGCTCTCATTTCCTGGCTAATAAAAACCAGGAGAGAAGTTTTTCGATGAAAATTGAGTACTACAAACATTTAATCATTTGTTTATTTGATCCGCTTTATAAGGTAGACGTGGAAGACAGGACAGAATATAATACAAGAAAAACAAAGTGAAACATTAGCTATCATCAGGGTCAGGCTTACACTGGGATGATCCCAGTGTGGGAGGAGTGGGGGCCGCAGTTTGGCAGGCCGCGGAGGGGGAAGGGGCCGCAGAGTTGCGCTGTGTACGAGTGAAAATCACGATCGGCTCCGCTCAGAAGAATGTTTTGTTTCCCAAGTTTTTTAAAGACTTTCGAAATTGAATTTGCCTTCATTTCAATTTTTTATTGTTTTATTTTTAACCCCCGAAGTGGCATTCTCCCAATGTTTCTGAAGTTATTTTGTTTCTATTACGAGTATACTTATCGAACGATTTTTTTCAAAAAACAAGAAAAAACGAGTGATCTATCGTTGTGGTAATCAGAAAGCCAATACCGCTCGTAAACTGGCTATTCGTAAAGTGGGCAATGTGCTTACCTCTGAAAACCCCTTGAAATTTGTTTACAAAATGATTTGGTGTGGTGATTCTTCGTGAAAGCTTACGTATTTCACCTCACTGGTAGAAAACAATGTGAGTGTGGCATAAAGGTGGGACATGTGCGATTAGCATGAAACCGTTTTCTATCCTACGGTCTGGCTGCTAGCTCTCATTCCCAAAGTGTTGTGTGGAGATGCTGATTCCCAAAGTGTTGTGTGGAGATGATTCACCTACCAGGATCCAAAAATGTACCAAGTCCTGAGGTGGTCGAGGTCGGAAAAAAGTCTTTTGCTTACCTATACGGAAATGCTTTTTTAAAACTTTTGCACCATTTTGGGACTCACTTTTTCTGGTACCAAAATTCTTTTCTCAGGTGATCAGAATCCAGAGGTGGTCAAGGTCCAATTAAATATCGTTTTCTCACCCATACAGAAATGATTTCTGGAACATTAGCAACAATTCGGGACCTACTTTTTTGGCACCCAAAAAACATTTCTCACTAGCAGAGTACGGAGGTGGTGAAGATCATAGAAAATATCGTTTTTTCCATTTATACAGAAATGATTTTTTGGAACATTTGCAACAATTCGGGACCTACTTTTTTTGGCACCATAAAAATTTTTTTCACCGGGTTTTTTCTTCGGACTTGAAATAAAGCGTAAAGCAAGAGAAAAAAACTTTTTCTACGTAGATCCTGTTCATATAGGGTTCCATTCAAAGCTATTTAATAGTACTATTCACAGTCCGAGTTTGAGACCCCTAGCTCCTCATTGACCCGAAAACGAGCCAATGGGATACCTAAAATCGCTCAATGGGATTCGGACCCCTAAAACCGCTACTATCCCATTGAGGAAAATTTTCGTTAAACCCTCCTGGAAGGAACAACTTGCCACCTGACATCAGTCAAGAAAAAGCAGATCAGTGTGTCATTTTTCGCGTCAAAAAGGCATAAAATCTCTTCCGGACTTGGAGCTGTCAGCTGTTAGACAAAAATTTTACTCGTAGATCCTGTCCATATGGGGTTTATTTTTAAGCTATTGAATAGTACTATTCACAGTCCCAGTTTGAGACCCCCAGCTCTTGGCTGAACCGAGAACTAGCCATCAAACAAGGAAAATGCTGATAAATTTTTATATAATAAAAAAAATCGAAAAATAAAGAAAGTATAGAATGAATGGGAAAAATTTGATCTTTTGTTCGCGGAGGGGGGGGGCGCAGTGACGAGCCACCCGCTGGGAGCGGGGGCCGCACTCTCCACCGACTGATCCCATTGCCACGCCTGACCCTAACTCTGATAAACTCTTGGGACGATCCCCAAACCAAACTCATTCCATCCCCAACGACAGCTGGGGACGATCCCCTAAAGTAGGCGGAGTTGGTCCCTCCTAAGTTTGCTATTGGGAGGGACAGGGTTGTGTTCTGCAGGGACTTGGTTGGCCGTGGTTGGCCCCTCCTAAGTTTGCTATTGGGAGGGACCAAAGTTGAGTTTTGCAGGGACTAGGTTGGCCGTCGTTGGTCCCTCCTAAGTTTTTTATTGGGAGGGACCAAAGCTGAGTTTTGCAGGGGCTTATCTCTGTTGGCTCTGAAAAGCCGTTCTTAGCGAGCCGGGTCTCAAAATGCTTACCATACCGCTTAGCTTTCCGCTAGCTTTCTCGATGGCTACTTGTGTACAGTGCTAAAACTGCTCAGCAGACTTACGCATTTCCTCACAAAATCAAAACGTTAATCAACACAGAGTCCATCAAAAATTCACTTCCAATGCAATTTCCTTCAAAATCAAAGCAAAATCAAAAATCAAAAATTAAAAAAAAACGCTAACAACACAGTATGAATCTCATACATGAAGAAAATGAGGTCTTCTCACAAGCTGCAAACAACAACGATACAGGTTTAACATATATATGATTAACATTATACAGAAATGATACTTCATGATTTCGCAAGAAAACCAGCGGCCATGGACAGAAAATCTTCAAATGAAAGGCAAACTATCCTGGGCAACCCGAAGGCTGCATTTAATGCAGGTCCCACAAAGTGAAATAGAGAAGGCTAAAAACGTGCCCAAAAATGAGAGAATACATGACAATCAACAAGAATATAAACCAAATTGTAACGATTCAAGATGAGCTCCGTCTTCGACGTACACTCATCATTATGCGCAGCGGTAGACGGCTCATTCGCGACTACTCTCCTCTTCTGAAATGTGTATTGTTACACGAGAAACAACTGAGTTTTGACCGAGAATAAAACGCGAAATGCCTATTTGTCGCGTAATAGCCGTCAAATAATGGTTGCCGCGAATTAGCCGCAGAATAATCGCTAAATAACGCTGGCCGCGAACTGGCCGCCAAATATGTAGTCTGCTGAACCGCGCCCTACTCTGGAAAGGTAAGGGTGAAATCGGGTTTCTTGATCACTCATTATTACTGCTTCCCCTTACATGAGGTATTCTCGTTATGATTGACGGTATCGTTGTCTGTAATTGTGAATGAAGGTAAGACCGGCAATAAAAGTTTGCAGCATCATTTCTAGATTGGTGGCTGTGTTAAAAGCACCAGTTGCCAGGAAATAGCCGAGAAATAGCCCCCCTCCAGGATCCGCAGCGGCTCCTGGTGGGCTATACCTCGGCCGAACAATGGCCGCGAAATAGCCTGGATATAGTCCATCAGGAGCCGCTGCAGAGCCTGTTGGGCTATTTCGCGGACAACGTGGTTTCGGCCGGGCTTTGGCCGCGTAATAAACGAGAAATAATCGAGAAATAGCCGCAAAATAGCCGCGAATCAGCCCACCGGGAGCCGCTGCGGAACCTGGAGGGGGCTATTTCTCCGCCAAATGTTTCAGATAAATGGGAAAAAAACAAATTAGCTTACCGGCTTAGCAATGATATGATTTTTTGCGAAGGGTGAATTGGCGTACCTCAGCTCTAAAAAAATCATATACTCTCAATTTTTGGGCCATACTCGTTGAAATGACTATGAATTTTTCCTTTTAGAAGTCTTTCGATATATGTGCCTCTCAATATACTTCTGGTTGCTAAAGTTTCCACCTACTAGATCACAACGCAACATTATGTAACCAGCTACAGATTGGCATCGCCGCTAGCCCACCCCCCCCCTTCCTTCCTCTACACCAATTCTATCTCCATGGATTCAATCTATCAGTTTCTTACGCAGCTTCTTCTGAGATTTAACAGCTTTCTGCGGCTCGAAAAGCTTCTTTCCTGAACCCCTTTACTCTTTGAGACATCTATCGCACTATTTCTACAGCCCATGCTGCCCTGTCAGCTCTCACGACGTTCTGCGAACCCCTTTTAAAGCTCTCCGAGGCATATTGCACGCTCCCTTAGGGAAAACCTTCCTTCATCCCTTACATTTTTCAACTTATTTCTAGAGTCCTGAAAAGATTACATGAACTCCCTGACTTAGGTCTTTTTACAACAGAATTATGGAATGAACACACCCTGACTAGGGACTGCTTTAAACCTCCCGTGAAGATTTGGAAAGCCATGTTGTCGTTACTGTAGGTCTGTGACAGTACATAAATGACCCGTGCTTAAAAAACCCTAAATGGCTGCGGGGATTCTAAAAAAAGGCATTTTCGTTGCTTTACAAAGAGATGAGGGTACCCATCCGTGAGCTTCTGAGGTGTTCAGATAAAGTTTTCGGATTCGGCTCAAAACTAGCATCTGGGTGTTATTTAGGGCGCTGAACCGGAATCTGGGGTCTGTTCCTCGCCTGACTTAGGGTTACGGTAGGTTACGGTAGGCAAAATGCCTTTTAACTGGCGTTACTTACCTTAAAATTTCGAAAATCGAAAAATGGACCTAAAATTTGTGTTCAGCGTGCCAGATACCACCCACAGTGAAATTTTGAGTCAAATCTTATTGACCGAGCTACCGCATACCCACCGTAATCTATCGAAAATCGATAAACGGGTTGCAGATTTGTGCTAGAGCCACAGTCCAACCTCAGAATTTCAGTGACATTATTCTATAACATGGACTAGTTGTCCGATTGGATGAACACGTTCATGGTGGTTGTCAACGGCGGAAAATCGGGTCAATCGAGAATAGAGGAATATTTTGTGAGAAGCAGCATTACTTAGGGCCTAAGGGAAAGAACGTAGCAATAGAGAGTAGAAAATTGCAAAGGCTGGTCCACAGAAGTTTCTATTGTCACAACGAACACCTCCTGTGATACTTAAGAGGCGGGGTGATACTTGAAGGCAGCGTTCGCGATGATCATCCTCGTTGACTTTCCACAGTGAAATGATGGGCGAGAAGGACCCTAGGCCCCCAGTGTCGAAGTTAACGGTAGAAAACGAGCCAGGAGTGGCAAAATAACGGCTGCAAACATGCGTTTTGGTGCCCCAGACACGCCCCGTGCCCTAGATACTCCCCCTGAAAGGAACAAATGAAGACTCAGATTACAGAAATGATCAAGTGAAGGAAGTGCTGATAAGTGAGCTGATCGCTTCATTGCACTGATAGGTATCATCCTTCTAGCGGTCAATTCCTCCACGCTCAAAAATCTACGTAAACAAGGGAGGGCCTATTTTTGCTCGAAAACGCGTCGTTCGTGTCCTTTTTAAGCATGCCTTGCTATATAGGGCACCAGACCTTTCGTAAACCGTGGAGATATCGGAAGTGAACTTTATCGTGAACACTGCCTTTAAAGGCACAGGACACCCAAAAAATTGATTTTCAGATTTCATGCTCATCCTGGAGAGAGTCACACGCTGATCACAGTGATATCTCTGAAATCGTCCAAGACCGCCTTTGAAGAGAGTTATGGCTCTTCAAAGATGCCTAGATTTTGAGGGTGAAAAATTCGTGGACGAGTTGTCTCTGGCCTGTAATTCTCTTCATTCACAATCGCTGCATGAGAGAAAGCCAGGATAAGGAGACAGTCCGGTAATGGACTGAAGAACAACGACTTGTTGGAATTCATCCATCCATCGAGCCGCTATCGAGTTCGAAAACCTGTTAGGGGGTCGGGCCTGGGGTGGTGAGCGAAGGGGGTCGGGCCTGTGGTGGTCGGTTATATCTCGCTTCTTCGGAGGAAATGAGATCTGGCATTTGGCACGTGTTATACAGGAAGGGTCTTCTACAAATATACATGAAAATCTCAAAATTCATTTCTGAGGATGTACTGTGCCTTTAAGTGGAACCGCTTGTAGGGACGAAGGAATTCTTTCAAGAACTGCACAACCCTGTTGCTCCATTTTAATATTTGAATCCTACCTAATGCTGTTTTGCATAATATAGTCCTTCACCTTCAGCGCTCGCGACCGCCGAGAACTCATTCATCCTACCGGACAACTAGTCCAGGCCAGACAATTCTTTCACTGAAATGAGGCGTTTCTTCTTGGTTCCTGCTACACTTGTCAGTCCCTTTTTTTTAGTGTGAAACTCAGAACCGGAATTCATCGTACTTTCAAGCACAACGCAGCATGAAAAATGTACAGTTAATTCGGATGAGTCCGTCCGCCCACGCGGTCGGTGTAGGTGTTAGGCGACCATCGCAAAGGCATTTTTCGGAAGAGCCTTCCCACGGCTGCAAACAGCTAACTGGGATTTTAATCTCTATCCGTCTAATATTTCCTCTAATCGATTAACACGTCCGAAGAATGTCTTCGCGCCCACCTCTCATCATGCAGGCTGACTGCATGGGCAAACCGTATCATTGGCACAGACTATAAGCAGCGGCAGTTTTTCAGTTGCCGTGAACTTCGCTGCTAGCCCCTCCCCCATACAAACTCTATGTCCACGAATCGATCGAACAGCTTTTTATTTGGCTGCTTCTGAAGACCTGGTATCTTTATGAGACCTCTTCTACGCTCCTTTTGAAGTCCTCCAACCCTCTAAGACTTCTAGCACACTCTTTTAGAAGCACTACTTCTCCTCCAATATTTCTTGTAGGCTCCTCATGGAGCCCTGCTCTAGAAGAAATTGTGTGGAAGCTACCGAGAATCTATCGCGAACCAGAATTTTACCGAGAAATTGACGCAAAACTATCGCTAGGTCGGGAACTTTTGCGAATATAACGCGAAATCACCGTAGAACTACCCAGTGGCTGCCGAAAAACTACCGGAAAACAAAAAAATTATGACAAGAAGTGTGCCGCGTTTTTGCCGCGAAAATACAGTGATAAGACAACAATCATTGCGACGAGAGTGCCCCAGTGCAACATGAATGGAAAAAAATTTAAAATATTACCTGATAGATTGTCTCAGTCCTTTTGTGCTCCAGATTAATACTGCAAAAAATGGTTGCCACTGTTTGTTTTTTGGCCATTAATGGTTTCCCTAAAAATGCTGATTGAAAGAATAAACTAATTTTCCTATCAGACGACAAGCTCTGCGTGAATTCCAATAAAATTTCAAAAGTACAAAATGGACAAGCAAGAAGTTCAAAAGTTCTCAGTATCAAAACAAAAACAAAATGAGCAACCATCAAAAGAAGAAATGAAGAATTGCAATCGATGTTTCGGCGATCCACATGATTGCTCCACGTGTCAGTTTGGGGATGCTCCCCTGTGTTCACCGGGCATTTGAGTGAGCCCGTAGGTTTGGGGTCGCTCCCCCGCAATCGATTGAACACATCCAGCAAAGAAGGGACGAATACCCTACCAAGTCCCTCCCAAATGGGCGAGGCTAGAGGATGCATGTCGGCGGCCAGCCAAGGTTGTGTTTAGTCCCTAGTGACGTGGTCACGGCCGTCGGGTTGGGGACGATCACCCGAGTACATCAGAGAACAGGAGGAACACTTGGAATTTCGCGTTGGAGAGATGGAAAAAGAACGGGGTACATTCATAAAGTTCAATTCCCAGGAGGCGATTGCAGAGCCAGTCCTGCAAGCTATTCAATTTAAGATTAGTTATAGGAGAATCCCAAGAGAAAACATGTAAAGCGAAATAAAAGTTACTTCGAGTTATGAAATAAGCATGAAATCTAAACTCTACGAACCCATTACCCAACTCAGTACATTTCTTACCAGAGTTGGACAGCTCCAGTTTAGAAAGTATGCTTATTCCACTGACCAATGTGTGAAGTTCCTGGCCAGCCTTTCGCCCACAGTGGTTGTCACGGTTAGATGCGTGGTCACCCTTTTGTGTTTGTTTGGAGCAAATGACGAGAAAAGAGCATAAGCGAGCTGCGACACGGAACTAATATGAGCCTCGTTGAAAGAGTAAAACGAGACCCAGACTTATGTAATTAGTGATAGTATTCGACTGAAGTAACCCGAATCTCAAAGTCAGCATACACGCTCGTAAATGTGTTTGAGATAACTACGAAAAAAGAATCGTATGTCTCAGAACACAACGCCTACGCATTTTGAAGCATCAAAAACGACCCACAATGCCGCTACACGAGTAAGAAGTTGGCCCCGCCCCTGTATCTGCCCGCCCCTATGTCTGCCCGCACCTGTATTTGCTGTTCTCTTTCAGAACAGGGGTGATGGGCCATTTCCACCGTTGGCGACGTTGGAGTATGGTTTAAGAAGTACAACGAGTAAGCCACATACATCGACGACGATGGGAATGGCCCAGTACCCCTGTTTTGGACGAGAACAGCAAATACAGGGGGCGGGCAGATACAGAGGCGGGGCCAACTTTTCGCCCGTGTAGAGGCATTTGAATTGTCAAAAACGTGGGTCGTTTTTGACGCTTCGAAATGCGTAGGCGTTGTGCTCTGAGCCATATGATTCTGTTCCCGTAGTTATCTCAAATACGTTTACGAGAGTGTATGCTGCCTTGAAGAATTGAATTTCTCTCATAAGTCTTGAGATTCAAGTTTCTCAGGCATGTGAGCAACAAATCCACGAGACGTTTCTAATGAGTGAATGACTCTCGATTTATTGGGACTTTTCCTCCACGGATTGGGACCAGAGGTCTGGCAGCCGGACTTGACTGAACTTTCGCTTGAATAGCGAGCGAAAATTACATTGGTTATGGACCACTTAATGTCTGGAGCAATTTGAATGCAGTGTTAGGTAGTCGGAGTAGTGGATTCTACCTTTACGCCCCTCTGCCACTGCTTTTTCATAGACCCTTTAGCCGAAGCTATGGTAGAGGCGTGACTGTGACATAGATTTCCAGCAGTATCTAAAGCTAGTGTACATACAAACAATATCCAGCTGCATGTGAAGATGTTGACAGACAACTGGCTCATAAGAATAGCGTAAACACCAAGAATCAATGTCTTCTGTCTGTTACTCACAATCGCTCTCATTGGGTATTCACAATTGAAATCGTTTCAAACTGGCAAGCCTAGAACTACCAGCGGGGAAGCTTCAAAAAATTACATTTTTTAGTGGAAATGACATCAAGAATGTGTCGTAAAACTTTTATACATCTTTCCTATCCTATGCGAAACCTACGCACTCTGCTTCATAGCAGTTCGTCACAAATTCAATTCTGGCCGTACATCAGAAATGTTTTTCAAGTTGAGCGTTTGGAAGTTCCGTGAGGGAGTTAGAGATGATTCAATCAGTGTGCACCACTGTTGAATACAGCATAAGCAGCTTCAGGGATTTATCTCTTCTACACGAGAGTTGCATAAGAGATCACACTTATCTCGTAGGTTTCCTACCCTTGGGGAAATTTTCTGAAAAGCGCGAAATGGATGATGTGCCAGCGAGGGAAAGAAGCTCTCAGGATGAGAGTATCCCACGAAGCGCCCTGTTCCTCATTCATTATTTGGAAAGAAGAGAAACGATTTCTGCTGCATCAAAATCCGTCTCCTCAGTGGTTCAGATGAGTAAGTTAATTCATGGTATACTGCTGGAAGAGCATTGGCTGATTGCCCTTCTTTTTAACCCTTGAATGCAGTTTTCGCCACAAATTGTGCCTCCGATGTTTTCACAGAATATGAAATTCCTAGTGCCTTCCATGTGAGTTGAGAAAAGCCGCAGGAGATAATTGAAAATCCGTCTTTCTAAACCGGATTGAAGACACCGATTCTTCAGTTGGCCTATGAGGGCGACTGAATTGACCTGCACAGAACAGTGCAATCTGTACAGAATTATAAATCTGGGTATATGTCCATATACATAGTTGTCCCGTTGCTCCGCCAAATAAATGTTGAGAGTGGACGAACATTTCTGCTCGAAGTGGGGGGCACTATGTAGCGCTCTATACGGATTCTAGGCGTAATCGGCGGAAGGTGGAGCTCCAGCTCTGTCGACTCTCACTCCAAGGTGCTCTGCTGACCAGCGTTTGCTTTCGTCCTGCATCCAGATTCACTACGATCAGCATCCTACATCTTTTCGCATTCGAAACTGCACAAAATGAACGTGTATCGTACGTTTTTTCTCCTCCTTCATCAAATAGTGCGCAATTATTTGAATGAACAAACAGCCCAACTGGAACGCCAACTCTAGAGACGTCTTCACGATAGAAGCAGTCGTTGGGTTTTCACCGGAAATCAGAAAGTCCGAGGTCTATCGCAGCAACAAAACAAAAAAAATGCCTTAAAGGCAGTGTTCACGATGATTTTCATTCCCGAGTTTTTCACATAAAACAATGCATTGGCCTCCAAGTGTCACCAAAATTACGAAGAAACGGCGAGAAACGCATTAAAACGTCGTATTTCAGTGACATTATTCTATAACATGGACTAGTTGTCCGATTGGATGAACATGTTCATGGTGGTTGTCACCGGTGGGAAATTGGGTCAATCGAAAATAGAAGAGCATTTTATGTAAAGCAGGATTAGTTAGGGCCCTGAGGAAAGTTCGGAGCAATAGAGAGTAGAGAATCGCAAAGGCCGAGTCCACAAAAGATTTCATTGTCACAACAAACACTTCCTGTGATACTTAAGAGGCGGGGTGATACGTTAAGATTTCGTGTACTTCCGGTGTGTTTTTCTCAATTTCTACAGCATTTTAGTTCTACCCGGGGGCCACTGAATCAATGTAGCGAATAATCTCGAAATTAAAGATTATCGTGAACACTGCCTTTAAGAGCGAGCTGTAACAGCCCCATGCGGCACCGAAACTTGAATGTGGCATGCCCCCCCCACGTCTACTTCCCCAGTGGCCTTTGAGCAAATGGGCGTGACGGGTACTCCACATGAAAGCTCAAGACCCTATAAGCTCAAGATCTTTTCCAGCAGCTTTTTACTGTGTTTTTGCTATGGATCTTAAACATTCCGTTTCTTGGTGAAACCTCAAAACAGTTTTTAACACGAGCACTGCCATTAACTGAGGATTAATGAATCTGGGCTTTCTTTTAGCCGTTCAATCGACATCCTCGTTGCAAAGGGCCGCCGACCTTTCGATTCCTAGTGGAGCTCTATTATTTCGCTATTGTGGAAACTGCCTTTGATTAAAATCTTATGACTTTCAGAAAAATTTTCGAGTAGTCTCTTCAAACATTTAGCTAATTTTTGTAATCATTCATCTGCCTCCTGGGATTGACCGAAGTCGAGGGATTTTCCACTCCCCGAATAAGCCGAACAGATATGAAGGAACACTTAAAGGCAGTGTTCACGATGAAAATCGTATTTCTGTTTTCCCGCCTATCTTGAAAACGGTCCCATGCTGATTCCAATGATGTTTCTGAAATCATACAAGACCTGGAAACGGAGTTATGGTCCCTCAAAGACTGAGCTAAGGAAACATGGTGGACGAGTTGTCCGAGGCTTGTAACTTCCGTCTTTTGCAGCCGATCTATGCGAGCTGACCTTAGTAAAGAGAGAAGCTGAGAATGAAGGGAAGAACGGGGCTAATGATTGAAAATCATCGCTCATCTCACGATCTCGAGCATTCATTCGTTCACGTCGGTGGGCGTGTGATGCGCTTTCGGGGTTTGCCTTGCGCTCGAAGTGGCAACTTCGGGCTCTTTTGGGGCTCTTCCTGGCTCGTTTTAATGCGTTCTTTCGACGCCAGCGTTACAGTGTGCCCCTCCACCACCCATTCCTTGTGGAAACTGAAACACATTTTTTATCGTGAATACTGCCTTTAATCAAAAACCTCAATGATTCAAAATCTTGACTGAATCGAAAATTCGAATAAAAGAAGAATTGAATACTCAAATATTTGAGTAGTTTCCCATTCTAGTATGGATATCTGAGAGAAAAACTGGTTCAAAAGCGGGACTTCTGTCAAAAGCCTAGATATGTACCTGAAGCCCTTCATTTAAAGTTCGAGCGGAGAGGAGTAAAGAGACAGTGATGAGAAGATTTCGACATAATCGACGCTCTGTTCCCCTTCCGTCGCGTTGGACAAGAGGGCTCTTAAGTCAATTTTTTCTGATTCTTCTTGAAGATGCGAAAATCCGATTGATCTGAAGTATAGAGTGGGCGAGAAATTGTCGTGAAACTGGGCTCGTCTACAAGCACAGTAGCACAACTCTCCGTCGGCAGGGCGCAGACGTAGAAAAGTTAGCGTTTCGGTGTCGTAGGTACTATACTTATGTCGAGTCGAGTCATCGAGTCTTGGTATCGACTGAAACAGTCGACATCGAGTCATCCGACTACTCGATTATTCGAAATTCCGAAAAATCGAATTGGTTGAAAACTCGATTATTCGAAATTCCTGAAAATCGAGTTAGTCGAAAAGTCGATTATTCGAAATTTTGAAAAATCGACTTTGTCGAAGACTCGATTATTCGATAGACCCGAACAGTCGAATGAATTCGATAGTCGATTGTTTCGAGTCAAAGAAATTCTCCGTCAGTTAAACTGTTTCCAAATACAGTTGCAGACCATGCACCTCATTTGCCGCCGGTTGTTATTTGCTCATAGTTCTCGAATGTTCTCGCACGGTTCATGACCATCTTTTTCACTTATTGCCGGCATTGATTTACGCCATAATTCCTCAGTCCTCAGGTGTGAGCATACCGATAAACTCATCAGAGATAACAAGACGTTCGCGATAGCCTGGATTTCACTACGCTCGAGAAAAGAGGCCTGCATGAGGCTTGAATGCATTGGGACCAGGGATGAGCGGATTTTTTTTTCTGAACTTCGGAAATCGGAAGGACCTTCTCAATTTCGGAAATCGGAAATCGGAACGCCAAAAACCATCGGAAATCGGAATGCGGAAATCGGAAATCGGAAATACATTCAGTGAAGTTCTTAACGCCCCCCCCCTGGTGACTGCGCGTACCAAAAAAACTTGAACTCATCCTTCTTTACTGAAAGTTTTCATGCAAACACAATCAACTCTAGCTTTGTGAAAAGTGAAAACGGGCCTCGAATCCGAATTCAGCGCCTAAAATAACCCTCTGGGGATTTGGCCAGGGAGAGCGTAAAAATTTTTTATCTCGTGAATATTTCCGATTTCTCCCGCATTTTCAGGCTTTTTTTCGGAAATCGGAATTCGGAAATCGGAAGGCCAAAACCCATCGGGAATCGGAATTCGGAAACCGGAATTCCGCTCATCCCTGATTGGGACCAGCGGAACGTCGCAGTGCACCCGAAACTTTTGGTTTTGAATTTGTTTTCGATGCTTGGCTTTATCCTCCTTTCTCTTACAAAAAAAGGTGGGAGATCCAGAAAACTAACAGCTTCTATTGTGGCCACAGAAGCTCAGCTTCGCAGATACGGAAGAGGGGCTGCACTCTCAGTCGAAGAAATAGGGCAAGAAGACCATGAAGGCTAATAAGACGAAGAAAACTGCTGAAGTCTAGCCGGAGAGGCTGAATATCATGACGGAGAGTCCACTATGAGTTTGGATGATCTAGAAGTAGACTACGATTCGCCCTGGCTTATTATTGTTAAACTCAGCTCCGGCTTTTTCCATGGTTATCGTCTCCAAAGATGAATTCTGATTGTTCATCCATTAAATGATCTCGTATTTCTCTCCTATAGCGAAATTTGTTTGGTTTTCTGAAGCTTTTGGAATTTGGTCGATGGATATTGCTGATCGGCATTATTACATGAGTATTGGTTCCGGCCGTCTTACTGTGTGAAGATGGCCTTTTTCATTGCCAGATATACTTTTAATCAATGTCTCGAAGCAGTAGAATGTGGTATGCTCAAATTAGTCGAGATAAGGTGCTTCAGAAACTCCATTGTTTAAAACTGGAAAAATTCAGTTAGTCGAAAACTTGACCAGTCGATTATTCGAAAAATCGAGTCAATTCGACTACTGGATTATTCGAAATTTTGAAAAATCGACTTAGTCGAAAACTCGATTATTCGAAAAAATTTTCGAGTCGCCGAAGTATAATAGGCACTCAGACTGTTTACAAAGTTGAGCTGGAATTTATTAATGGGCTCTGAACTTACCCTCTCCCTCTCTCCGAACCGCGCCCGTATTCATGAACGATTTACCCCCGGACTGAAGGCATGGTCCGCCAAGAAGGCCACAGGTAGTCCCAAGAAACGTACAAAGATGGGAAAAAATCTTCGTCGAGTTATTCTAGCCTCAATTAGAGCACTTTGTAAAATAATGTAAGTGTAATGAGGTTTTAATTTGAAAAGTAATATGATAATTCAATGTTTGATATGGGAGAAAGGTAATTTTTCATTAGGTTATTGGGTAATAGAGTTCATTTCGACCCTTTCTGTAGACGAACTTAAACTCAAGATGAGCTCCGATTCACGGAATCGCGGAACCAGAAGTGAGCAATGGTAGGAATCTTTTTTTTTTCGGGCTGATCATGCTGTGATTACCTTAAATCTTTACGTTAGGACCGGTTCCTCCGAAAGGAACAGCTCACAGCTTACATGACTTCCGAATGGGGTTTACCTATTCATGATCGAACTGCCAAACCAAAATTTTTGAAAAATCAAGATGTGACTAAACCTCTCCTCTAGAGCAAATTTTAGTCGGACTCCGCATTTTATGTACCTATTCTCTAGTGCTTGCTCACCCTTCCGGTTATCAGAAATCAAAAGTTAGTCGCTCATTAATATATGTAGCATCTGGAAACAGAAAGCGGTGGTAGGTGGAATCGGACTTCTGCTTTCGAACGGCAAATCACACTTATCTGAAAAGTGTTAGCAGAGTACTTCAAGAATGTACGCAGAATATTCCAAGAATGTCACAAACACGATTGGCCAGAAGTTTTTTCGGAAACTCAGTGCTATGAATAGCTTTAAAGGCAGCGCCCGCGCAGAAAACTATATTTGGCTTTTTTTCCCAATCCAATGTTTGAATGTTTGAACCAAGTGGAGACAGTTGGCAGAACTTGAGACCCTAAAACTGCGTATTCATAATGATAAAGTCTCTTGAAAACTTGTCCGTGATCTAAAAAGGCGTTTACTCAGAAAAATGCATGTCCCTTTATATCGCATGTAACCTACACTTATATTATATATAACATACACTAATATGTCATGTTGTAGTGTGTATACAAATCTGTTGGTACCTGCTCGTTGGTGCCCCTGCTTCTACTGAACCCAGCAGACGTTTGATTGTACACAGGGAACTTTCGAGCGATATAGCGTGCACAACTATATCGCGAAAGTATCCCGCACATTGCATTAAGGTGTCGCCGTCCGGCGCACTAAGGCCTCTGGTCCATAACACCTTAGGATCCGTACCTAGGGAGTTCATGGAGTCTTTGGCCACAAGCCACAATTTCGCCACCCTGAATTGCCGGTCATTGTCGAGTGATATCCAACAATCTGCGCTGTCCAATCTTCTGAGCTACTTCCATGCGCCGTTTGCTGCTTTGCAGTTTTTTGCTGTTGAAATTCACTGCGAGGATTCATAAGAGGAAGCGAGCGAGCCTCTGCTGAGGATTGACATGACAAGTCTCAGAGATGAAGAGTGAAGAAGGAACTTTCGACAACGCGTTTCTATTCACATCGGAGTACGGACTAAGAAGTACTTTGCAACGCGGATTCTTTCGTCAAGTGCATCAAGGACGCTTCGAAAGAGGCACTCCCTGTTGTACAGCCTGAGAAGAAGCTCGCCTACGTCTCAGAGGAAACAACATCTACCTACAACAGAGTATGTGCTCTCCGAACTGCAGGCAACTTTGTGAATGAGAAGCGTCTGAGGAGGAAGTTGCGTCGGCAGCTTCAAAGTGACCGCGAACGAGAGTGGACGTGTAGAGCTAAGGAGTTCGAGAAGGCTTGGGAGGAGAAGATTCCGAAGAAAGCCTACACGTTGCTGCGACAGTATAGCGGAAAGATGAAGAGATGTTCTCCTGTCTTGAACACTACCAATGGAGTTGCAGTTGGTGATGCGACGCTGCCATTATGGAAGGATTACTTCAGTTCACTACTGAATCGTCCAGCGCCGTCAGTGCCAGAGCTCCCGCATGTCCAGAGAGCACATTACGATGTCAGTGAGGAACCGCCGACTGAGGTTGAAGTTTTGAATTGTGTCCGGAAAATGAAGAATGGAAAGACAGGTGGAGAGGATAAAATCACTGCTGAAATGCTAAAAGCTCTTCCTCCGTCTGGGATTCGTGAAATGACCAACACCATCCGTACCATATGGATGAGCGAAAGGATACCCGATTCGTGGAGGCATGCGATCATCGTACCTCTTCACAGGAAGTTATCCGTCACGGAGCCCAAGAACTATAGAGGAATCTCTCTACTGCGTGTCATGTACAAGGTTTTGGAACGTATCATTCTTGAGCGACTCATCAAAAATCGGAGCCATTACAGCTTGTTTCTTTGGACTTTGAAGCCGCGTTCGACTCTCCTCATCATGATCGATTGCTCAACGCTCTGCGAGCCGATGGAGTCCCGGAAAAGTATGTTCGACTAATCGAGGACATGAACAAAGGAACAACAGCAGCAGTTCGTACGCCTGTCGGGTTTACGTCAGATTTCGAGGTGAGAACAGGAGTAAGGCAAGAAGCTGTAGCAGGACCTTTTCTATTCAACTTCGCCGTTGATGACATCTTGCGTGGAGTTGCAGAACAGTTTCCTGCGGACGTGATCCTAACACCATCAGGACGCTCCCTTGTCGACCTGGAGTACGCCGACGACATTGTGTTATTCGCTGAAAACAACGCAAAACTGCAAAAGATTGTGAACCTCATTTCGAAGTATGCCGCAGTCTATGGACTTCGTCTTCGTCCGGACAAATGCAAGCAGATAAGGGTCTCTCAGAGGCCTTCAACGGGAGTTTGTGTGGATGGACAACGTATAGAACTGGTGGACGATTTCTGTTATTTGGGCTGTTTGCTGAAGAACGATGGTAGTTATGCAGCGGATATTCAACAACGATGTGCGAAAGCTACGTCTGCATTCAATTCTCTAACCAAGTGTTTGTGGTCTACCCCCATCGCGAAGGAAGTCAAGTTGCGCGTCTACCTATCCGCTATTCGCCCTATCATGATGTACGGATCGGAGACGTGGGCAGCACCGAAGACGCAGATGGAAAGGTTGGATTGCACGGAGAAGGAACCGTTTAGACGTTTGCTCGGATATTTCTGGCCGCGGATGTGCCACAACGAAGACCTCTACAACGAGATTGACGCCTTACATCAACGTTTGACACGAGGAAGGTGCCAACATCTCCCAATGCCATCTCAAGCGGCAACGGAAGGTCGTCTTCGTCTGTTGGGGCATATTTTAGGAAGACCGCCAGATCGTCTTGTTCAAAAAGCTTTAAGGATGCTTCCAAGTCCTGTCTGGAAACGGCCGCCTGGACGTTGGCGAAAGTTTTGGGCGGATGTGGTTAAGGAGGATTTGGAATCACTCGGCATTGTAAGGCAAGTCAGGCGCGATGTTTTACTTCTCAGGAAGTGAAATAGCGACCAATGGATGGATTGTGTTCAAATTGTGGCTGAGGACCGTGACAAGTGGACACGGCTGACTACTAGGACGACATACCTTGGTGAAGATGCGGAATGACCGCGTCAGGCGAAAGCCAACCGATTAAGTCAAAGTAAGTCAATATGTCATGTAACTTGATAAGTACTGCAAGTTGAAGCTCGATGCTTTAAGGGTTGGAACTGCGAATTCCAGGCTACTGCTTCAGGTACGAATCAGCAAGCTCTAAGCTCTTTTGGACATTCCAGGAGCAAAGATCGCTGCATCATAACTGTAGCAGCAAGCTTGGATCTTCAGTTCATGCAAGTAGCAGCGGGCTTAAGCTTGCTTAAAAAATATTGCATGTCGCTCCCTTTAGTCCTCACCACGTTTAAGGCCCAGGGTCAGGCAGACAGTTGTCCAGGACCGCGACGAAGCTACGTCCCCCTTGGAGATCAAAATGTCATCATTTCCAAAAAAGTATTCTTTCAACCTAAATTTTCTTAAAATAATTACTGCACTCTCTTTTTAAAAAAATTACTGGAAGATACACGAGATATCCCTGTCTAAGATGCATACATACACTATCTAAAACCGACGCATTTTTATGGAGTTTCTGTAAGAACAATGACTGAAAGCACAATCAAATAGCAGATACCGGCAGAAGTCTACATTTTTACGGGTAAAAAACCTCCAACTAGGTTGGCGACACCTCCGGATTGGTGGAACCCTTTTGTGGGTGCGTAAACCTTCACATGTTCGAGAAAGGTCGATTCCCGTACAGTATTGTTTATACAGAACCCCTTGCTCCGGAATGCTCTAAACTCAGGAGTTGCCGAGTTTCATCGTGGTAGTTAGTAGACGATAGGCCAAGGATGAGCATTTTACCTTCAGGATCTTAGGATTGCTTTTTTTGAAGAAAAAATTTGTGTTGTCCATGTTTGGCAGAAGGTGCCGTTTTGAACAACGGTTCTGGACAACGGTAAAACGGGTTTTGAGCGATTTTCTTCGTGATTTCAGGGTGTTGGGAGGGGTCTTAGGTATCAGTTTGTAGGGAATTTCATGAGGAATCTGAATATTTTTCTAGAATTATGAAAACCTGAAATTTATGGGGGACGTACGTTGTCCAATTTTCGAAGTATAGAATTTAAGCGGTAGTAGGCCTGATTAATAAACGTAACTCGTATAAAAATTTGTTCTATGTGCTGAAAATTTCAACACTGCCCAAAAATGTCTACTACATCGTTATGTAAAGATACTTCTCACTTATGTACTGTTGTGGTGCTTTACTGTTGTCCTCCTTGATCTTTTTGTTGCTATTACAATATGTGAGACAACCACGTTCGAACCCCTCGTTCCACGACCTGTTTTCTTAACAGAAAAAAAACGCAACTGAAAACACCCCCCATTTTTTCAAGTTTTAGCCCGAAGTTTTTTCATCCCCCCCTCAAAAAATCTAAATTTAGAAAACTTTTACGTTCCCCTGTTGTCCAGCTGGACAACGCCCGCCTGACCCTGTTAAGGCCATTGTTATACCTCCAGTCTGCGACCGCGACAGATTCGCTGATCTGTTACGAATTGTGTCGGGACCCACACTCTCACCTTGAAAATAGCTGTAGCGGGAACACGTTACATGCGCCGGTCGCTTGGCGGGGTTGCAGATGGGTGTTATACATTCGAATATTAAAACCGTGCCGCAATCGGTCGCTGTCGCTGGCACCGGTCACAGTGTGGCGCATTGCGACCGATGCCCGTGACAGCGACGGAGTGGTTTGTATAGTGCAGGTTTCCTCTGTTTTTCCATCCTTTTTCGTAGTTCCTTTTTTCATTTTTCTCCTGGTGTCTTCACCTCATCTTAGATGTATAAATCTCAATACTTGCCCGGTAGTTGATCCTACGTCTTGTCTGCATATGCGCGGGTGATGGCGCGTTTCAGACGTAACTTGGCGCGATGTATGGCATAGCACACCATGGCCCTCAGCGACAGCGACGTCGCTCTCCTCTGCGACAGGGCTGAAGGAGAGTATAACAATGGCCTAAAACGAACCATGAGGAAATGCCTGAACCAATATACATGTAATATAAATTGGTCAATGTATATTACTTGCGAATTACCTCGACCGATGTATGTTACGTGTAAAATATCGCCACCTCGCTCGCAGGCTAAAGGTCGCACGTATTATGTTTTCGACTGCTGAAAACATATTACTTGTAATATAAGAGACGAAAGCAATATACTTGTAATATATCTCCGTCAATGCAGGTTACATGTGAATCATCTCTACTCAAGTAAATTATGTACATGTAGTATAAGTGTTGCATAATTCAAATATCTCCAGCAACTGGGGGCCCATGCTGAACACCTTCTGCAAACCTGCACAGCATACGGGGCTCCTCATACCTTGGCGTTGAGCGCAGGTCTCTTGGATTGACACTCGACTGGGTGGCCGCTCGCTCTGGCCGAGTCGTTCATTTCTCGCTCCTCAGGGTTTTTTCAATCTTAGAGGAGATTAGTGGGAGCGACATGCAATATTTTTTACCTTACCTTGATACCTTGATGATCAATCTTCCCTGCGCGTCGCCGCCGTGTGGACCACATCTCAACCAGCTCGACCGATCCCGAGCAAGGGAAATCCAGTGATGGTGATTTTCAGGAAGCCCTCGCTCGGTGCAGAACGTCTTGACTCTGCCTGAAAATACAGAGTTCCATCTTGTGGGAGGACGGCCTAGAGGCCGGCGGCAATCACGTGGTAACCAGACTGTTGTACGGAGGCTCCATCGGTCATCCACGCGGCGCAACACGTGTCCTGTCCATCGGTGTTTGGACTGGGCCATGAACAGAAGAGGGTTCATTAACTGCGACTGCTTCCGAAGATCAGCACTGCGTAGGCCACCAGCTCGCGGGCACGACGATTAGTCTTCAGTAGTCTGCGTTCCAAGGCCCTGTGAGCTGTCCTTACGGCCTGTGTGGTCGCCTTCGTTTCCGCCCATGTCTCCATTCCATGGCACAACGCAGATAGCACCGTGGTGTCGAACAAACGTGCTCGTGTCTTCACATCCCGCAATTTGTCTGTCACTTCCACTATCGATCCGAGTGCAGACCAGGCAGGTCGTCGTCTCCGTCCGATCTCTGTAGACAAGTCGTTTTGCAAGTTCACCTCTCTTTCGAGATAGACGTAGCTGTTCGTAGTGGGTAGGGGAATGCCAGAGAGACGAATGGAGCTGTCGTCGCACCACTGGTTGCGCATCACTTGGGTTTTCCTCAGATTCATTGTAAGGCCCATCGCTTTTCCTGCAGCGTCCAGTTCGTTAAGCATTCCTTCGACTTCTGCGGAAGACGAACCCAGCAGCACAATGTCGTCAGCGAAGCGCAAGTTGGATAGTCTGCACCCGTCTATGAGGATACCTTTGCTGTCCCAGTCGATGTGGCGCATCACGTCTTGTGACGCGGTCGTGAACAGCTTCGGCGAGATGGTATCTCCCTGTCTGACACCCTTTGCAATCGACACCTTCAGTTTCTTCTCGAATAGTTGAATAATGGTGTTGCTTCCGTTGTTGCACTCTTCCAATATTCTGATGTACTGTGCGTCAACACCAGCGTGGATGAGAGCGTTAAGAACAGCCGGGACTCCAACCGAGTCGAATGCCTTGGTGTAGTCCACAAAGACGAGCGCTAGAGGTAGATGGTACTCCCTTGTCCGTTCAATGACTTGCGATAGCGCCTGAATGTGATCAAGACAGCAGTAACCCTTGCGGAAGCCGGCCTGTTCTCTGGGCTGGAAGTCATCCAGAGCCTTCTCTATCCTGTTCAGCAAAATCTTCGTAAAGACCTTGTACGGCACTGAGAGTAGAGCGATTGGCCTGTAGTTGTTGATGTCATCCCGCTCACCCTTTTTGAATAGGAGTATCGTTCTTGACGATTTCCACTGCGCGAGAACGACTCCTTGCGCGAGGTATCTCGAGAAGTGTTCCGCCAGGACTTTCCATAAAGGTGAACCACCCGCTCTGAGGGACTCGGTGGTAATGCCATCAGGTCCAGTAGCTGTGTTTTTCTTCGTCCCTTGGACAGCAAAAGCAACTTCACTCTCAAGGATTGGAGGTGGGTCATCTGCTATTGCAGGTAGTGGGCTACGCGGCACGGACAGTGTTGAGTTGAAGAGAGTGCTGTTGAAATCCACCACAATTTTTTCCATACCAGCGCGGGACGTGCAAATGATACCCGAGGAATCATGAAGGTCTGACACTTGTTCTCTGCGATCTGACAGCTCACTCCGACAAAACCTGATGCTTTTCCTCTGGTTCACGGTGTCCAACAACTTCCGCGCTCGATATTGCTTCAAATCGCTCGACGTGCATATATTTTAAGCAATCGCTCGACGTGCATATATTTTAATATTTTTTAAGCAAGTTTAAACCCAGGGTTTCTTGTATGAAGCTGTGGGATCCAAGCTTGCTGCCTCAGTTATGAGCTTTAAGCTTGGTGATTCGTAGCTGAAGCAGGAACCTGGAACTTGCATCTGCAACTCATAAAGCATTGAGCTTCAACTCGCAGCTCTAATCAAGTTACATGTAATATAAGTGTATGTTACGTGTCATATAAGTGTATGTTACATGTAATATAAGTGTAGGTTACATGCTACATAAAAGTAATATACGTGAATGTTTCAAGTATCTTACACTTTATATTACATATAACATGTTCTCATTCTTCTGAGTACAGGCCTGAGACAAGTCGTTCGCCAACTTTCACCCTCGAAATAAAATACAGGCATCTTTCAGGAGCCATAACTCTGCTCATAGGGGGTATTGGACGATTTCAGGGATACCACTATGATCAGCGTGTGACTCTCTCCAGGAGCAGCATGCAAACTGAAAAATAATTTTCCGGGTGCTAAGTGCCTTTAAAGATGGCTAAACCATTTCAGACGTTCGGCTTTCCGGCATTTGTGTATTACACAAAACGTACCGGACAGACGGGAAAAAAGTAGCTGAGTGCTCCATGATTTTCGAACGAGTTTTTCACCGAAATTTGAGTGTTTTGGGTGGCCTTTTTGCCCTGGTGATCCAACCTGAGCAAAATAGTAAAAAAATTGAACACGGTTTTCGGCGCGTACGCTGCCTTCAGGGAATCTGTATGGCTCCTCGATTTTGCCTTTGTTTTCCACCTGTTCACATTGAACTGAGAAGTACGCACTACTATGTTTTATGAACTGAGCAGTAAGCAATAATATGTTTTGAATTTCCCTTCATTTGGTTAGGAAAAGTTTGTCGACGAGTTTAAGGTCGATGAGTGAAAGGTATACGAAAAAGCAATAGATGTCGTAATAGAGGTGATGTGGTGAAAATCCGAGACCTTTGCGGATGAGTCACTGCAAATTGGGAATCCGGACACTTCATGAACCTCTTACATTCACATACACACTAGTTTTCTATATGACTCCCATTCATCTCAGATTGCCCATAGGCACCATCTCGGAAGTTCTATACATTTATATGATACAGTGAATAATATTTGAATTTTCTGAAAATTTAGCTTCCTGGCAAAGGTTTGGCAATGCCGTTTGAGAGTCAAAAAAAGCTTCAAAAATATCTTCAATTATTTTAGAAAATGATCTGGCGTGAAATATCCTAAAGTAATGATAAAGCTAGGAAATGAAGGTAAATAACTAAAAGTACGATTTGGCGGTCAATCAAAAACCAACTTTCGAGAAGTAGTGACAGACGAGAGATCGGGTTCGACAACCTTCTCCTTTGAACTTATCAAAGCAAAATAATGCGTGCAACGGAAAATTTAGCCATTTTTAAAGCTGTAATAAGGGATTCAGCATAACTCAGGCAAACCATCGCTCCGAGCGGGACCGGCTCCTCCCAATTATGACGTCATCGCCCGGACAGCGGCCGAGGGGCCAACTGGCACCGCGGTCCTTGTCCGGTGCCAGTTCGCTCCTCGGTCGCTCTCCGGTCGCTCTCGGGGCCACAGCGGTGCCATCGCCAGAGATAGAGAGACGCGGGATTGGCTGTTCTTTGAGTGATAACGTGCGAGCCACGTTATCACTCAAAGAACAACCAATCCTGCGGGTATAAAAGGCAGCTCGCCTCGTGTAGACCGGCAGTTGGCCATTCGACCACTGTGAGAGGTGACCTCGGATCCTCTCAGGATGACAATTTTTGGCGGCCGAGGGGATCCTCCATGGCCCGCGGTGGGGAATGCTTCCTCATTGCGATCATGCTGATAGTATCTCTTGTTGCGGCCTGTGGCAGGATTATCACTCCTGACCCACAAACAGGTGCGTATCCTCTTAACAGGGCTTAATCCTCTCCAGAAGAGGCGGAAATAAAGAAAATTTAGCAATTAGGAAATTTTTGAAAATCGCCCGAACAGAGACCGCAGTGCCAGTTGGGACCGAAGATCGCTCCGAGCGATACTGCTGTGGCCCGGAGAGCGGCTGCTGTGGCCCGAGTAGATGGCTAATTTTCGCTCGGAGCGGAGAGGCAGCGCCGCTCGAGTAGCTCTCCGGTACCGCTCGGAGCGATGGTTTGCCTGAGAAGTCAAGCCAGGTGAGCGCTCCAATCCATATCGTATAATACGATTCCTCGTCTGTCATTACTTATCGTAAGCTGGTCTATTATTGACCGCCAAGTCGTATTTTTAGTTATTTCACTTCATTTCCTAGGTTTTTTATTACTTCAGACTATTTTGCGCCAAATCATTTGTTAAGATATTTCAAGATATTTTCGAAGCCTTTTCTTCGGCTTCTAAACGGCAGTGCCAAATCGTTACTTTTGCCAGGAAGCTAAATTTTCAGAAATTTCAGATATTTTTACCGAAGGTTCCCTGTCTGACTTGAATTTTGCTCAACGATTTCCAGTTAGGAGAGACGAAATCTCCAACAGACGATATTGTCGTATGACTACAATTTTTGAAACTTGTGACCCACAATCATAAAAAACACCACTCATCGCAGCATCCTGCGCAACAGGTGAAAAATCCATATTATTGATCATTAATATTAGATTTTGCATAATGAGAAGAATTTCCCAAACAAGGAACTTAGAGCTATCAACAATCAACACTCATTGCGGCAGGTTGTGCAGCAGACAAAAAATCGATATTATGGATTGGTGTTAATCGATAATGTTTGATGAGCAAAATCCCCAAACCAAGTTTCCCATATCCAAGAACAATCACCACTCCTCGCCGCATTTTGTGTAATAAGCGCGAAAATCGACAATATTGATTATCGATCGATGACGAGTCATGAGTACGGAATCTGGCAAGTTCAGTACTTACTGCAACGACCTGTGTTAATTGGCTGCAGATTTACCCACACACGCTGGTCTCCACAGCCGTAGCATGCCTAAGCAATTTTCGTGCTCCATGGCTAATTTAGTTTAACCCACGATTTTGCGGTACCCTTCGAAGTTAAGGTATCAAGTTCGAATTGCAACAGGAGCGACCTGCACCCATTTCCAGCCTCTTTTCTAAAAATGAGCTTCCTAACTCAATTTTAAAGGCAGCATACACGCTCGAAAAGTACTTGAGATTACAACGGAAATAGACTGGTATGACTCAAAACACAACGCCTATGCATTTTGAAGCGTCAAAAACAACCCACAATGCCGTTACAGTTGTAGCAAGTTTGGCCCGCCCGTATTTTCACACCCCCTGTATTTGCCGTTTTCCTCCAATGCAGGGTTGCTGTGTCATCTTCGTCGTCAGTAACGCGTGTGGTTCACTTTTTAGGCAATCCACCAACAGTTCCGACGGTGAAGATGACCCAGCAACCTTGCGCTGGAGGAAAAGGACACACACAGGGGCGTGAAAATACGGGCGGGGCCAAACTTGGTACTCCTGTAACGGCCTTGTGGGTCGTTTTTGACGCTTCAAAATGCATAGGCGTTGTGTTCTGAGCCACACGATTCTATTTCTGTAGTAATCTTAAATACGTTTTTGAGCGTGAATGCTGCCTTTAATTGAGCGTACCAACAAGATCGTGAACGCCAACTGAAGAAAGAGATTAACACAAAAATTGAGCAGTCTTTTCATTTTTTCTCGAAAATCAGGAAGGGGTTTTGAACCGTTTTGGGTGATCATACCATCTTTTTGCCCTCGTTTCAATGCATTTCTACGTTCACTCTGAACTTATATCTCGATGAAACGGTTGCGCGTGGGCCGGTTCAAAGACAAATCGGTGGGCGCTTCGCGCGCATCAAAATTCCTTCTAGCAGCAATTCAATTCGAAACCGTGCGAACACATGGCAATGTCCTTGTCGCAACTCAGATATTCGTGGGGAAGTTCCCGAGAACGACAGCAGAACTTCCCCCGAAACAACTGGGGAACTCCCCCCGAATTGGGGGGAGGCGAAGGAGACGTCTCGACAGTAGAGTCATAGGGAAAGTTCCCACAGCAGGAGTTCTCTTGTTCTCCCGACTGCAGGTCTTCCCGCAACCTTCCGCTTGCAGATCTTCCCATCGTTCAATGATTGATCAAAAACCAGCTTGCTAGAACTCGCTGTTTTCGACAGTCTCCCGTTCCTGAAAACTGCGGTCGGTCCAAACATATTCATCTCTGACTAAAGGTTATAGAGAAGCTTATTAGCTCCTCTGAAATCCAGACAGAGATGCCTTACGTAGTCCTTGAGTGGCAGATCTACCCCCTCAACTTGCGAAGTGCGAGACCACCTCGCGACTAGCCCGTCTGCATCACCGTATACGCTGAGGCTTTGTTTTCGCGTTCATCATGTTCGGGGGTAGGCCATGGGAACAACCGTGAAGCGAACTTTCCTTGTTCTCCCCCCGAGTTGACTGTTTCGAACGCCTTATCGTTGTGTATAATTCGAGGGGAGCCTCCGGGGGGACGTCTCGCTCCTCTCTCCTTGACCGAGGGATAACGACCAAATCAGGTCTATTGTCCTCGGGAACTTCCCCACTAATATCTGAGAATAAAGATTTCAACAATTTTATTTGCGCCGTAGAATTCATGGGAAATTGCACAATGTTCACATTGGGGATTTGATGTGGAACAACTGGGGCACAATCGGGAACCCGTTGTAGGAATGATCGTAATAATATTTGGTTATTTACGTTATTGAAATCCAGCGTCTCTCTACCTAAGCGAAGAATATGCACTGACCGGGAGCCGTTGTCCACAGATGTTTCTATAAAAAGGATTGGTAGTGATGGGACATGGTTGAGACGGTAACTCGAAAAATCCACCAGTTCATTGGAGCCGATTCGGATGATTTCGGATATCCGTCCGAATGATTCGAAATTTTGACGATTCGGTATCCGAATCACCGAGAAAACGCGAAATCCGAGTCACCGAAAAAAGGCCAAATCCGAACCGAACCGAAATCCGAATCACCGAAAAAAGCCAAATCCGGATCAGCCCGAAATCCGATTTTCCGAAAATTTTCGCCTCGGATTCAACGTATACTACGGGCCCATGCGTCGCAGCGGCCGCTGGACTGCTGTGATGTCAGAAAGAAGGGAAACTTTTTGGGGTACTTTTTGAGGAATTTATTGATTCTAGGTTTTTTTTGCGAGCATTGTGTATTTCGATTCTAAGACCATGGTGTGAAGTATCAAACACGTCAGTTCTAACTAACCCTTATCCAAGATTTATTATAAATTTACTTTCATATATTTCTGATTAAATAATTACATATTTTGATGCATGCATGTATATATTTTGATGGTATCGATTGGACGCTCGTTTTGAAATGAATGAATATTTCGATTGATGTGTTTTCGAGTTTTCGAAAGAATCAATTTTCGATTCACACTTTATAGAAAACCCTCGCAGAATTTCTTTCTGAATAGAGCCTTATTGATATTCCGAATAACCGACTTTTTTCGAGATCGATAGTCCTCCTATTGACGAATTAATGCATACATTCGGAAAATTGTTCTCTACTCAATGCTGAACTCACATTTTAGATGGTATTTCACAAACTTTTCAACTTTGGAAGAATTATTTGAATTTTGAATAGTTTTGGAATAATATGCCCAAATGAGATCGAGAATTTTTTCATTTCCGAAGATTCTAATATCGTCACTTGAATCTGGCCGAGTATTCAAAAAATGGAGTCGAATCGAAAATTTTCGTCTAGTCGGTGTTTTCTGCCGAAAGCGTAAAGACTCGCGTCATGTGTACTCAGATACGCACAAACGCTGAGTACACCCTTCCGACGAACCATTCAATGTCGACTGTATGTATCTGTTCATCGCGGTATAGTTGCCATAAAAATTTGGTGTGCGAAAGGAAGGTACCGCTGGAAGGTTTTTTTTGGGTTAAGCTAAACGTATCTATTTTATACTTACATAAAAAAAGAATTTTTTATAGTTCCTGCGGTTGCGGGTGCAGAGCGGAGATTAGAGAGAACGAGAGAGCGGAGAGCAGACGGACGGCGCAGCATCGCTCACACGCACGCGCGATGAGTGGTGGCAACTTTGATTTTTTTCGCAAATGCTAACTGTGCTCGAATACACCTTCCTGATTTACCCTAAATAGCGATAAAAATTAAGGAAACCTTCATAGACCACTGCGTCGATGCAGGGGCGGCATGCATGAACGCAGCGAAGAAGGTCAGGGAACCGCTCCGCGTTCTATGCGCGCAGCGTCGAGCCACCGGATGGCCCCTAAGTGAATGGCGTAAATTGTTGTGTCGCGGACGTAAATGCAACTTCTACAGTAAACTCTACGCCAAGCGGCATTTTTTTGTCATCCCAGTCGCTCGCTGGCACACTTTTGTCATTCAGTGCATCTCAATAATTGAAAGCGAGCGCGACTGGGATGACAGAAAATGCACGCGTAGAGTTTGCGGTGGAAAGTGCGTTTACATCCGCGCTTCATTAATATACGCCATACACTTCGGGGCCGCCGTCGCGTGGCTCGACGCTGCGCGCATAGGACCCGGAGCGGCTCCCTGACCTTCTTCGCTGCGTTCATGCATGCCGCCCCAGTTCAGTAAAAGTTACGCATGAGCAAAATGAATGTTTCCAGACAACGACACTTCGCTGATTCTTCACGACATTTTCGCGAACTACGACAAGCGAGTAATTCCGTTCACGAATGGGCCAGTGATAATCAACATGACGATTGTGCTGGGAATTCTCGTCGAAGTTGTGAGTCATACTCAGAAATTTCTGAACAAGTTACCTGAGGCTTTAATGCAAGATTGCATGGTGCTTGCCTTCCACGCGACTTACTTCAGAGCTTACAGGTAACGTGCTGTGAGCGATGTTCACATGTCATTATCTTTGAACAGATTTTTAATTAAAGTAGCATGGGTTGCACTAATAATACGCCAACATTGCCAGTAATCTCTGAACTGTTGCTGTATGTAACTTAACACCCACGCGCAGCGCGGCCGGCACCGCCACGTGGCGCGGTCAGCGCACCGACACGCGGCATGCTCGCCGAGCACGCCGGCGGCTGGGCGAGGCCTCCAGGCGGTGTGAGGGGGGAAGTACCTCAAACTTGGGTAATTGAACCGACGACGTTATCATCCTGCCTAGAGAGTGCGTCGTATACCTCCCTGGGAAACAGCTCGCCCCGAGTTAAAGGCACTGTTCGCGATAAACTTCATCCTCGAATTTTCCATGACGCTTCTCGTGGCTCTCAGAAACAGAACAGCGTCGAAAAAACGGGACGAAAAGCTACCCAGGAGCCGCAAAACGGCTTAGAAAAGTGGGAAAACCCCGCCATTGTGGGCAAGTCCCGCCTCTTCCCGCCCCTCGACATGAACAAAGGAACACTCGAAATCGTGAGTTGAGCGATGGTTTCCGATCAAAAGCCCCGTTCTTCCCTTCATCCTCAACTTCTCTCTTTACTCAGATCAGCTCGCATAATATCGGCTAAGTTAAAGACGGAAGTTACATGCCCTGGATAACCTGCTTACCATTTTCCTAGCTGAATTTCTTTGAGGGACTATAACTCCGCTCCCAGAAGGTTTTGTACGATTCCAGAAGCAACATTATTGGAATCAGAATGGGACCGGTTTCAAGATAGGCAAAAACAGAAAAGCGATTTTTGGTCGCGAACAGTGCCTCTAACCCATTCACGATCAGTGCGTCCCACCGGTGGGACACGCGTTGACTACCACTTCGACCGCGTGTCCCACCGGTGGAACACTCTTTCGAAAATCGTTTTCTCCACCACGTGAAGGGAATTTCTAAACCTATTTACGGTCACCGTATTTACCTATTCTAGAGTCGACTACAAACTTCGTGGTCCGCTGGCAGCTTCACTACCACAACATATCTGACCCTTCGAATGCAGCAAGGTCGAAAACCGCATTTGCGTGAGTACAGATTCATTTTTACAAGCACCACGAGAATTTTATTTTTTCCCATTACTCGGGAAACAATCCTTACTTCCTAAGAGTGGTCAGATCGTATAGCACCATTTATAAATATCACAGAAGTATGATTACTGATACTGCGCACCATTCCCGCGTAGAGAATCGGCTTTTTTCTTTCGCCCGTATTTTTGTTCACATAATTTATTTTATGCAAAGATCACTAATGTTGAGATCATTGGGGCCTTGTGCAGTTTTTGAAAAGCCTGTTTGGTTACGGTTGGTGTACCATCGGTAGGTCGGGGCTCAAACTTCGGTGAAAACTACCTTGGAGAGGAGCGGACGAGAAAATGGGACGTGCACAGAGCAGAAAATGAGTGAAAACTTATAAAACGGTAATTGCAATTAATCATTCTTAGTCAATTTTGTAATAATAGAACTATTTTATACGTTTGAATGCAGAAAACGCATATGCTTTTCACAAAAATCTCTTCCTAGAAGGCGCTGAACCGGAGTGGTTGAGGGGTGGCTGAGAAAAATGGCGAAGATCTAAAAAGTCATTTCCATCAGCATTAAAAGTTATTATTAAAATTGAGGAGTCTTTTTTCTACGTTCAGATGTCAAAAAGAATGCTAAAAATGTTTACTACAAAAAACTCGCGTTTGAACGCGATAGGAACGCAAGAGCGAGGGAGTAGCTAAAGCAAAATTAGTGCAAATCTGACAAAATATCATTTCACTAAGTATTTCTTCGTCAATTGAAGAACACAAGAATGTCTATCATGGTAATCTACGTTATTTAATGTTTCAAACCGCCAGGAATTCAACGAACTCACGTG
>JAPDOI010001651.1:0-156258 GCA_029168955.1 Aplectana chamaeleonis
GGTAAACGATTTGAAAGCATGGTTTGCTGGTCTTGAGATGTGCTAGGATCGTAAAAGTTTGGCTGTAATTAAAGCCGAAATTTGTGGAAAATTGGAAGAATAACAGGCTGAAAGGGGTTATCAGTATTGATCCAATTACTACTTCAAGCAGGCTTCTCGCCACCAAAAAGCAAGTTCACATTGTGAGGCTCCTGAAAATGATGCATAGGGATTCTGCATATCCGTATAATTGCCGGCACATTATAGAGTGTACAGATAAACCATCCTAAGTATACCATTACCCCCATATTTTGCAGGTGGTTCCGCAACCAGACGAATCCAAGCTCTGAATTGGTGAAGACCGTCGCTCGATGGGGACCACACGTGAATGCCGTTTGCGTCATTGTTGTACCAATACTTCTTGTCTTCGTGTCCAACGCCATGCTCATCTACACACTCCGACAACGGTGAGAACTCAAACAACGATTTTGCTTTTGTGTGTGGCTTACCAGATAACCTCTACGATGGCTTCGGAATTCAGGCAGAAGCAGTTCATAACCCAGAGCTCTATCAAATCCGAATCCCACCTTTCCGGCTCGCAATCACGAACCGAGCACAAAGTGACCACGACCGTCTGTGCCATTGTCACCTGTTTCACTATAACTCAGGTAGGTCCGTGTCATCTGCTAGAAGAGCTTCACACATGGATGGATTGCAATGGGAGTTGTTTCAGGGTCCCTCCGCCTTCATAAACATTATGGCTGAATACTACCCCACTCAGCATGAGTTTATGATAGCTGTGGTGAGCGAACATCCAAATAAAAAGGATAGCTACTAACAAAAACACCAGTTCATTCAGACGGCTGTGATTACAACAATGGTAGTTTTGGGAAAGGCGTTGAACTTTGTGCTTTTCTGCCTTTCATCTGCAAACTTCCGCGGCCGCCTTCTTCAGCAGACGAAACGCGGATTCCGGAAGACGGCAACCAGGTTAGTTACCCGTTTTGCTGGCCAAGCTTCTGGACCTCAGCTGATAAGTGCTTTTTTGCCTGGTGCACACACCTCTCCTGCTTTGCAAACGCCTCCGGAAATTTTCGGGTTTACGCTCCGAAATGATCTACGCATATGTACGTCGAGAACAGAATAACTGCATACATATGACCCGAAAATTTTCTCACTTACCATCGCAGAGCTTTTTCTCTTGGCTTACTATGAACCTCTTACTCCAGTTTGCTTCATTACTATTAAGGTCTGTCTGAATGAGACTATTCGACCACGTGGTCGGCGTGTGTATGTTGGGTGGCCGTTACCGGGTCATTTTTTTTCGAACAAGTCCTTTCACGTCTGCAAGCATTCTACGGGGATATCCATCACTACCCGTCTAGTATTCCTGCTAATCGATTCACAAGTCCGAGAAGTGCCTTCACGACGGCAGCTCGCCACGAACCTCAACCTCATGGGCGGACAGTCTCAATCGGACGAATATATAGTTTACAAAGCGTATTTTGTGAAGTCATATATGCAGCATCTTGCCACCTAGGAATGCATTTTCATTGGCTTCGAATCAGTAGCAGTTTGCTTACAAGCCTGTACACTCTGTTAAGCGACCTCATTCCAGTTAACGAGCGACAGCGTTGGCCCGCATGCATTGCTCATTTGAAAGTTTCTTCGCCGATTCAAACAGTTCTTTAAATGTCTAATGCCTTTTTATGGCATGATATATGATCAGAAGATATCACAAGGCAGCTGAGTTGAACGCGAAACTCAGATGTCAGGCAGGACTCGAACCTGCATTACACGCTTTTCGGGCGAGAGTGTTACCATTATGACATTAGCACCGCTCTGTATTCCAAGCCATTCAGTGGGGGGCTGTCGGTGGTGTAATGGTAACCCTCTCGCTCGTAAAGTGTGCAATGCGTGTTCGAGTCCTGCCTGACATATGAGTTTTGCGTTCAACTCAGCTACCTTGTGATTCAAACAGCGCCTTGCTATGCCTACCCAAAGTTCTATTCCTGCTAGAAACTAGGGAACGGGTTTTATTGTTAACAATGCAGTTACAAATAGATTAAGCAGGGAACTAGAATAGTGGTAGTGCTGTTGAGTAGCTCTGTCTAGGCCGTCTGGCATGTCGCAACGGATCATGGCTGGAAAAACTCTGTAACCAGTATCCCACCGTGAAACTTGACATGATCCAAGTCATGGTCCACCACAGTTTGTAGGCGTCCCTGGCGGGGACTGTCGTTCTCGAGGCCAAACTCCGGTTCACACTAGCGAATTCATCGCTTTGCGGCCCCACGTGTCTCACATCGGACGAGTCTCCAGCGCCCGCCCCTCTGATCAGCTGACTAGCTGACTATAAACTGAGGACGGACAAAATTAACAAAATTGCACGAGCAAGATGAAAAAGTGACTCACCTCCGATCGCGTTCTCGACGAAATCGGGTCCTTTTTTCATGAAATGTTACTTGCAAGATTGCAAGTACGTGACAACAAAGCTAATAATGTCTCTAACAAATGGTGAATTGAAAATGATGAAGTGAGTCATAATTAAACGAAAATTAAAGAAAAAATACACACCGTCCGAATTGAACGCATTCGGCATGGAACCGCGATTAACCTGAAAAGAATTCGCAAGGGGAGAGTCACGATAGAAAACAATCTTGTAAAACTTTGGAATGTATTGAAAAAGAAGGAAAAACCAAACGGGAAAAAATACTAGTTTTTCCGTTTTAGATGAAGTTCCGGCAGCATTTGGAAAAGAAAAGTCACTGAGCATCAAAATCTAAGAAGTTATTGCACAAAAATAGAAAACATCATGTTAAAACGAACTGGAAAAACAATAACAAAAACACGAAAAACCACTTACAAGGGACCACAATAAGTCATTAAGTCATAGTGACCATTCCAAATGAAATGTACTTTTCTGATATCATTTTCGGACGAAAAGTCGAATATGCCCATCGCAGCTGCCTATACCCACTCTGAAAGAAGTTATAGGCGTTTTTCTCTGATTTTCGTACCTATTGTACCCTCCAAAAAGCGCATTACGTTCACGAAAATCCGAAAACGGACCTCATAATCGTGTTCAGCGCCTAAAACTCTTCCCCTAGGCGAAGTTTGGGTGAAGGAACATTTTCCAAACTTTGCGCAGACTGAAAGCGTTTTGGACTTGTACGGATTTTCGTTTGGGCGTTTATTTATACAAATTGCAAGGCTCTTGAAGTGTTTTAGAAAATATTCCAGATTTGACTTAAAATTTGCCCTGGGCGGTTATTTGGGGGTGCTGATCACGAATCTGAGCTTCATTTATCGATTTTCCGAAGTTCTCGGCAGTATTCGTTCACAAATTCCCATCGGGGGAGAATTTGATGGCAACTCGCGAATTTTGACGATTTCCGGAGTGCTACTATAGATTATGCTCAAATTATTTCTCTGGGGGTTATTTGGAGTGCTCAACACGAATCTGATGTCAGTTCATCGATTTTCGACAGCCTACGTTAGATTACGGTGGGTATGCTGTAGTTTGTTCAAAGTCTCAGATTTGTCTAAAAGTTCCTATGTGGGGGTTATTTGGGGATGCTGAATACGAATTCGATGTTCATTTGTTGATCATCGGTATATTGAGGTAGGTTTTGCCTTCTATATGACATGTTACCTACAGTAACCTACAGTGAATCTTTAAATTCCGGCAAGCAAACCCCAGATTTGTTATCAGCACCACAGATTACCCCTACAGGGTATAAAACGGCGAAATTCACTTGGTTCCCACCAGGGATGTGCGGAATTTTCTGTTTTCTGTTTTCTGCCCATTTTTGGCCATTTTTTGTTTTCTGTTTTCTGTAAAAATAGGCAAAAATTTGACAGAAAACAGAAAAAAAACGTGTACCTCGATTTGCAGTAGGACTTTCCTAGAAAAAAGTGGCCGGATTTATCGAAGCTAAGCCGATAGGGTGAGGGTATACTTCACTCAGGCTCTCTGCAGTTGTACCCTGACGCTATACACTTTTATCTCGCTGTAGTGGTTACACATAAGTGCACGTGTGGCGTGGTGGGAGGGAACGGTGCTGTTCGCTGCACACGATCGGGTTCGATCCTCGCCGAGGTGAACCAAATTAACCAACCCTCCGGGGTCCTTCGATTGGTCACAGCTTCATGTAGAGAGATGAAGGCACTCATTATGAAGTCGGCTGCCCCTGCAATCCACTAAAAAAGCGTGAAACCCATTCCCCTGAGAAAATTTGCAGCGTCTGTTGGGAAAGTACCGCGATCCTCGACTCTGCTGCCATAGTTCCGCGATTGTGCCGTGCAGCGGCTCCGGGATCAGGCGACTCTGCTGCCGTGTCTTGAGCCTCGACATTGCTGCGCAAGTACCGCAGCGGCTCCGCGTTAGAACCGCGAGGATGCAGCAGCGAACCCGCGTGGAGTACGATGTACTGTCCTGGGTGTGGTAAAACGAAACTGTCGCCGGTTAAATATACCCAATTTTGAGGTACATTCCGTATTTCAGTGGGGCGCAAAAAGCGGCGGTAAGCTCTTTCCTTATCAGACAAAGGATGAAACGGCCGCAGGTGCGAATTTTTGTTCTGCCACCAGGCCCCCTAGTTGTCCTTACAATTCCTAGATAATTTCATATCAGACATTCTCCCCAGAGCCGCTGCGGTGGCAAAGACGTGAGAGCCGAAGCGGTACTGTCGGGTCCCCGCCACGGCTCCAGTGGTAGTGCTGCCGGGGGTTCGATAGTGCCGCTTCGGTGCTCCGTACGCGCCAAAGCGGCACTATCGCGGAGCCGCAGCGGCAGTTTCTCTCCGGAGTCAAGCCTCCATGAATACGACATCGAATGAGCTGCGCATCCCAGTATGGATTCAGGAAGTTGATTCCGTTCCGGTATCTTTATCTCATAGTGTATACTCCTACCCAGAGGTTTATCGCTGACGAATCCCTCAGAGGTAACGCAAAGCAGTCAAGTGAAGGGAAAAACTGCAATGTGACTCTATACTAACAAGCATAAGCCATAATACCACCAAACCCCACTATTCATAACTGCTCTCCAGCGTACCCGCTTTGCTGGAGCGGGGTAATGTTGGCCCCAACTGTGCCATGCACGCTAAACGTTGAATACATCGCTTTCTACTTCACTGCAACGCAGATGGTACAAAAACCATTTAAGAGTTAGATAGATTCTTGGCGCAGTGCAGCGCCTTCAAAGGTGATTTGAAGCCAGCTTCAGGGATCGGGCCTGAAACGCCGAGTGAGTACTCATTGCGAAGAAGCGCCTTTTATACCCCTTCGGTTAGTTTTTTCTGAGCATGAGACTGATACCAGAAAAAGAACTCGTCAATGATTGACAAGTTTCACCATGTAAAATTTGAGCGGGTGGATCGTTGGCTGATTGCGGGCGGATCGCTGCATCTCATAGCTGGGATCGGGCGGATCGTTGGCTATCAAAACCCTTGCGGGCGGATCACTGGCAGGTTGCGAGCGGATCACCGCTATAGAGCTCGCCTGCGATCCACACGCTAGCATGATCAACGTTTCCCAGGTGCCGCTATCCGCCCACCAAAAACGCAGCGATCCGCCCGCGGAGACAGCGAGAGGCAGCGGATCGCTCCGGCGAGGCCACGATAGGCTGCGATCCGCCCGCAACTTGCTGGCGTACCGCTCTCAGAGGCTTTGTCTGCCAGCGGTAGTCCGCACTTATTGTCTGAGTATACTCTAACGGCACAAGCATGCTGGGTGCGGACGTGACTTCCAGCTCTGTGGAGTAGTACAGCAGTTCATACCAGCAGTTATCCCACAATCAGTGTCGTAACATGTACACTAAGGAGCGGAAAGCTCGCTCTGACTGCACTACGTACTCTTTGGTAACCGACATACATATCGCCGAGATGAATCGTGAAGAGACTTTAGGCTCACTGTTGAAGGCCGAAAAAGCAAACTCGGTGCCATATGTTACAACATAGGTGCACCGATTTTGCGCCAATCTTCAACAGTGAACAAGAAGTCTCTTCACGATCCATGCTGATGTTATGTATTGAGCTTCTAATAGAGTAATCGAGCTTTTTTGGCCTGGGAAAAGGAAGACTCGATGAACATTTGTCATCTCATCGCACTTATAATCTGCATTTCTTAAACGTCTTTACTTTTTGCTCTGGCCAACTGTAATGTTTTGAAAATTTAATGAAAGAAGCATAAATCTCTCAAAAAATGTTTTTAAAAAAAGTTGAATGTTTTGAAAATTTTCGTTTAGTGTACGCTGAACACACTTTATTGATTTTTGGAAATTTTCTGTTTTCTGTTTTCTGCACATTTTTGGAGATTTTTTTCTGTTTTCTGTTTTCTGTCAAACTAGATTTTCTGTTTTCTGTTTCCAAAAATATTTTTTCCGCACATCCCTGGTTCCTACGCGTGCTGGTGGGGAGCGGAGGGTAGAGACGGTGAGAGAGCGTAGGGCAGACGGAGGCCGAGGCGGCGCGCGCGCCGCTCGCGCCTCGAGTGATGTGAATTTCGACGTTTTATAGAGGGTACATACATACACGTTTTCAGCGAAATCCTAAGAAAAATTTGAAAACACCCTAAAAATACCTTACCTTGCCGCGAAGCTTCAAAAATCGCTCATAACTTTTTTCAGAGTGGGTCTAGGCTGCTGCGATGGGCATATTCAGACTTTTCGTTCAAAGATGGTTCTAGAAAAGTACGTTTCATTTGGAATGGTCACTATGACCTATTGTGGTTCCATTGTTAGTCAGCTGAGCGGCGCTGAAGACTCGTACGATTCGAAACGCGTGCGGCCGCAAAGCATCGAATACTCAATGGCGGACCGGAATTCCTCCCCGAGAGCGACAGTATCTTTCTTCTGGTCAATCCTGCTTCATGCTCTACGACCACCTCCTGCCACAAACAGGTTATGTCTCTGAAGATGAAACGCGTCAAATCAAGCATCACATTTAATTTGCTCATGGGAAGAGGCGAACAAATCAACTTTTATTTTTTGCATAAGGTTTCTCTGGGCTAATTTGACGTAGGGATTGTAGGGAAATCTACTCGAGTATTTCACACGGATGGTATCACTTTTTTAGTCAGTCCTTGCGCTAAACTAGGATTTTGGATTCATAGATGTACGCTTGGGTCTACTAGGCGACAGAAAGCTCAGAATCGATTTGAACTACTTCACACAGTGACAGAAAAATGTCTCCGTGTTCCATTGTGACGTGATCAATCACAAGTTGAAGCGAGGAAGCACCATGAAGTTGAAAAAAGTTGGGTAGGAAAAAAGAAGAAGAAGGTGAAAAAGATCATTTGCTACATATAGCTTTGCACCACTTGAAAATAGCGTTTATTCTAGAAACATTCATACCTTTTGGATGAACGGAATTTTCTAAAATTTCCCTATAGGAGTTTCCACTAGCCCTAAACTTATCGGTCATGCTCCAGCATCCCGAAAATCGGAGCTTGGTCACCTATCTAGATGGAAAAATAGGGTGGACTCCATAGTTTTGCTCCGTCTTTGAAAAATCGTGGCCCTGCAATAACTATACTCTGTTTATAACGAATCGCGAAAACTCATATTCCGCCGCTAGTCCTTCACTGGCTCTCTGTTACGGTAAGTGACGCGTTTTCGGTCAACCCCGGTATGCAATGGTTACACCGTGAGCGATCGATACGTCAATGCCGTCACTCACCCACCCACAACGCCAATTCGTAATCCAGCTGGGCCGAATTCATGAAGGCGAGAGGGTGGGGTAGGGGTAAAGGCGCGGGCAACTTTGATGAAGACCCGCGGGAGCGAACGGTCTCGTAGCCGAGCAGTGTCTCATCGGCCCCAGCCTTTAGTTGGGCTGGACGTGAGCATCGACTGCCCAGCGAGCTTCCGCTCGCACAGGGTAATCATCAAAAGTGCCGGCGCCTTTACCATTACCCTAACCCCGCACGTTCATGAATTCGGCCCCTGGTGAGTTTCTGAGTGGTGGCAGTGGCGTCTCCATCGTTTAAGCGCTATTCATAATTCACAAACGCCAGCGCGGCCGGGCGTCAGAGCATAAATGGTTTTTCACGAGCGTCACGCGCTTGCGGACGATGAATGCCTGTAGCGGAGACGCCGTGGCGGAGCGGAGAAAAAGGGCCTCAACTTTTCCAAACAAGCAATTTTTGTACACGCGTTCACCATTAAATTAGCAGAAGATAGTAGTTAAATTAATCATCCTGAAATGAAAAGAAGTTGATGATGGATTAATAGTGAAAAGGAGAGCAAAGTTCTCGCGGCCGTTACCGCCATGATGATCACGTGCCGCGCTGGCGTCGAGGAGTATGAATAGCGCCTTACGGGGTAGCCGATGCATGCCGGGGTTGGCCGAGAACGCGTCGATTACTGTAGTAGAGGGCCAGAGGCGGACCGTAAATTGTGTACTCCTTTACAAACAGTATATAAACATATCTTGTGAACAGAAGGCGAAATAACCTCCTATAAAGCCAGACAAAAGACGGTATGGAATGTTTTTCGCTGTCTCAAAATGCACGATAGCAGCAAGAATGTGTGACCTCTTGGTTTCCGCCATCGTGCTCGTGTTTTCAATTTAGCGCCTTCGAATCGATACCTAGATTTGTGCTGAACTATAAATTTAGAACTCAGTCGATAGCCGTTCGTCTGCCTGCAAGCCGCAGTAAATACGACAAGGCCACACTTCTGCGGGCGACTCTACGAAATACACGGTAAATAGAGCCTTATAAGTAATTTCACACGGTTTGTTTCGCATGGGTGCGTACTCCTAAAACTGTCAGCCATGCATGCGTGACGACCTATCCTCTTTCTTTCCTTTGGATTGGAGAACAGATTTTCTCTTTCAACTTTCATACGGCACGCGTTGAAAATGGTTGCCGTGACCCCAGATCTTAACAGCTGTGAGGAAATCCAACAGAAAGCAGCCTAAAACAGAGTCATTTTAATAGAAAACTGGGAAGCTCTCATTTCATTGTCAAGAAGCTATACCGCCAGTAGTGCACACCTTTGTTGCTGTGTGTGAGTGTTGGGCTGTGTAATCCCCACCCACACCGTTCCTTTTTCGTGTGTGTGTCAGGTCGTTTGATAGATTCTGGGGGCGGTATGGAAACCTCTTCCTGAGCTTCGTCACAACCGCAAACCTCTCCTAAGTGATTGTGCATCAGATCTATTTAGCCAATCATAAATGAGCATTAGAGACAGGAACAACTCAGAACTATAAGTCTCATACGGCTCCTGAAATCCAAGGTGGTAGTAATCAATCTTTCAGCTGAAGTTGAAGCTGCATCATTGACACTCGATTAGCCACGCAATAGCCATTTTGATCCTAAGTTCAGACCTCAGCTGTAGAACCAGCGAGCCACAATCCTGTCGTGTCTCGTGGTCGATTGATGAACGGAAATCTTTAAGGAGCCAGCGCGTCAGGGTCGAAGCATGTGACACAGAGACACGCCATCCAATTGCTGGTCTTCTTTCCTCGTCATCGTCTTCACCCAAACTGTGTCGGACCATGAGACTATCCCACAGCGAACGCAGAGCCAGTAACCTGGGGTGATAATGAACCGACCAGAAACTGCGAGTTTAGATGAAGAGCCCGGCTGCAAGCCACGACCGAACCACTCAGCCGAGAGAATCTTTTGTCAGAGAAAGTTGAAATGCTGTTTAAAAGGAGAAAAAGATGGATAGCTTTCGAAAAAGTCCGCCATAGCACTTTTTCAGAAGGCCACCACGCTTAACGCGCTATGGCAGGTCTGTAGGCGCTCATTCGCTTGGAGCAACGACTCAGACTTGCTCTGATAAAGGCGCAGAACTTCAAAAAGAGCGCGCAGAGCACTAAAAAGAGTGTGCCGGACACCATAGAAAGTGGGCAGGAGTATTCGGGGAGCGTGCAGTATCCTTGTGTAAGGGTGCAGGACCCCAGTAGTAGTGTGCAGGACATCATGGACTCCCACTGGGGTCCTGCTAACACTTCTCGACGTCCTGCTCACTCCTCATTTTTGAAGTTCTGCGCCTTAAAGGCAGCAGACACGCTCGAAAAAGTTGTTGAGATAACTACGTTTCTGAAGTCGCATGGCTCCTAGTACACTGTTGGAAGCGTCAAAAACGAGTCAAACCTACTAAATTTCAGCAATGCAAATCGAAAAATTTCTGCAACCCCGGCACAAAATACAAATTCGTCCAGATTGATAGTACTAATACGGTCCCTTTGGCTGGTTTTTGATGCTTCCAACGAGGTGAACGTTCCAGTTTAGGCTGTAAGAGTGTACCGGCCTCTCTATCTCAACCGTTTTCTTGCTAATATTCGCTGTTTCAACCGCGCGCCGTAAAACTCGTCCACTTTCACTTGATAACAAAATAATCGTTATTCTTCCTCTATTTGCGCACAACTTTCGTCCGTTTTTTTCGTCAGTTCCCAATACAACCAGCTCCAAACCTTTGATTTATGTCATAAAATCGATACCATTTTTGAGCGTGTCACCTTCGCAGTTCAAGTTTTAGACGTTGTTCCCAGCGAATGAGCGCTCACAACCGTGTCATTGCGCTAGCAAGCTGACGGCTTCCGGAGAAGTCTTCTGGAGCACACTATTATCACTATTCTGATGGTCCTGAATACTTAATGCCTTTATATGGCATGGTGTAGGGCAACAAGATCTCTTAAAGGCAGGGTTCGCGATAGAAACGACTTTTGAGCTCTTTTCATAAGAATGTGAATTTGGTCATCACAAAAGTAAAAGTAAGTGAGAAAACCCGGAAATTCGTGGAAAAAACGCCAAAAAAAAACAAAGCATGACGGCTAATTACCGGTGTCGGCCGGCACCTAATCAACGCGATTTTCATTAATGCTTGCTTATACGACGTTTATTTTCGCTATTAAAGTGCTCAGTAGTCTCCACTAATGTTCAACAATTACTTTAGAAGCAAAATAAAGTCGACGAAATAAACTTTTACACTAATCTCGATAATTGGAGGCGGGAGGACACCGAAGCCATAACTTGTTCCTGAACATTTTTTTCTGCAATTTTTACTTATTTTCACTTTTGTGATGGTCAGATCTACCAATCCATGAGGATAGCCCAACAACTGATTTTATCGAGAACCCTGCCTTTAGTGCAGAGTTCACGGAATAAATTTAGTCAGATGAATGGATGGGGATGCGACGGTAGATCACCGCGCGCGATCAGAAATCCCGTTGGCCCGTGATGGAATTAAAACCGCACGGTCAGCCGCCTGGTCCCATGCGTCAGACTAAAACGAATACGGAAATCATAGCTGAGTTGAAAACAAAACTTAGGTGTCAGGTGAGATCGAACCCGCATCGCAACGCTTTCAAAGAGGGAGAGTGTGTTGTCATTACACTACCGACACCGCTCCCGCTTTCCAGATCATACCCGTTATCGGCTGGTTGCTGTTGTGTCTACACAGTTCATAAGTCAACTAGCTGAGGAATGCAGAGCGGTGTCGGTAGTGGAAGGATAACACTCTCGCCCGTAAGGCAATGCGATGCGGGCTCGAATGCCTTTGTTTTTAAGTTTTGTGTTCAACTCAGCTATCTTGCTGTTTCAACATATTTCTTTCAAACACTGTTTCGACTTTCTCTGACAAAAGGTCTTCTCCTTGAGGGTTCAGTCGCAGCTTTGTCTCTTATTAAATTCACAGTCCAACCTCAGGGACGAAATCTGATATTTTCACATAGTTGGACACACCCTATATAATGCCCTTCCAACTTGACTACCTTCCATGCTCAATAGTGGCAAGAACGAGCGAAGGTTTTCTATCAATAGTCCCGTTCTTCGTTTAATTCTCGGCCTCACTCTTCATTCAGGTCCGCTCGCGTACACCGGTTGCGAATAACGAAAATTAAAGCCTCGGGCAACTCGTCCACTATGCTTTCACCGCTCAATTGTAGGCAACCTTGAGGGCCATAACGTCGTTCTCTGAAGGTCTTGCATGACTCCAGAGACATCTTTTTCAGGAGTTGGGCCGTTTCTAACATGGACAAGGAAAACTGAAAACGATTGTGAGATTGAACTGTGCTTCTAAACTCACTGTTTCGATCAGTTCACTACCACCCCAGGAGTGCTGCAGCATCTCACAGTTACATTATAAGGTTCCAATTGAGTGGTTGCGTTAATATCCATTATGGCAGTAAAGCAATACATTGCGTATCATAAACATAGGACACCGCGTGAGTTTGTCGATCTCGTGCTTGTTGAGCAAGATAGATCTTTGTCAACGCTACTGTGATCAGAATGTAAAATAACCCCCGTATACCTCTTTTGGGTTAGATCGAATGTTTGCGCATTTTTCTAGAGTAAATTAATGTTTTGAATCGCGTATCAAAAAGTTAGGGCACCCCTGGGTTTCATCGGGTTTCTCGTCCGATAAAATTGTGCGATCCCAAATCTATTGGCCGATATGCCTTCCTCGCACCTTAAATGCAACAAATACTCGATTTCGTGTACTTGCAGTCAAACTGATCTGCCCTCACAGGTCGATCTTGCACCATTTCTCGGTCATTGCCTATTGGAGCGCGGGCAACCGAGAGAAATCGCCAACCATTGGCTCAGACCCGACAAACTTAAATATCCCAGAGATTCTTCATTTTGTTTAAATCAGGACTGTAGACTATCCACTTTGGACAAGATGAATATTGCCGAGCAAAGAAGCCGACCTCAGACCTGCTCACGTGAACTTTCTGTGGCCGTATTCGCCCGACGTTAGGAGCCTTCCGGGAAGGTTTAAAGTCTACCCGCCGTTGGATGAGTTTCCGATGTTGCACCTTCCTGAGTACCCGGCAGATGGGCAGGAAAGGTTTTCGGATACCTGGCGGGTGGACGGAGAGAAATTCCGCTGCCTTCTACGTCGATATTGCGTTTCAGAACATGATCAATATGTTACTGGCAGGCAGCGACCCACCCACCCGCACAATCGAAGCCGGGCATGCTGTGTCCGCTAAAATGCGCTGGATAGCGGAGCTGAGACCCAGCAACCTCCTACCCAGCGGTCTCCTCTTCGTCTCGTCAGGTGGCTACTCATGCCTGTCTCTGCTCTCACAGGTGGCGAAGAGGGGTGCCCTATTGAAATCTCGACAGGAGAGCCACAAAACTGAGTGGCAATACGCCGGGCTGCAGAGAAGGTTGCGCCCCTTCCTGCGCCCGCGGTTTCATGAATACGGCCAGTGGTTGTCCGACTAGAAACTACAACTTTGTCGCCCGAAAACGTGGGGAAATGAAAGTAGGTGTTACTCCGATATCCTCTGATATTCAAGAAGTGAAAGTAGGTGTTACTCCGATATTCTCTGATATTCACTGGAAATCATCCGACCACTGGCAGAACGCAAGTACCAGACGTCCTCGACGAGGAAACCTTCCTGACGGATTATGGGAGATCTACGTTCGGAGTTCTGAAGGCTAAATTGGACAGCACCTACCCTCGAATTACTTTAGTAGCACTTCTGACCATCAGACCTATTGAGAAAAGATTTATTTATTTATTTATTTATTGTGGACAATTACAGTTTCGGAAACCAAGGTGAACAATAAATGAAAAAGTGTGATTGGCCTTATAGAAAAGCAATAGAATGAATAGTGATTGACGCCCATTTGTCACGGGAACATTGCGCTGTGCACAGAAGTCTTGTCTGAGATGGTAATGTTAACGTATGCGGCTCCACATGTTGGACAAATGTGTATCTGTACTACAAACCTATTGACCTGCTTTGGCGTTCTACTACCTGCCAGGCGGTAGCCCAGCAAGGAGACAAGCAGAAGACAAGCGGCAGTGAGAGAATCCACCTTTATTGGAGCCCTAGATCAAAACTTTCAGAGTTACACTTCAGCTCAAATTTTCCGTAATTTAGGTCATATCTTGGCTTCAATGTTTTCGCTAAAAATGGACATGCAAAAACCATCAGAGCTCATAAAAACGAACAAAAAGAGAGAGCAAAACGAGGTGAAGTGAATAGGCTTCCAGTGAAAATACATCGAGGGAGAGTGATTGCAAGAGAAGTGGATTGTTAGGAAAAGATTATGAATAGACTGGAAACAGGAATGGTGGCTAGAACAATCCTTTCTGTCTTTAGATTTTCTTCTAGTTTGCCGCTAAAACTTCCTGGCGTCGACGACAGTATCATAGATAATGGCAACTGAGTTCCAAGTGCTGGAAGCTCGGACCAAAAACGACTCTAGAAACGGATTGGAGTGTACGGAACCTGTAAAAATACGAAATGGTGACCTCCTAGGTTTCCGGTTGAATGCCAGAAAAAGCAAAACATCAAATCTCTGTCAATGTCGAGGTAGTTCATTACAATTTTGAACAAAAGGTTCTGATCATAAATCATACTTCTAAATTGCAGCGAGGTAGCACCCTAGTTGGGACAGGCACTCTTGGTAACTGACTTCATACAACCCGTTTCTTACCAATACCCTTTTTGTAGACCTCCTTTGAACCCTTTCCAACTTTCTGAATATACACTTGTTTTGAAGGGGACCAAATTGGAGTACAATATTCGAGCAACGGCCTTACATAGGTGGTGAAAAGCTTGAAAAAGTGTGGCCGCGTTTCGAGTTTGAAAAGCCCTAAGTATAAAGTTAGACTTTGTGTAAGCGGATGCCACTATTTTCTCAATATAGCCCTCGAAAGAAAGAGAGTCGGAGTAAACAATCCCGAGATCACGCACCGAGTCGACAAATACGAAGTTCACGGTTACCCAGCACGGATAGGGGACCCACGTGGATGACTACTGCAATGCACATTGCAACGGTTTCCTCATAGGAGATGTCGAGTAACCATTTTCGGACCAATCAAGCACAGCATCTAAAGCCTGCTGAAGTATGTAGGAATTATTAAAGGGAAAACAATTTGGAGTCGTCGGCATAAATAGAACACTCAACTCCCTACGGAATATATTTTGGCAAATCATTAATATAAAGCAGAAACATTGAAGGTCCTAGGCATGTGCCTTGGGGACACCACTAGGAGTTGGGTAAGTATCGGAAAAAAGCCCATTGATGAAAACCTTCTGAGGTGCGTCCGCTCAGAAAGGACTGAAGGAATTTCAGCAGACAACCGTCTATACCATAAACTTTGATTTTTGCAACGAGGAGGCCAAAGTGAATAGAGTCAAAAGCTTTTGAGTAATCCAAAATAACATGCTGTAATATATCCACGTGAGTCCACTGTCTTCTGCCCACTTGGGAATCGTTGTAATTAATTATAAATGGTGGACTTTTTGCACAGGAATCCGTGTTGCAACTTTGTAAATTAGACTGTTTTCACGAGAGTAATCATAAAGTTGTTTGCAAACAATGCGTTCAAGAACTTTGCTAGTGGATGAAGTCAGACAGATTGGTCTATAATTCTTAACATCTGTTTTATCCCCTTTTTTGAATATCGGCTTCACAAAACTGTCCTTCCATAATGAAGGAACTTCACCATGAAGAAGACACCAGTTGAAGAAAACAAGTGTAAGCGCAGGTGTTAACCCAAGAGCTGCCTTTTTCAAAAAAATATACGGGATGTTGTCTGGTGAAGTGGAGTACCTGGGTGGAAGGCGTAGCAAAGTCGTGTAGACTGTTTCACTGGTGATGTCTAAAAGTCGATTTTCGAGGAAGTGAACGCGGGGCAATTTTGTCATTGTGGCAGGAATGATGTTTGTAAACAGACTTGAAAAATGTTGCGAAAACTCTCTCGCTTTCTCCAGCTCAGTCTTGCGAGGTTCACCATTGGTATTCAGTATAGTTGTGCTTTTGACTAAACGGACCGAATGAATGAATGAATGAATATATTCGACTTCAAAATTTTCGAATAAGCGAATGAATGAATAAATTCGACTTCAAATTTTCGAATAAACGAATGAATGAATAAATTCGACTTCCAAAATTTTCGAATGAACGAATGAATGAATATACTCGATTCTCTATTTCGAATGAATGAATATCGAAAATCGAATAATTTCGAATAAATGAATTAGTTGCTGGGCCAACCGAATTCCGATTCTGCGACGCTTCTGCTTTGAAGAGGCAGTTTTAAGAACACCGAAAGCTTTTGAACTGCTCAATATTTTCAATATTCCGCTGAGGCAGGGTTCATGGTGGCGGCACGCAAAATCGATACGCATCGTTTCCACACTAGCAGCTGTCTAAATGCCACCCACAGCGGTTCTATTCATACAACGCCAGCGCGTCACGAGCCGGCGTTTCGTTGAACCCCGTTCAGGTTCATTCGCGTCGCGACGCGATGGTATAATCAGGCTGAATCCTCGATCACGCTACGTCGCGTCTTCGCTGGTGTCCACGAGTGAAGAGGCGCGATACATTCGAAATGACGCTCTTTCTCCTGGAACGATAGCGGTCGTATAGCGAGATAAATTTCGGCCGCCACGCGCCAGCGATTTCCATCAGTGCTACTGTCTGAGTTGGGGATAGTGTTCGCAGAATTTCTGGATGAGCGTGATTCTAGCTTTCGCTTTCGTGAATTTGTTGCTTCGACATTGTCTGACCTAACGAGTATGAGCCACAGAACTTGCTGCTATTTGATATTTACTCCACCCCTTTGAGTATTACTCATTTTGCCACCTATTCGTTTTTATTTCGTTTCCCGTCGATAAAAAAATAACAAAATCAAATTAGCCATCGTCGACAGCCATAGAAGCACCTTGTCGAGGTTGGGGAAAAATCTCACAAATCTCGGCTCTGTGAAATTCCCGTGCTTGTTTTGATCTTGCGCATATGTCGGTCCATTGCCCTATCGATTTTCGCGGCTTTAGCTTTGGCTGCTAAAAATGCCCAGTCGGTATCTGGATCTCCATCAAATTCCAGTTCAACTTTGAAAACCGCAAACTTTTGCTAAAACCAAAAAAAGCGTTGGATAGAAGACGATTTACACTTTCGACTAGTATTGCCCTTAGCAGAAGAAAATTCGTACAATTGTGGACAAACGCTGTTGCAGCACGTAATGCGATAGTCGATGCTGGGACGAAGGTTGATCGTGCCGGGACTACGTGGTCCCCATCAGTATTGTCATCGTCGCGTGCTGCCATAGCGGGTTTCTGCGATTGCGGACCAGAAGACTCGCTCGGATGAAGAACATTTTTCAAGTACTCGTCAGAAAACAGATTTATTTTAAATTTATATATCATCACTGGGAAGTTGAGGCGTTTCATATTTAATGAGGTTTGAGGCTGTGTTTGGGCTCATTACTCATCAGTTACAATTACGATTAACGAGGATTTGAAAATTACGATTTTCGCAATGGCTGTGTTAGATTATTCGAATATATTCGAGAAGATCGAATATCGTTCAGATAATTGTCAGTGTCGATAGTCGATTTTCGAATAATAATCGAATATGAGGTTTTCTCGATGGTCGATTTCGAATAAGGTTCGAATGTCTGTTTTTCGATATTCGATTTCGAATAATAATCGAAAATCGGGGCTTTTCAATTACTCAATCGTCAAATAAATAATCGAACAATTCATTCGAATGTCTATACGATTGTGAATATTCGAAACACAACTATGATATTCAGGATAGATAGAATACTGTTTTTCAGCTTTAGTTTTCTGTTGATGAATTTGTAGAACCCCTTTGAATTATGATTCCTTTCCATCAGAAACCATCGCCTATACACACATAGTCGAAGTAGCTGTCACATAGCAATCCGAACTGCGGTTACAGATCTCCCATAATCTGTCATTTGCCCGTCAATGACGTCTACAGCTTGGGTTCGCCGTCAGTCGGATGATCTCCAGAAAGTACCAGAGGATATCAGAGTAACACCCGCTTTCATTTCCCCACGTTTTCCGGGCAGAAAAAGTTGTAGTTTCTAGCCGGACAACCAGAATGTTTACGTAGGCAGGTCTGAGGTCAACTTCTCTTTGCTCAGCAATAACTGGTCTTGTATAGAATGGGTAGTCTATGGGCAAATCTTATCTCCAACAAAATAGAAGAACCTCCTGGGAAATTAAAGTTTGTGTGGGGTCTGAGCCAATGGCCGATTTCTCCCCGGATTTCTGCGCTCCAGCAGGCAATAACCGAGAAATGGAGGCAAGATCGACTTGCGAAAGCCGAACAGTTAGGTCGAAAGTATACGAAATCGAGTATTTGTTGTAGTGAAGGTCCGAGGAAGGTATATCGGCCATCGGATTCGGGATCGCACAACTTTATCGGACGAGAAATCCGATGAAACCCAGGGGAGTCCTATCTTTTTGATACGCGATTTAAAACATATATTTATTCTAGAAAAAAACAAAAACATTCAATCTTACCAAAAATAGGTATACGGGGGTTGTTTTACATTCCGATCACAATAGTATCGAGAAAAAAGATCTATCTTGCTCAACAAACACGAGGCCGACAAACTCAGGGAGTGTCCTATCTTTATGATACGCAGTGCAGTTGACGCATATCAGTCTGCATAGTTGAGACGACGGGCGACTTGACGTCAAACGTCAGGCTGGAGACAAGATGGCCAAATTCTAAAAACCGCATCGATTTCAGATCGTTACTGCTTCCCAGGACCTTGACGGTGCATATCAAGCATATCGATTTTAGATAGCTATGCATCTCGTGATTATAGGTAGAAACCCGGCCTTATTTTTTCGCGGCCCTGCGCTTTGACGCCGGACCATCGCGTTCATGATAGAGTGGTAGAAGACCTTATTCAACTTCGTCATATGTCGAGTGCAACATTTTACCATGGTTGTGATTCATATAGAGGGGTCTCCCAGTAGGCAAGCGGACTGCTCCTCACTGGCTCTGTGACCACTCTTTCATTGGTGAAGGACGTTGTTGACTCGCGGTCTCCGTGCAGATTACTACCATCCCAGCCAAAGTCGTGGTCGTATGAAGTCAGAAGCACTATAAAAGTCTCTTGTTTTTCAGAAAGATGTCGACTACGACGGGAACGACTACATTGGACAGCTCTTCGTCGAGATTAGGACCTCAGCCTTTCCGTCGTCCGTTCATTGAAACCCTCGCACTGCTAGCCAGAGTATGGCCGAAAGAGTACCATTACGGGAATTCAGAAGGGGTATGAGTATACTCGTAGCTTTGCCTACGGGCATATCGGAGTGCCGATTTTTTACATAATCAGTTTGCCATATGTACTATGCATATTAGTACTTGTTGTATACAAATCCCTGTGCTGTTTTCGTTCTCATCAAATTCTTGCAAATGCACATGTCTGTCATTCTTTTTTTATCGCAGGATCTGGCTGCTGTGAGGATGTACAAAGGAAGTGAAGAGATTGTAATGGGTCTTTGATCACTGAGTTGTAGTATGTAGTTTCTGTCTCATTCATGCACTTTTACGGCTGGGCTGAAAGAATACTCCAGAGGTACAACAAAGTGCTGTGAAGAGGTCTCAGAAGATTTGCAGATCATTCATTTCTATATAAGATTATGGCCGTAGAGACGTGTTTACTGTATTTTTGAAGCTGTGGATTAGAGACGAGTCGCGATCTCACCTCTACGGAGTTTCTGTTCATATGAACTTTGCATGAATAAAACCGTGTAAATAAATTCATTCAACAATAAACCTTTTTAAATCAACTTATGTTCATCGTGGAGCGGTAGTCAGCCACGTAAGCGCGTAGGCTCAAGAAGTAGGCTTTACGGAAATATTGTCATGCTCATCATGCACAGCCCGACTTGGAGAGAGCTCCTTCTGCCTTCTCTTCACTCTGCTTCTGCTGCATCAAGACTTCCTTATCATGACTGTGACTGGAGTGATTTCATGATCCATGAAAATGCTCAGGAACTCAGTGAATAGCCTCCGCATGGAGAGGAAACTTGGAGGAGCTGGGGAGATATGGACACCAACGGGTCGCCGCGTTGTGTGTTTTTCAAACTATGATGTTCCCGATGAAAAAATTTTTCCGCTTTTCGGCAAAAAACGTAAGATTTGGGCGCCCCTATGAAGGGTCAGAACGGAAGTACGTCAAAAAACGGAGGGAGAAACTGAGTGAAAATCCTGTGGACGAGTCGACATATTGGATCACCCCGCCAACGTTATATATGGTTTCCGTTTTCGATTTAGTCTGACGCACGGACCAGGCGGATGGCCGCGCGGGGTTGCCGGCCCCACTGAAGAATAGGGGGTCGGGGGGTGGTGGGCAGCGTGTATCCCACTCCTGAAGAGGCGGGAGAAACGGCCAGAGACGCAGCCAGAGGGCTGTCGCCAGCCCCGTGTTGCGTCCAATCGAAACCTCGCTTCTCCCACGCCCCTCCCACATTTCTCGCGCCTCTTCAGGGGTTGGGATACACGATGGCCACCACCCGGTTTCGATTCGCGTGGGGTGATCTACCGTCGCAGCCCCGTCCATTCATCAGACTAAAATTATTGCGCGAACTATATATAACTGTTGTCCACCGCTCATTTCATAAAAAAGAACAGTTGTCGAATTTCGGAATACTCTTTATCCGGAAAGATTCTGACATGTATGTATGTGCAGTGAACCATTTTATTTTTGGAGAATTTTGGGTACAAGAATTAGGAAATAAAGTCACATGAGAGTTTTGAAGCTCAAAACCATTTCCAACGTCTGTATTGTTCAAAGCCCCTAGTCCCCCGTAACACACCAAAAAGCATAATTAATAATTTCCGAGGTTTCTTTGGGAAGTTTTTTCTTGGATATTTGACTTTTGTGAGAGCTTCCCCTATTATCCTTTACTTCGAGGCCTACTCAAAACCACCGAAAACTAGAATACGGATTTTAATCCATGAACACTGCTTCAAGAGCGGCTGAACTTGAAGCTGTGGAAGGAGATCCATCTCTCCGGGTTTCCAGTTTTTTTTTGGGAACCATAGTTCCTTTCAATATGTGGTTTCATCGCCTGTTTTTTTTTTGGAAAAGTGGAAACGGACCTCAGATTTGTTTTCAGCCTGAATGTTTGGCTGGGAGCACTGCTCCACTCCCTAAAATTCTTATGTAGTGGTTGTTTCCGGTTTTCTTGCGCGTTTCAGGGCGTTTCTTAGGTATCGAAAATCGGAAGGCCAAAACCATAGGGAATCGGGAATTCGGAGTTCCGCTCTCACTTAGATGTGATCCTGTTTGAACGCGCAGCGCAGCCGCCCGCTTCCACTAAACCCCGCATTCTTACCGAAGCTTTTAGCAGTATAACACAAAAACTCACTAATACATGTATACTTATTCTCTCTGAGGAAGACTAGAGCCCTATTCATTCGTTCAACTTCTTCTGTCGTTAGATTGTGATAGAACATTAGAGGAAACAAGCCGCATATTGATCCAAGAAGAAGACCGAATAACTGCAATTGTCACCAATACTATGCATTGTCTTCATCGGGATCAAAGTCTGCTCTCCTAGCTGCGGGCAACCGCTGTTGTTACCTTCACGTATGAATTAGGGCCTGTGGCTGGAGTTCTCTAAAAAACATTTGAATCTCACCCGCGGCTGGCGCGGTGGTGTGGCGTGCGCCAGCCCGCTCATCGATTCAGGCCGAGAGAAGAGCGCAGCTGATCAGCTTAGGCCCTAGTTATACACCAGCGTTTCGCCGCCGCTGGCTTCTGCGGCGTGTCTGCTATTGGTCAATTTCGAAATCTGACCAATCGCAGACGTTCAACAAAAACCAGCGGCACCGAATCTATGATGTATAATTAGGGCCTTACCATACCGTCAGCCGCTGGTGAGATTTAAATTGCCTGCGCCAGCCTGGGGAGAAATTCAAATGTTTTTTTCTCGGAGGGCGCAAGCCACGGACCTTAACTGTGTAGCACGACGGTAATCGCACGCACTGGGACAGAGGGTCATCGTGCCACGTGCTGCAACAGCGGCTGTTCGCATCTAGGGAGCGGAATTTCGTTCCGATTTAGAAGAGTATGGGCACCTTTGAATCCTTACAAACCCATTAAATGGCTCACTTTGGCCAAATTTGATATGCGCTCCACATATTTGTGCACATTTGTTCGGGAGACAAAGCCATCGGAATATCTGAAAGATATTCCAGCATGTTTTCTTTTTGTTTCGATTAAAGTTGTATACGGAGAAAAGGAAAGAATAGAGCGATGAATGTGAAGTGTGTCCGAATGGGAATGTCCGCCCACGCGGTCGGTGTGCTTGTTGCGCTGCCCTCGTGGAGACAATTTTCTCGAACCAGCCTTGGCACGACTGCAAACAGCTGGCTGTGATATAACTCAATATTTGTCTAATGTTCCTGCCAATTGATCTACAGGTCTGAAAATGTCCACGTCATGGCCCTCCAGCACGCACGCCGACAGCGTGGGCGGACAGCATCATTCGGATGGGCTTTTCATATTTCGGAGTAGTCTCGTTCTGATGGTATACTCACTTTGGCCTCCGAAGCGTGCGATGAGATGGCTGAAGTGGATTTGGAGGTTGAAATTAGCAACACATTGGTGACGGCATTCCCCAGAGCGGCGGCGCCGCATGGTTGACATGCCGTAGACGCTGGCAGATGTACTGTAAATTCGACTTTAGGGTATTCAGTTACTACTAAAGGGATTAATGGCCACATGGTTCGATTATGGAAAGCGGTTTTGTCTTCTTGTGCTGTAAACTTAGGTCTAAATAAAAGAAGTTTTTGAGTTAACGGGTACTGCATAATTTTCAGTTCATGCATAATACTGAAATATTTGTTTTAATCTATTACTCGATCCTATTAACAGAGAGTTATATCGTTGGATGCTATGCCCTTTTGGTACAGGGAGATTAAAGTACGGGGCAGGATTATTTTCTCCGTCGTCCAACTTCCTAGGGGTGGAAAAACTTCCCGCCAATCCAGCGGCGGAGTGAATAACCCGCCATACACATCCGGATTCTTCCTCTGGCACCGAAAAATAGTTTTAAATAGTAGAGCAGGTTTTTCTCTTAGAGGGACGTCGCCAGCGGAAAAACACCATCATGAATCCCTTCTGGTTATCCTCGGTATTCAGCTCACCTGTTAATACTTTGTATCCAGCGAAGATCATTAGTGCCGAGTCAAGAACACCAAATGCGAAAGAAGGAAGAAATGATGACGTACCTGAAGACACAAGAAAACTCAAGAGCAGCGTTCGCGATGAGAACGGTCTCCGAGGTCTTACCGGAACTTGAAAGTTCCGGGGTCCGTTGCAACAATAAAGTCGAAAAAATGACTGAAGATGAGACAGAAATAGTCCTATGCAACCCTAAAACTTGAATGTGCTATACTCGGCTTCGCCCACATGCTCGTTGGCTAGCGAAAAAAAGTGGGCGAGGCAGGCATAGCGCCTACTATTTTCTGGCCGTATTGTGCTATTTATGGCTCGTTTTCCGTCGTTATTTATACGTTTTTGTTGCAATGGACCCAAAAGCTTTCGATTTCCGCCAAACGCGAAGACACTGTTTTTCTCGACCGAGAACACGAGAAAATATATCAGAAAATTTCTCAAAATCTGATGTACTGTAAGTGCAACCACAACTAGCAACCTCAGCAACAACCATCGCGAGGGGACAGTCTGTCCGAATGAGACTGTCCACTGATGCGGTCGGCGAGAGTGTCGATCTGCTGTCGCGAGAGCATTTTTCGATTCAGCTGGAATATCAAACGAATAGTGAATTGTATCTAAGTCAACGCTGGCTCAGTCGTGGAAGGCTCGTCCAAAGATTACCTTCATGACGGCGGCCCATCACAACGCCGAACGCGTAAGCGGACAGTCTCATTCAGACAGACTTTCAGTGTGGTTGAAGCTGAAATAATCACTGTAGCTGACACTGGTTACCTATGAAAGATTTGACACATTTCTACATTTGATCGATTGGCGTCGGATGACATCGTTCCAATAACCTGATGGCTTATAATCACTTGCATATGATTTCCCTACAGGGTCGAGGTAAGACTTTCTCGCATGATAAACAAATCTTGGGTGTCCCCTCCCCCCGTCTAGGATAGAGCCGCAATCGCATCTAGCAGAATGGTTTCCTCAACGTAACCTTGCAATTCCTAACAAACTGAGTTTTTCATAAAACGAGCAATACCCGCGCTAAGTTCTGTAAACACGGGGAGCATCTGCCGAACTTGCCAAAAAAACGTTGGATGCTTTCAAAGGCAGTGGAAATAAAATATGCTTGTCTTCGTTTCTTCCCTAAACATTTTCTGGATTCGGAGTAGTAGGACCTATACGGAAAGAAGCGAAAAAAACCAACTTTTCAAGACATTGGAGAGTAAAATTCCACAGGTACTTTTACGAGCCTACAAAACCTATGTCAGACCCATTGTCGAGAGTGGGATCACAGTTTTCAACCCAGTGAAGAAGAGGGACATTGATCTCTTGGAAACCGTTCAGAATCACTACACTCGCAAACTAGTGATGAGGTGCGGTGGTCTTACTTATGCCCAGGTGCCTAATGGTGCCGATAGGGCTAGATCCTAAGATTGCCTACCCTTTATAGAAGGCGAGAAAGAGCTGATATTATGATGATGTTCAAGATTCTGACTATGAAATTGTCTAAAGAACCAGTGAAGTTTTTCGGAACCTACGTTACAAGAAGTAGAAGAGGGAAGATTAGACTTTATCTCCCCTTGGCGAGGTTACAAATAAGGTCAAGCTTTCTCACTTACCGAATCATTAATAAATTCAACCAGCTTCTGGGTGAGAATCCGGAAGCCTGGTGACCCATCATTGTCTATGATACGCTGCTTAAGACTATCCTGAAAGTTGTGCAGACAGTCCTAGCTGGCTTGCTCAACGACTATGCTTGACTCATTTGAGTCTGAGGTATCTGTTCCTAATGCGCGTAATTAGCTCCTATTTTAACTGTTTTTTTTGAGTTTTTGTTTTTTGAGAAAACTCAGTTTACCTGACAGGCTGTGTTTTGTGTTTTTGTATATTTTGTATTCCATTTTCAGCTTTTTTTCTCATAACGTGAGCTTGTTCCGTGTCCCGAATAAACAAATAATTAAAGAAAAACTTTAGGCCGAATTTTTGGTTTCAACTTTCTGGTCTTCAGATGGCGGACGAGCCCACTCCATATCATTGGCATCGATGATCTCTAGTATCAAGGACATCAACTGGTTTGAAATTGTAGTTCAATCAATGAGCAATGGCCTTCGGACTTGCATGCTCGAAAACTTTTTGGGCGGAGCTGTGCACGTGTGCACGAATCCTTAACTTAGGAACCTAATAACTCTAATTATAGCCCGTTTCTTGCCCCGTAATCTTCGTAGTCGTTTAGCTGTTTACGAACCAAACTAATTTTTATGGTTTTCTCAAAACTTTTTTCATCGCCACCACTGCCGCTAACGTTTTTGAACGCACAAGCTTTATAGCTCAAATTCATACCTAAGAATGTGCTTTGTGGACCGAAGTTCCTAAAAATAGCGCTTTCTGTTTTTTTGAGTCATGAACTTGTTTGCGGTCCGTATTCTCAAAGAAACGTCTGGCAGGACGTGTAAAAAAAGCGGCCTTGAAAGATTTGAGTAGTGATTGTACAAGTAATAGGAGAGCAATCTCTATGTTTTCTCCGCAAAATAGATGAAAGATGGGGCAATCTCGAGATTTGAGCAGGTCTAATTTTCGAACTCCTCCATTTATCGGCCTGGAGCTTTCCCAACAGAGGTACTTTTCAGGAAGTTTCCAAGCGGTTTAATGAAGGACTTTGAAAATTCAACCTCCTAAAATCTTCAGAACCCCATCTTCAGTCTATTGCGAAGCAACTAGGTGAAATTGCTAACTCTAATACGTATTACATTACTAGTTTCATCACACTTTGCCGCAGACGTCGATTTTACGAAACGACCGCAAAAACAATTTTACTCAAAAACAAAGCGATTTTAGGGAACTTCGATCCCGTCCACAAAGCTCATCATTAGGTAGGAATTTGAGCTATGAAAATGGCAGCGTTTTCAAAAGCCAGAGACGCCTGCGTTCAAAAATTACAAGCATCAGTTTTTCCAGGATTGTAAACACCTATCATTTTACAATGATTGTACCATCTGGGTAATGGGGAATAGGTTCGTTCGGTTTTTCAAACAGCTTTATTTGAGTTCGTTTGTGCCTATTTAGCAAAGTGTTTGCATTCGTGGAAACTTTGGAGTTTTTCTGCTCAACAGAACTGTTCTATTAATTTTTTCGTACGATGTTATTTTTTTCCATATTTCCAGGGTTGGAAGTGGAATACCGAGGAAGCGAAAATAAGCATTTTCGACACCTACTTTTTTTCGCTTTTTGTCGCGGTTGAGAAGACCTGGGGCCACTCACTTTTTCTTTGCTTCATAATAACTCTTGGCGTGGCTGGATACTCACCTGAAACGGGAGAGAGGACCGGTGTTTCGGAGGCATCTAGTCTAATTTTTGAACCGAGTGCGTAAATTACGGAAAGTTTAGCCTCAGTTGGTGAAATTTTAGCTACAGCGCCCTCATATTCTACGTAAATTCTCGTTACAGCACTCGGTCGATCGACCCACCCAGTCCTGATCCGTACTAGAAAGGCGATCCCAGCTGCGATCGACAGCACTGCCGTTTCTTCCCCACGGCCTGCAGCATCGTAACGGTCAAATTTATCCTCACCATGGTCTCCCAGAGAGCGACACCGGGTCACTCTCACGGCTAGCCGCATGAGTGTCGAGTAATCACTCCATGATATGAATGGGCCAACACAGTTCGAACGGCATCCCTGCGTTCCGCGTAGCCAGCGCGGGTTTAAGATTGCATTACAACACAGGCTGTCGCGAAATCCGTAGATTCTCGCTACAGAATTATAGCGAGAATATGCGGGTTTAGCGACAGAGATCAATGTGTCCGAGTGTAGCCTTCGTTTTGACGTAGAATACGCATAGGATTTGCACCCTTGTATAATCGATACAAAAATATGCGGGTTTTAGCTATCGTAGCTAAATCCCGTAAAATCTCGTCGCTACATGGAATGGGGCGGCGTTACAGGCCGCGCCCTTGGAGGCATCTACCTATGCGTTGGCAGAGAACGTACAAGCACCATTCATCATATCTCCCGTGACGATTTCGATACAAAAAGCGCCGTTTATGACCGCCGTATTGCTCGATGGCGCCCGAGGAGGTTGAGCAGAAACCTTCACGTTAAGCTCGTGGGGCACCCGGGCTCCGGAGTTTTCCGACAATTCCTATTCAGTGAAGATGATTGAGTATCGTCGTATGACTCGTTTGGCGACCATTTTCTATATAAAGCGCTCTGCGAATTCTGCAAGTAGACCGTTGCGAGACGTGTCTTCGAGGCCGAGATTGCCGCTTTTGAACTTCGCAAGCAAATTTTGTTTTTTCGGTCACAAACTGTAGATCACAGGTCTTTTTTGACTGCGATGAAAGTACTTAGGTGTTGAAAATGCTGATTTTTCCAAGCCCTAAAAGACGAAAGCTTGAATTATGCGAAAAAGCAAATAGTACAGTTTTGAAAAGAGCAGAAAAAGCACTTTCTAATGATTACAAACACTTTGCTAAGCCACCCGGCAAATAATTTGGCGCTCTTTGGAAAAAAGCGAACGAAGGCAATCCCCAACCCAATATATGTATATCAGGAAGACTACGGCACTGCACTTCTGCCAGGACTGGAGAAGCGAGCTCGTGGCTCCAAGGAAGAGTGCTGACAAACCATATCTTCACTAGATCGTCAGTGTGAATTTCTGCATTCCCCAGTCGTTTTGTGCTCCAAATGCTGATCTGCCACTGAAATTTCTATCCTTTGCCTACGAAAAATTTACCGGCATGAAGCTCCAATTTCATAGGAAATTGGCATAGGACATACTCTTTTTTTTTTTTTTTTTTTTTTTTTTTAAGGGCCCAGAAGGAGAGGACATACTACCTGTGGCAAGCTACGATAAGGTGTCTATCTATTCACCAGGGATGAGCAGAACAAAATTTCGAAATTTGGGAAAGCGGATTTCGGCCCAAATTTTATTTCGATTTCGAAATCGGCTGCGGAACGCTTTAAAATGCCGCGGAAATGCGGTTTCATTGGTTAGTTGACTTTCTCTCTATAGATCCGATATTTCCGCGCTGTGCAGGGATTTCCCGACGGAACGCGCGGAAGGCAGGAAAATACGCGCGCGACTGCGGGTTCCGTAACTTTCGATAAGGAAAGGGTTGGGTAAGACTGCAGGAAAAGTACGAGTGGGCAGTTTGATTGCAAAGATAACTATCAATTACGGAGTCTGTTCCAGAGTGTTCATGTCCGCTCAGACACTCCAGGGTATCAACCGTCGATTAGCGCGTGGCCTATATGACCTGCAGATGCTCCCGGGTGGTTGGCCAGGAATCCAACCGGGTAATCGCTGATTTGATAACCTGATACTATAGGCTGCTTGGGAATCTAGGAAAGGCTGATCCCTGATTTCCCGACTTATGATTTCGTTTTCCAGTTACCGTAGCTCCCGTTCTACTTCCGTAATTGAAATCGAAAACTCTTCGCTAAATTCATTAAAAATCCACAAAGAATTACCGCTCATCCCTGTGAGAGAAGCGCATGTATGCCCTTTTTTAGAATTTCCCAACCCAAGGCAATGAAAATCTTAGATGGGATCTGGTGTATCGATTTATAACATGAATTCCGCTGTGGCGGTGCGGGAGATTGAAAAAAACATTCATAGTCACCTCTCCTACAAAGCGGTCCTCAGGCGGGCAGGGCGCTGAGGACTATGAATAGTCCCTAAATGACATCTTACCCACCGTAATCTACGATATACTAGAGTGAACTGATTTTTTCGCGAATAACCGACTAAAAATAAGTTGGAGTACTTTCAATTTATCGACTTTTTGATTTATCCGAAATTTTAAGTTTTGAATGATCGACGCATTCGATTCAGTCAGAAGTCGACTTTTTTCAACAGTATGATATTAGATCATTTGATTCGGTCCAAGTATAATCACAGTAAATTGAAAATATTGGTGAACGAAATTTGGATTCTTGTCCAGCGCCGTTAACTACACGTAGCAGGTTTGAGCCGATGGTGCCTAACAGCCCAGGTACTTACAAAGCCTTAAAGCGCTATAACTTTCTCAGAGTGATTGATTCTAGGCTGTGGAGGGTAAATTCGGATTCTAAGCTCAGAAGTAGTTCTGGTAAAGTACATTTCATCCAAAAATGACCCCTTCCATCACGAAACTCTTTTGGACTTGCATTTCTTAAAGTGGCAGTGGTCGCACTCAAATATGCTCATCTTCTTTCCTCCTGAGCCCTTTTCTGGGTATATAGTAGGAGAACCTATAAGGAAAATTCGCGAAAAAAACGCTGTTAGGGCCGAATTTGAAGCACAAAAAGACTTCTTGTCTTTTGATGGTGGACTGAGCCCACCCCACTGATCTCTGATATCAAGAACATCAGCTAGCTTGAACTTGAATTTCAATCAATGAACTTTCAGTTTATGTACATCTAGTCAAAAACATTGACTGAAGTGCTTGCTTTCATTGTTCAACTGTTTTATTAGGTAAATTTCTGAAAGTTGGGCTCCGCAGAAAAAGGTCAAGGATTTGGCATTGCTCACAAAATGTAGTGAAATTGTTTCATTAGATTTGGCTATCGAACAGATTTGGCATTGCTCTAAAATGTAGTGAAAATAGTTGAATCGATTTGGCTGTTGATGGTATATGAAGATAACATAATCATTAAATGTAGTGAAATTGTTGCAAACAGATTTGGCAGGAGCTCAATGAATTATAAGAGTCAAATCACGCGTCAGAAGGTCCTCTGGCGAGCGAATGAAGACAAAGAAAAAATAAACCTCAGTCAACAATAATGAACGAAACGTGGCCTTATGGGCTAGAAATAAGGTTCTCGAATGTTATTCTGCCTTTTCAGTGTAGCTCCCACTTAGGTACTAGACCTTCCCTCTTCCCTCACTGATTAGATAAAAATCACGAAAACGAAATGTAACACAATTTACTAGCTTCTGTCGCTATGTCTTCGTGTCCTCAACGCTTTCACGATTCACATTGTATGGAAACGTTTTGCTGCTAGACTTATTCTTGTTCTCATTTGGTTCAATATGCGCTCCAGAGAAAACCCCTTCTGCGGCGTGATTTGACTGTGATAATTCATAGAGCTCCTGCCAAATCCGTTTGCAACAATTTCACTACATTTAATGATTATGTTATCTTCATATACCAACAACAGCCAAATCGATTCAACTATTTCACTACATTTAGAAAATCTGTTCGATAGCCAAATCTAATGAAACAATTTCACTACATTTTAGAGCAATGCCAAATCCTTGACCTTTTCTGCGGAGCCCAACTTTCAGAAATTTCACAACTTTTTCAAGGGTTTCCCTTCTAAAACATCGTCAATCTCTAAAAGTCAAGTTGTTGTTTTTCGAAAACATAGTGGTAGAAATGAGACGACAACCGCTCCGTTGCTAAGACCGCAAGATAATTGTTGCAACGCGGCTTCCTACAAATAGATGCAAGGCATATACTTTTTGAATTTAAAAGTCGAAAAATGAAGAAATGAGCTTCAAAATGACCCAATTGTACAGGTTCTAGGCACTATTCTAGACGGGGGGCACGCACCATTCAAGACAGAAATGAAATGAACGGCTAATTGGTGAGGCTACCAGTCGAAGTATTTCCGCAGAGCTCTAATAAAAACAATGATTGATAGCGCAGTATCAGCCTCTTTTACCAGAGTTTTTCATCATTTCTATGAGTAAATCTTGGGTGGCCCCACCACGTCTAGGATATACCCAGGGTCAGCCGCTCTAGCCAAACTTCACCGGTTCATGCTGATGTGGCTCGTCTGCGCCGGCCCATATGTCTGTTTCGGAGAAAGGAACGATAGTTAAAGGCAGTGTTTACGATGAATATCGCACTCGAGTTCGACCCAAAAAATGGGATTGTTTTGTCATGAGGTAACTAATAGTGAAGAAACAGGGAAGAAAAACGTCCAGAATAAGTCAAAATAACGGCTTCTTAATTCAGGGCGTGGACGAGAATCATGGGCCCTGCTGATTTCGTTTCGTCTGCGCGAATCGCGCTAATCGCGAAATCTGCGCGAATCGGTAATGCTAATTGCGGCAGAGTTGCTTGGCAATTTGCCATCGAAACGCGTGCGGCGCCACAAGCTCGTCCGATCGGGGGCGGACCGGGATAGGTAGGCGCATCGGGAGAGCTTTGAAAGCCGTTTGGATTCATTTCTGGCCAGTTTTCGTTGCCTTCTTAGACCCTATCCTCTACAGCACCTGCCAAGCTTAGGAGTTTCACACCGAGACCTCGAGAACGAGATTTGTCGTGAACACTGCCTTTAAGTGCGCCAGAAGAGGGGCTACCGTAATCTTAGGAATAATGTTATTCGGCTCTCGTAAACAAATTGGATGATACAAAATTGACCAAGGGTAAAGTATAAAGAAGTGAAAGAGCGGTGTGTCTTGATTCACACACCGTCCTGCTCCAGAGGTCAGCAGTTGAGGATCTGCATGGACTACAAAGCAGGAAAACATCACCACCTGTAGGGAAGATGAAGCGAATTCGGAGTCAGAACTTAGAAAATTTTAGAGCTAACTCAGTGAGATTACGGTAGCCCTGTTCTGGCGGACTTAACTATCGTTCTTGTAGATTCGGATGCCTGGCTTGCATACGGTGTCTGAGCATTAAACTGAGGTCCTGCACACTCCTACTGAGATCCTTTGCATTCCATGAAGTCCTGCTCATCGCCAGGGGGTCTTGCACACGTTTCTTGATGTCCTGCACACTCCCTACAGATGTTCTGCACACATTCCACGAGGTTCTGCTCATCCCCCTTACAGAAGTCTTGCACACGTTTCTGTGATGTCCTGCACACTCCTACTAAGGTCCTGCACGCATTCCCGCCGATGTCCTGCCACACCCCTATTGGAGGTCCTGCACACAGTTCTATGATGTCCTGCACAATTCCTTGCTGAGTCTACTACACATTCCGCGACGTCCTGCTAAACGTCCCTACTGGGGTCCTGCACACGCTTTATGATGTCACACACACTCCTACTGATGTTCCTGCACACAGTCGCATGAAGTCCTGCTCATCCCTTACAGAAGTGTTGCACACGTTTCATGATATCCCTGCACACTCCCTACTGAGGTTCCTGCACACATTCTACGACGTCCTGCACGCCTCTGCAGGGATTCCTGCACACAGTCCCATGCCGTCCTGCTCACCTCCTACTGGGGTTCTGCACACATTCACCGACGTCCTGCACACCCCTACTGGGGTCCTGCTGAGTCCCCATGATGTCCTGCAAACTCCTACTGAGGGTTCTGCACACACATTCTACGACATCCTGCACACCCCTACTGAGGTCCCTTTGATCATGATCATCCTGTCCTGCACTCTCCTACTGATTTCTGCACACATTCTACGACGTCCGCCACCACCCCTAAGTAGGGTCCTGCACAGGAATCCCATGATGTCCTGCACACTCCTACTGAGGTTCTGCATTCACATTCTACGACGTCCTGCACACTCCTGCTGGGGGTCTGCACTGGTCCCCAGTGATGTCCTGCACACTCTCTGCTGAGGTTCTGCATTCACCGACGTCCTGCACACTACCTGCAGGGTCCTGCACTGATCCCATGATGTCCCTGCACACTCCTACAGGGTTCTGCACATTCTACGATCCTGCACTAGGGTCTGCAGATCCCATGATGTCCTGCACACTCCTGCTGAGGGTTCTGCACACATTCTACGACGTCACCACACCACTTTACAGGGTCCTGCACATGAATCCATGATGTCACTGCACACTCCTACTGAGGTCTTGCACGTTCCTGTCCTGCAGACGTCCTGCCAGGTCTGCACCCCTGCTGAGGTCCTGCACAGGTACCATGATGCTCTTTTCACTCCTACTAAGGTCCCTGCACACTCCTGCTGAGGTCCTGCACACATTCTACGACGTCCTGCACACCCCTGCAGGGTCGTGCGCAGGGTCCTATAATGTCCTGCATACTCCTACTGAGGTCCCTGCACACTCCCACTGCAGGGTCCTGCTGAGTCCCCATGATATCCTGCACACCTCTACTGGGGTCCTGCACAGGGCCATGATGTCCACTGCACACTCCTACTGAGTCCTGCACACGTTCCTGCTGGTCCTGCCCACTCCTTCTGAGCAGCCTGCACACGTCTACTGGGAGTCCTGCACAGGACCCATGCAGTCTCCTGCACCCTCCTACTGAGGTCTCTTTAGGTACCTACTGTCTCCTGCACTCACTCCACGAGGTCCTGCACACCCCTACAGAGGTCCTGGACAGGTCCTATGATGTCCTGCACACTCCTACTAAGGTCTACACATTCTACGACATGGTCCTGCACCCCTACTGAGGTGCTACTGCATCTATGATATCCTGCACACACTCCTACTAGATCTTACACAGTCCCATGACGTCCTGCACACTCCTATTGAGGTCCTGCACGTTCTACTGATGTCCTGCACAATTTCTACTAAGGTCTGCACACCCCTGCACGTTCACAGGCCCATGACGTCCTGCTAATCCTACTGAGGTCCTGCACAGGTAACTTCATGATGTCCATGCACACTCCTACTGAGATCCAGCACACTCTACTGGGGTCCTGCAAAGGTCCTATGATGTCCTGCACATCTGCACCTGCAGAGTCTTACCCCGACGTTTCGTACGATCACTCCTACACACTCCTACTGATGTTCTGCACACATTCCACAGGGTTCTACTCACTCTTGCTAGGGTCTTGCACACGTTTCATGATGTCCTGCACACTCCTACTGAGGTCACTGCACGTTCCTACTGAGGTCCTGCACATTCTACTGACGTCCTGCACTAAAGGTGCGCAGGTATAATGTCCTGCACTCTACTGAGTCTCTGCACCCCTGCTGGGGTCCTGCACAGAATCCCCACTGATGTCCTGCACACTCCTACTGAGGGTCCTGCACAGGGCCCATGATATCCCTGCACACTCCTACTAAGGTCCTTCACACTCTACTGGTCCTGCACACATTCTACGACAATCCTGCACACCCCTACTAGGAGTCCCTGCGCCAGAATCCATGATCTCCTGCACACTCCCTACTGAGGTCCTGCACCCCTACCAGGATGTCCTGCTGAGCCTGATGTCCCTGCATCTGCCAGGTCCTGCACACATGTACCATAATGTCCTGCACACTCCCTACTGAGTCCTGCACACGTTCCATGATGTCCTGCACACTCTACTGAGGTCTTGCACAGGTCCCATGATGTCCTGCACACTCCTACTAAGGTCTTGCACACGTTCCATGATGTCCTGCACACCTCCTACTGAGGTCTTGCACGTTCCGATGATGTCCTGCATACTCCTACTGAGGTCCTGCCCACATTCTGACGTCCTGCACACCCCTACTGAGGTCCTGCACATAGTCAATGTCCTGCACACTTCAGCACATCCTGCGACGTTCCCTTCTTATCGACGGTCCTGCAGCTTTGAACGAATACGCGCCGCGGTCAAGTACATCAACCCGCACAGCGTCCTCTTCCGAGCCGGACGTTCAAAGTACACCACCCTGGAGAGAAACAAGGTGTTTATATGAGTCTAAAGAGAAAACAATGACTGATAACGAAAAACCCACCATTTTCATAAACTATTCTTGAGGCCGGTTTCCGAGTTTCAAACGCCCGTTAGGGAAGAAGTCATTATGGTGAGTTCTGACAATTATTTTCGTCATTCCGTGGCCGATTACCTCTAGTCACAAATTTTCGAGCGATTTGGTCCACGCCTTCCAAAAAAATGGTTTCGACGGACGGAGGTGGAGGCGGAGCGGAGGCGGAGAGGCGGAGGCGGAGGCGGAGGCGGAGCTTGCGTACTTTGAGAGGTCATAACTTTAGAAAGCGGGGACCAGTTGGAATGAAAAGTTGCACACATATGTAATTTCTTGCAGCGCGTCGAATAGTGTACAGCTCATACCTCTGTTGACGGTTAGAATAGGTGATCTCATTGTAGGGCATCCGCGCGGGAAGAGATCAAAGCTAAATCCTGGTGAGCGTTTCGCGCTCACCTAATAATCATGGTTACGGAAAAATTTTAGAGCAATGCCAAATCCTTGACCTTTCTGCGGGAAGACTTTCAGAAATTTCACAGCAACTTTTTCAGCAGGGTTTCCTTCTAAAAACATCGTCAATCTCTAAAGTCAAGGTTGTTGTTTTTTCGAAAACATAGTGGTAGAAATGAGGAGACAACCGCTCCGTTGCTAAGACTGCAAGATAATTGAACTTAACATGCTAAATAGATGCAAGGCTACTTTTTGAGATTTAAAGTCGAAAAATGAAGAAATGAGCTTCAAAATGACCCAATTGTACAGGTTCTGGGCACTATTCTGAATCGTAGGGGGCACGCACCATTCAAGACAGAAATGAGAACGGAACGGCATAATTGGTGAGGCTACCAGTCGAAGTATTTCACCAGGCTCTAATAAAAACAATGATTGATAGCGCAGTATCCAGCCTCTTTTATATGCTGATGTGGCTCAGTGTTGTGAGGTAACTGAAAAACGTCCAGAATAAGTCAAAATAACGGCTTCTTAATTCAGGGCGTGGACGAGAATCATGGGCCCTGCTGATTTCGTCAAGCGCGCGCTATTGATCGCGAAATGCCGTCTGCCGTCGTTGTGCTATTAGGCCAGGTTTGGCGGCAATTTGCCATCGAAACGCGTGCGGCGCCACAAGCTCGTCCGATCGGGGGCGGACCGGGATAGGTAGGCGCATCGGGAGAGCTTTCAAAGCCGTTTGTATTCATTTCTGGCCAGTTTTCGTTGCCTTCTTAGACCCTATCCTCTACAGCACCTGCCAACTTAGAGTTTCACACCGAGACCTCGAGAACGAGATTTGTCGTGAACACTGCCTTTAAGTGCGCCAGAAGAAGGGCTACCGTAATCTTAGGAATAATGTTATTCGGCTCTCGTAAACAAATTGGATGATAAAAATTGACCAAGGTAAAGTATAAAAGAAGTGAAAGAGCGGTGTGTCTTGTTTCACACACCGTCCCTTTTCTCAGAGGTCAGCAGTTGAGGATCTGCCTGGACTACAAAGCAGGAGAACATCACCACCTGTAGGGAAGATGAAGCTGTAATTTGGAGTCCAGACCCTAGAAAATTTTAGAGCCAACTCCGAGTGAGATTACGGGTAGCCCTGTTTCTGGCGGACTTAACTATCGTTCTTAGTAGATTCTGGTGGCCTCACGGCTTGCATATACGGTGTCCTGAACATTAAACTGAGGTCCTGCACACTCCTACTGAGATCCAGCACACATTCCATGAAGTCCTTGCTCATCCTTACATGGGCGGTCTTGCACACGTTTCATGATGTCCTGCACACTCCTACGGATGTCCTGCACACATTCCACGAAGTTCTGCTCATCCTTACAGGGGGGAAGTCTTGCACACGTTTCATGATGTCCTGCACACTCCTATGGATGTCCCCGCACACATTCTACGACGTCCTGGTATACACTCCCTACTGGGGGTCCTGCACAGGTCCCATGATGTCCTGCACACTCCTACTGAGGTCTCTGCACACATTCTACGACGTCCTGCTACACCCCCTACCGAGGTCCTGTGCAGCAGGTTCCATGGGATGTCCTGCACGCTCTTACTGGGGTCCCTGCACAGGTCCCATGATGTCCTGCACCTCCTACTAAGGATGCCTGCACACTCCTACTGGAGGTCCTGCACACATTCTACGACGACGTCTTGCACACTCTCCTACTGGGGTCCCTGGGCACAGCTTCCATGATGTCCTGCATACTCCTACTAAACTCTTGTACACGTTCCATACTGGGGTCTCTGCATAGGTCTCTATGACAACTCTGCACATCTTAATAAGGTCTCTGTACACTTGGCTGAGGTCTCTGGGCATATTCTTGATGATGCCTGTGGTATACTTTCAGCTGGGGTCTGCATAGGTCTCTGGATATGTCTCTGCACACTCCTACTGGAGGTCTCTGCACACCCCTACTGGGAGTCCTGCACAGGTCCCAGTGATGTCCTGCAACACTCCTACTAAGGTCCTGCACACTCCCACTGAGTGTTCTGGTATATTTTGATGATGTTGCACATTCTACGACGTCCTTGCACACCCTACTGGGGTCTCTAGCACAGGCCCCATTATGTCCTGCACACTCCTACTGGAGTGTCCTGCACACCCCTAGCTGGGGTCCTGTCACAGGTCCCATGATGTCCTGCACACTCCCTAATGAGTCTCTGCACACTCCTACTGAGGTCCTGCACACATTCTACGGACGTCCTGCACATCTCCTACTGGGGTCCTGCACAGGAATCCCCATTATGTCCCGTATACTACTAAATCTTTGTACACGTTCCATAATGTCCTGCACACTCCTACTGAGGTCCTGCACACACCCCTACTGGGGTCCTGCACAGGTCCCATGATGTCCTACACACTCCTACTAAGGTCCTGCACACTCCCACTGAGAGTTCTGCAGGCACATTCTACGACGTCCTGCACACTCCCTACTGGGGTCCTGCACAGGTCCCATTATGTCCTGCACACTCCTACTGAGGTCTCCGCACACCCCTACTGGGGGTCCTGCACAGGTCCCATGATGTCCCTGCACACTCTACTAAGGTCCTGCACACTCCCACTGGGAGCAGTCCTGCACAACATTCTACGACGTCCTGGGCACACCCCTGCACTGGGGTCCTGCACAGGTCCCATTATGTCCCTGGGCACACTCCTACTGAGGTCCTGCACACCCCTACTGGGAGTCCTGCACAGGTCCCATTATGTCCTGCACACCTCCTACTCGGAGGTCCTGCACAGGTCCCATGATGTCCTGGCACACTCCTACTAAGGTCCTGCACTCCTACTGGGAGGTCCTGCACACATTCTGATGACGTCCCTGACACCCCTACTGGGGTCCCTGCACAGGTTCCCCATGCCATGTCCTGCACACTCCTACTGAGGTCCTGCACACGTTCCATAATGTCCTGCACCTCCTACTTAGGTCCTGCACCCCTGGGGTCCTGCACAGGTCCATGGGATGTCCATGCACACACACTCCTACTAAGGTCCTGCACACTCCCACTGAGGTTCTGCGCACATTCTACGACGTCCTGCACACCCCTACTGGGGTCCTGCACAGGTCCCATTATGGTCCTGCACACTCCTACTGAGGTCCCTGCACACCCCTCACTGGGTGGGTCCTGCAAAGCAGGAATCCCCATTATGTCTCTGCACATCTCCTACTGAGGTCCTGCACACCCCTTACTGGGGTCCTGCACAGGTCCCATGATGTCCTGTACACTCCTACTGAAGGTCCTGCACACTCCCTACTGAGGTCCTGCACACATCTCTACGACGTCCTGCACACCCCTACTGGGGTCCTGTGCACAGTTCCCCATGATGTCCTGCATACCTTACCAAACTTTGCACACACGTTCCATAATGTCCTGCACTCCCTTACTGCCAGGTCCTGCACACCCCTACCTGGGGTCCTGCACAGGTCCCATGGGATGTCCCTGGCACACTCCTACTAAGGTCCTGGCACACTCCCACTGAGGTTCTGCGCACATTCTTGCCGACGTCTCCGTGCACACTTCTAATTTGTCTGAGGTCCTTTGGCACAGGTCCCATTATGTCCTGCACACTCCTTAATGCTTTGGCACACGTTCCATAATGTCCCGCACACCTCTTACTGAGGTCCTGCACACCCTACTGGGGGTCCTGCACAGGTCCCCTTATGTTCCTGCACACTTCCTACTGAGGTCTTCTGCACAGCCCTCACTGGGGTCCTTCTGCACAGGTCCCATGATGTCCTGCAGCACCTCCTACTAAGGTCTCTGTGGTATACTTTGATTGAGGTTTCTGTGCATATTCTTGATGATGTTCTGCACACTTTACTGGGGTCCTGCACAGGTTCTATTATGTCCTTGCACACACCTTGCTGAGGTCCTGCACAATTCCCCTTCCTACTGGGGTCCTGCACAGGTTTCATGATGTTCCTGCACACTCCCTTACTGAGGTTCTGCGCACATTCTACAACTGAGTCACCTGCACACTCCTTACTGGGGTCCTGCACAGGTCCCATGATGCTCCTGCACACTTCTACTAAGGTTTTGCACACGTTCCATTATGTCCTGCACACTTTCCCTACTAAAGTCCTGCACACCCCTACTGGGGGTCTCTGCACAAGGTCTATTGATGTCCTGCACACTCCTACTGAGGTTCCTGCACAGCCCTACTGAGGGTCCTGCACAGGTCTGCCATGATGTCTCTGCACACTCCTACTAAGGTCCTGCACATACTCCTACTGAGGTCTCTGCACACATTCCTACGACGTCCTGGGTGGCACACCCCTACTGGGGTCTCTGCACAGTTCCTGCAGATGTCCTCTGCATACTCCCTTGGCTAAATCTTTTGGTATACGTACTATAATGTCCTTCCTGCACATTTCACTGAGGTCTCTGCACACCCACCTTACTGGGGGTCTCTGTACAGGTCCCATGATGTCTCTGCAAACTCCCTACTAAGGTCCTGTACACGTTTCTATGATGTCCTGCACACTTCTTACTGAGGTCCTGCACACATTCTACGACGTCCTGCACACCCCTACTGGGGTCCTGCACAGGTCCCATGATGTCCTCTGCACACACTCCTACTAAAGTCCCTGCACACTCTTATTGGGTCTGCATAGGTCTCTATGGGAAGTCTCTGCACACATTACTAGGACGTCTCTGCACACCCCTACTGGGGTCCTGCACAGGTCCCATGATGTCCTGCACACTCCTACTAAGGTCCTGCACACTCCTACTGAGGTCCTGCACACATTCTACGACGTCCTGCACACCCCTACTGGGGTCCTGCACAGTTCCCATGATGTCCTGCATACTCCTACTAAACTTTTGCACACGTACCATAATGTCCTGCACACTCCTACTCAGGTCCCGCACACCCCTACTGGGGTCCTGCACAGGTCCCATGATGTCCTGCACACTCCCACTGAGGTTCTGCGCACATTCTACAACGTCCTGCACACCCCTACTGGGGTCCTGCACAGGTCCCATGATGTCCTGCACACTTCTAATAAGGTTTTGCACACGTTCCATAATGTCCTGCACACTCCTACTAAAGTCCTGCACACCCCTACTGGGGGTCCTGCACAGGTCCCATGATGTCCTGCACACTCCTACTAAGGTCCTGCACAGCCCTACTGGGGTCCTGCACAGGTCCCATGACGTCCTGCACACTCCTACTAAGGTCCTGCACACTCCTACTGAGGTTCTGCACACATTCTACGACGTCCTGCACACCCCTACTGGGGTCCTGCACAGGTCCCATGATGTCCTGCACACTCCTACTAAGGTCCTGCACACTCCTACTGAGGTCCTGCACACATTCTACGACGTCCTGCACACCCCTACTGGGGTCCTGCACAGGTCCCATGATGTCCTGCACACTCCTACTAAGGTCCTGCACAGTCCTATTGAAGTCCTGCACACATTCTACGACGTCCTGCACACCCCTACTGGGGTCCTGCACAGGTCCCATGATGTCCTGCACACTCCTACTAAGGTCCTGCACACTCCTACTGAGGTCCTGCACACATTCTACGACGTCCTGCACACCCCTACTGGGGTCCTGCACAGGTCCCATGATGTCCTGCACACTCCTACTAAGGTCCTGCACAGTCCTATTGAAGTCCTGCACACATTCTACGACGTCCTGCACACCCCTACTGGGGTCCTGCACAGGTCCCATGATGTCCTGCACACTCCTACTAAGGTCCTGCACACTCCTACTGAGGTTCTGCACACATTCTACGACGTCCTGCACAGGTCCCATGATGTCCTGCACACTCCTACTAAGGTCCTGCACACTCCTACTGAGGTTCTGCACACATTCTACGACGTCCTGCACACCCCTACTGGGGTCCTGCACAGGTCCCATGATGTCCTGCACACTCCTACCAAGGTCCTGCACATCCCGGTACCGAGGTCCTGCACACATTCTACGACGTCCCGCACCTACTGGGGTCCTGCACAGGTCCCATGATGTCCTGCACACACCTGCTTAAGGTCCTGCACAGTCCTATTAAAGTCCTGGGCACACATTCTACGACGTCCTGCACACCCTACTGGGGTCCTGCACAGGTCCCATGATGTCCTGCACACTCCTACTAAGGTCCAGCACTCCTACTGAGGTCCTGCACACATTCTACGACGTCCTGCACACCCCTACTGGGGTCCTGCACAGGTCCCATGTGACATGTCCTGCACACTCCTACTAAGGGTCCTGCACAGTCCTATTGAAGTCCTGCACACATTCTACGACGTCCTGCACACCCCTACTGGGGTCCTGCACAGGTCCCATGATGTCCTGCACAATCCTACTAAGGTCCTGCACACTCCTACTGAGGTCCTGCACACATTCTACGGCGTCCTGCACCCCTACTGAGGGTTGCTGTAGTTCCACGACGTCCTGCATACGCATCTACTGCGGTCTCGCATAGTCAACCGACACTTCAGCACAATCCCTGCGACGACTTCTTATCTTTGGTGCGCATGGTACAAACACGCGCCACGCTCAAAAACAACCCTCCCGCACAGCGTTTTCTTCCAAGCCGGACGTTTAGAGTACACCACCCTAGAGAGCAAGGTATTTATATGGAGTCTCTAAGAAAACAATGACTGATAACAAAAAAACCCGTCATTTTTATAAACTAATCTTGAGAGGCCGGTTTCCGAGTTTAAACCGCCGGTTACGGGCCCAGAAGTCATTATGGTGAGTTCTGACAATTATTTTCGTCATTCCCGTGGCCGATTACCTCTAGTCACAAATTTTCGAGCGATTTGGTCCACGCCTTCCAAAAAAATGGTTTTCGACGGACGGAGGTGGAGGCGGGGGTGGTGGTGGAGGCGGTGGCGGAGGCGGAGGCGGTGGTGGAGAACGTTTTTGCGTACTTTGAGAGGTCATAACTTTAGAGAGCGGGGACTAGTTGGGATGAAAAGTTGCACACATATGTAATTTCTTGCAGCGCATCGACTGGTATACAGCTCATACCTCTGGTGACGGTATGAATAGGTGATCTCATTGTAGGGCCTCCGCGCGGGAAGAGATCAAAGCCAAATCCTCATTTTTGATAGCCACGTATACCGATCTGGGATGACTCAAATAAGAAAGCCATTTTCTTCAATTATAGGACCAGGGTACTGCGCGTGCTGTAAGGAAGCCCAATTTTACTCACTAGGGAATCTCGCTAGTCAGGTATGAGCTTTTGAGGACTGTGAATGTTTCTTGGTCAACTCGGATACGCACTCTTCGAATCTGAACTCGGATTTTGCTACGGACATCTCCGAAAAAAGCTATAGCCGGTAAAAGTTCGTACTTCAAGCCTTTTTTCTATCAAAAACGCGCATTAGAGTTTGCGAAATCTGGAAACGAACCTCATGCTTGTGTTCAGCCCCCAAAACTGCCCCACTGAGCAAATTTTGAGTGAAGGCACATTTTCCAAACTTTGCACAGACTGATAGCGTTTTGGACTTGTACGGATTTTCGGTTGGGCGCTTATTTATGGGGGGTAAGCGTTATGGCCGAATGTGCGGGGCAGGGGCGGAGTCGGCTGTCACCAACTTCCTAGGTGGCCGGTCGTAAACGGAGGTGCGAACGAAGGTGCGAGGAACGCAATTATAGCGTTGCTCTCACTACGGCAGCGTCGACCAAGTAACGAGCCATTCAAGCAAATCGATTGAATTTTATTAATTGAAGGTTGCATGAAAAATATCATACCGATCATTTGATAGCGTCAAGTTGAGTGGCCGTAGCCGTTTTGGCCTTAAAAAAATAAAAATCTTAAGAGAAAAAAAGAAAAATTAAGGGGTTCATTACCCGCTAAGGTCGCGTTAGGTGGTGTTTGATCAGATTGGCGTGACACAAAATTGGCCGAATTTTCTGAAAATTTAAGATTTTAGTTTTCTGGGTAGATTGAATATTTGAAAATTGGATCATTAAAAATACTGAGTCGCTCGAGTATTCGGAAACCCGAATAAATCATTACCCACTCGATTTAAAAAAAGAACATTATCTAGTCCTTCGAGTGAATCAAATAGGAATCCTAATTTTGAAAATTAAGTTCAGTAAATGAATCAAATATTCTAAAAATCCATAGAGTAAAATTCCCAAAAGAATTGAATACTCGAATCTCTAAATATTCGAAATGCTCGAATATTCTTATTCAACTACTAATTCGATTCAGTTTCGAGTCTACTGTTCACGAGCTGCTTAACGTTCGATATTATCCTATTTCACCACAGATCAATTTCTCTGCTTTTTCCTTCTCACGAGGGCATTACTATAAGTCATACTAATCATTCCACGTGAAATGTGCTACTCTAAAACAATTTTAGACGTAGAGTCCGAATGTACCCATCGCAGCTGCTTAGAATCACTCTGGAAAAAGCTATGAGCGTTGTTTCAAAAGTTACAGTAAATCGGAAATCGAGGGAAAAACGCCTACAACTTTTTTCAGAGTGATTCCAGGCAGCTGCGAAAGGCATATTCGGACTCTATGTTCAAAATTGGTTCAAGAAAAGTACATTTTATGTGAAATGGTTAGTATCGCTTATAAGAGTTCCCTTGTCAGTTAATTTGCTTGAATGGCTCGTTAGTTGATCGACGCTGCCGTAGTGAGAGCAACGCTATAATTACATTCCTCGCACCTTCGTTCGCACCTCCGTTTACGACCGGCCACCTGGGCAGCTGGTGCCAGCCGACTCCACCCCCGCCCCGCCCATTCGGCCATAACGCCGCACACCCCTTATTTATACCTCTGAAAGCTTAGAAAAAATGTTGCAGATTTCACTTAAAATTCTTCCAAGTGGGTTATTTGGGGCGCTGGATACGATTCTGGGGTCTATTTGACGCCTTTCCGAGCTTTTCGACTTGATTCGTTCAAAGCTTTCCATCGGGGGAAAAATTTGATGGCAAATCGCGACGTTTGCCGATTTCCGGAGTGCTACGATAGATATGGCTCAAATTGTTGCTCAGGTTATTTGCAGTTCTGAACAAGAATCTGCAATCCGTTTATCGATTTCTGATAGATTACGGTAGGTTACGGTGGCTATACGGACAAGCACGCCCATGCCGATCATTTTTTCCGCAGGGTTACCGTAACCATTGTTTAACAAAACATGATAACGAACGATAACACACGCTCATAACATGCAGGGTAGAAAAGGGCAGAGGAGCGGTATGCATTCATTCATACACCGCTCTCTTCCAGAAGCCACTGGGAAGTGGCTGAGGAGGTCGAAATTGTGCAAACATGTTTGTTGGCTATTACGATGTGCTCATATCCAAGCTGACACTTGGAAAATTTTCAAAGGAGGGTTACGATAGCCCTGCAGAAAAAATGATCGGCATGAGCGTGCTTGTCTATACGGTAGCTTCGTCAAAGTCTCAGATTTGACTCAAAATTTCACTGTGGGTGTTATTTGGGACGCCGAACACGAATCCGAGGTCCATTTTTTGATTCTCAAAATTATAAGGTAGGTAAAGTCAGTTAAAAGACAGTACCTACCATAACCTACGGTAACCATAAGTCTAGCGACAAACAGACTCCAGATTCGCGTTCAGCGCCCTGAACCAGTTGAAAGTTTTGAGCAAAATCCGAAATTGTTTTTCAAAACACCCTAAAAATTGGCTGATGGGTACCCTTACCTTTTCATGAAGCTCCAAAAACGCTTATAACTTCGTTCAGAGATGTCCGTAGCAAAATCTGAGTTCAGATTCGAAGAGAGCGTATCCGAGTTGACCAAGAAACATTTAGAGTCTCTCAAAAGCTCATACCTGACCAGCGAGGTTCCCTAGTCAGACCTCCCCCTACTCTGAGAAAAAATTGCCGTTTCGGTGGTAGACTACCGCGGAGCCGTGGCGGCACTAGCGCGGAACCGTAGCGGCGAGGCGGCAGTGCCGCTGCGACTCCGCTATAGTGCCGCGGCGGCTTCTGGAGAGTATATCATATGAAGTTATTCAAGATATATTACATATACAACTAGGGTGGGGGGAGGGTAAGAGAAAAACTACGCACCTGTGGTTGTTGCGTCCTCTGTCTGACAAGGACAGAGGTCACCGCCGTTTCTGCGCCCAGGGAAATACGGGATGTACCTCGAACTTGGATAATTGAACAGGCGACAATTTCGTTTTACCACACAGGGCAGTTCATCGTACACCACGCGGGTTCGCTGTTGCATCCTCGCGGAGCCGGCTCGGTTCTAACGCGGACCCACTGCGGTACTATCGCGGAACTACGTCAAAATTCAAAGATCACTCGAGTAGGACATTTATGTATGTCACCGTTAACTCTTCTCTCAACTAGTTTTTCATTTGCAAAAATGTACAGTCGACAAGGGCCTGTGTGTCGGTCGTGGTTCCATGTCACTTTTGAACAATATGCTTACGCAAAAGAATTCTACCCGTTCCTCAGAGTCTGATATATACAGTGCGATGCACAATTATGGACCCATGCTAAGTTTCGCATCTAGTATATAGTAAGGTATTAGATCTTGAAATTCACAATGCGGGCGCTCGAGTACGCGTTTTCACGTCTGATCCTGGCGTTGAGAGCTACCCGATAGTGGTGGCAGGGCTCCAAAGCAGTGAAGACAGGGCTTCGAGGAAGTGACGGCAGGGTTTTAAGACAAAGACGGTGGGGATTGGAGGCAGTTATAGCAGGGCCCCGATCAAATCAAATTATCACTTCGGTGCTCGCCTCCTCGTTCCGGGGGCATGGGGGGGCAAGCGTCGGTGCTTGGAGGCTCGTCCCCTGTAGCGCTGCGCTCGCCATTCCGGGGTATGAGGATCTGGCCTGGTGAAATTAAACATAACGGTCTCTGACTAGACTGTTCTTCGACCTCTGCTCAGCTGCACACTCATCATCCGTGAAGTTGTTGACAGTGGGAAGGCCTGACTCTGTTTCACGATTCTATAGTTCACTCGTACAAGCGGCCACGCTTTAGAACGATGGAGGCTGAAGACCTGGACTATAAAAAGCTGAATTAGACAGAGTGAGTGCTTCTCTGAGAGTTTTAACTGAGAAATAGCCGAAAAATAGCCTTGAAATGCCTGTTTTCCGCGTTATAACCGGGAAATAGCAGGCTGCGTCCAGAGAGCCGAGAAATAGCAGAGAACTAGCCGCTAGGTAATGTTGGCCGCAAAATAACTGCCAAATAATGCTCGCAGCGGAACAGCCAAGTAACATTACTCTCCAGATAAGTATACGACGTATTCCTGAGGCAGGATTCAGATGTCAACTTCTCCTTTTGTTCAATCACCCAATTCGAGGTACTTGGACCCCACTTAGCTTCTGGAGGCCCCGGATGGCGGCTCAGCGAGCCAGCGACGGCCGCCTCTCGTGTCAGTGTGCCGGCCGCGTCTCGATTATTTCTGGTTACTTATCGTTATTTCTCGGCTGTATTTTGTCTAGTCCATAAAAAGGCGAGAAATACCCGAGGAATAGCCCACCAAGAGCAGCTGCGGAGCCCGGTGGGCTTATTCTTGACTACAACTCTCAGATTTTGACGTCCTTTTCTTCGCGGAACCCAGCAGGGATTATGATGGTCAAGATGATCGAGCTCATCACCAAAAGGTTCTGTAGAAAGATTAAATCCGCTCTCGATTCACAACTCCGGAGGTGGAAGTTGCGTGTTCTAAGCAATTTTTTTCGCGGTTATGGATAAATAGAACTTGGCTCTGTTCCGTGCTCGATGATACCTCTGCACAATATGAAGGTGCACCATGGCAAATTCCCAGCGTACCGCAGAAGACAGCGACGGCTGAATCTTGCTTGCCCACGAGACACCGCGTCAATGCACTCACAACAGTCAATCTCCGCATGGTAAGAAGCATACTGCTGAAGCTTTTGAAGAGGTGTGCGTGACTGAATTTCTTGAAGAACTTCCGAAACATCTTAAACGGAAATTTAAAAGGAAGGAATAACATAGCATTTTCTGAAATTACCGAATGGAAGTATGACATTCTGGATGCAGAGTAGGCTAAACAGTGCTTAGTAAACTTTTATTAGTATGCCGAATTAAGGTTTCTGTTCTGGCTCAACGACGGAGATTTGATAGAGCACCAATTTCGCTTTGTTTGCTGTTGAAGTTCCCACAGCGGATCGTTTTCGTAAGGGATCCACAAATTTGCTTCGCTTGATGCAATTTTTCATGAAACATTCAATAGATATTTTCTGGTAAATTAAATCTTCTGAAACCTTGATTAACAGGATTTTCAGCAGCGCTCAATCCGATGATGATACTATCTTAGAGTGGAATAAAACGCCTAGCTTCAAGAACACGAAAACCGGCTGGATCCATAATTTTGCTCCGCAATGTACCCAGATCTCCGCAAATTTTTGCTTTTCTGACCAATCGCCTACTCAGGCTAATTGAGCAACTCGTTTTTCAACTTCCTGTTCTCGAATTCTAGTGGTAAATATGAGTGGTGATACCCAAAATTTGTCAACGAAGGACACGTGCCACACAATCAGCAGGGGTCTGTAGAATAACGCGCTCCAACGACAAGGCCAACAGAACTCGTGACGCGGTCGCGCAGCGTGCTTTAAAAAAACACGATTTTAAGCTTTTAAGCATTTTTGCTTCTACGCATTTTTGCATATCTCTTATTAGTGTGTTCTCTTTGCTTTGTTTCATAAAATATTTGAAATGAAAAATGCTTCCTGGGAAGGCTTGTGGTAAGCTGGGGTGTATAAATCCGGGATACCCGCCGATTGCAGTTTTTTTTTGAAATCAGTCTTCATGGACCTATTTAACACTTCGCGACCTCGCTCTTTTCTATTTTCGGACTCTATATGGCTCTATATGGCAACACGCAGTGAACAACCAGTATCGAAGTACGGTCCGAATGTAACGGAACAAACACAAGAACCAATGCATCGGATCAAAAACAGCATATCTTCACATTCAAGATCATCGCAGAAAGTATAATGCAATAAATCGAGTATAAAAACTGTTAAAAACCAACTAACAAAACTAATGTAGGAACACAAAGTCCCTAAAATTGAGAAACCGAAATATAGGAAAAACCGTATACGAGCACATTGAACATCAACACCATAACGCAAAAGAAAATAAATAACCCGAATGAGCCAGAACTACAAAACACAAACATCAATAAACTCAAAGAACAAGAAAAGCTGCCAAATCACAAAAGTAATGGATGCAAAAAACAGCACATCGTACATATACACAAAGAGACTAAACCAACCAAAACCTACAGGAGAGCAAGGCACCGGACAAAAATATTCATGGAAAACTGTGAGAGTACCTAGAACACAAGAAGAAATCGACTCAAAACAGAATGGAAACCGGGCCACCTTGCGTGACCTCTGATCGAGCCACGCTAAGCCTCGTCGACTGTGAGCTGGCCCCTCAACTACTGCGCCGGACCATCGTCATCGTCGTGCCTTGCTCGAGAGCACGTGTCGAACTGTTCCTTCTGAACGCATGCAGACTGTGCGGACGTCTGTTGTCTGCCTCGCATATCTTCATGATTTCCGTGATGACACCACCCATGTCGCATCCATCGATCTTTCATTGCTGCAAAGAATGGTATAAGCATCACATGGAAACTCAATATGTTGAGCAACTTGCACACCTTATCCCTACGCCCTCAATTCAGCCTCTATAAAGCAGACTCCTGATTATACCTTACACTGGGGTACCCAGAAAGTAAAAATTCAGTTACTGCCTGTGACTATGCCAAGCCCACAATAAAATGCCATTCCCGGATTTTCCCTGCGTACCTCCATACGCCCCTATGATACTCAGTCAACCCACAGCAGCCAATCAATCAATCAACAGCTTTATTTTGTCAATAAAGAAATATACCCACTGTATATAAAGAAGTAGAGCTTCAGTCATAAAAAAACACTTGTATCAATAGCACCCTGAATTTAAAGCTGCAACAAAATGGAATACCATCACCGACCTGAGATTAAACATGGATAGTTCGTGCTCAAAAATCGAGAAATTTCCGGCCTCGAAAATTTCCGAAGGCAATTTGTTTCAAATTCGTTTAACCCTGAACGCAAAAGATTGTAGTACGCTGGATTTCGAGGTGAATGCACCTTCGAGCTGAAAACAGTGTTGTCGAGGGCGTGCTGAGTGTCGGGTGAGCGCAAAAACACTTTCGAAAGGAATGTCGCAAAAGCCGTTTACGATTTTATAGCATAAATGCAAATCGAACTCAGTTCTGCGACATCGCAGAGTTTTAATACCTAGCGTTTTAAGCTTGGCCATATAATCTGGTATTTCCCGCGTAGGGAATACTTTGACAAAGGCGCGCTTGGTGTACCGCTTCTGCACGTTTCCAATAGCCGGTCTACACAGGACAACTCGTCCGCAGTATTGCTCGTCTGTGGTTCGATTCCGTCGTGAGACGGGTACTTTCTAAAAAGTTTTTTATAGATAAAAACGGATGCAAACAGCAGATGGATTCGGACTTGATGGAGGACCACCCATGGGAGCCATGCCTCCGCCTGGCTCTCGACTTGCGAAATATCTTGGAGGCAGTCGTGCAGGTAATCGTTTGTTTCGCTCTAAAACGCTTACGTTAGTGGCAGGTAGGGGTCGAAGCTGTCTTAGCATTTTCATAAAGTGCGTGAGAATAGCAGGATTAATTAACTCTTGCTTACTTAGGGACTTGCCCAACTGTAAAAAAAAACTCAACGATTATCATAAGCAAATTTGGTCACGGCATGGGTTCGCACTGGATCTGCGCCCAGAAGACCCTCATTCAAGGAAATTGTTCTACAGTCGTCAAGTTTTCGCAAACACCCTATTTCATAGGATCTGAAGCTAGGACTCTCACATGCGTCACAGTCCACCGCTACGAGCAATCGTGGCGGGACCACCCCGCCAACCGCTAGCAGCAAGCCAAGAATCAAGGAAGCGCAGCAAAATGCCGCGACCGCAAACGACAGACTTTCGCAGGGATGCTGTGTCCGATAGAGGACGATACATTGAAGCGAGTTGTCTGAAGCTTCTCCACGGCAGGTGCCTATCTTGCAATTGAATTCTTTCCCCTGACTAGGGTAGGTTTTGTTGAGCTTGTGAGCATTCCGGCGTGGTGGTCATGTTAACATGTCAATGCCTCATACGTAAGATTCATTTGATTCACCGAAGACTCACGAATAAATTAATTGTTGAAAGGCCGAAAAACTGGACTAAAATTTCCATATTCTCTGCCGCAGGTCATTTTAGGAGAAGTTGCCTCGTTGTCTGGCCTGCAGCCAGCGGATGGCGAGGTGGTCTCGCCAGGATTTTCCGCAATGGCGGAAGGTGACGCTTGTGAGAGTCCTAGTTTCAACGTCTTGTCCCAATTTTGAAGCGAAGTTTTATCGGTCCGTCGCCCACCTGGGCGGAGGTAGGGTGAGACACAGCGAGGGCGTGGGGGGGGGGGATTGAAGGCCCATTTGTGTAGCCTTTCTGCCGCGCCACTTCGTACGATGCCGTACGATTTCGGGTGGTGAGGAATCACAACGTGACGTAGGCCCATTTCAGTCGTTCGACTCTACACTGCGGCAAACAAACAACTTCGCTGTCCTATCTTATTAGGCAAACACCCTAACTTGATCCCTTAAGTTCACGGACGAATTTCTCCGGCAAAATGACAATGGGTCTTCATAGCAGCGTATGATCGCACGAGCAACCGAGGATTCCGATCCGGTGTCTGAAACCGAGTCAATTGTCGAACGCTTCAACTAAATGTAGATTACCAACAGCAACATACGTCGTTTATAGTTTCGTAGCTGCGTGGCAAAGACAGAGTCCTAGCCGTCTCACCAACACGTTTCCTTGTTTCAGGAGGAGCCGGTGGATTACACCTGAATACGAATGTGCCCACGTTTGTCCCAAATCAGCTAGCTCAGCTCAGCCTTGGTGACATGCAACAACCGCCACCTGTTGCAAAACAATCCGGATCTCATTCTCCCTTTTCATCGCATCGTGCGGTGCCAACCTTTCACCCAAGTATGTTTTTTCATTGCGGTTTTGTCTGGTTACCGTTTTTTATCAATTTCGTCTTTTTATTCCAGCCAACGCCTCATCCTCAGCGAATCACGTTGATCCCTCTGCTACCCTTTGCCCTATCAGGTAACCGCCGCTGTTATGCTCAAGGCACTGTTCACGGTAAAAAAGAACTTGCTTGTTTTTTTTTCTGGCGAAAACGTAAGCTGTTGATCCCTCTGAGAATAATAAGGACGGAAGTACGACAAGAAAATGGCCAGGAAGTGGATGAAAATCTCGTGAAGCAATTGGATCACCCTCCCATGTCTTAAAACAGTTGTACTGCGTTCGTTTCACCAGAGGAACAGTTGCCGAATTTCGAATTTCTTTTACCGCAGAAGATGTTGACATCAAGCATGTGAATTAGCCTTTCTTATTTTTAAAGAGTTTTGGGTGCAAGAAGCAGAAAATAAAATCTCTTCATAAGAATTTTGAAGTGCAAAACCATTTCCGACGTTAGGTTTGACGCTTTGTCCGCAGTACACGCACGGGCGTAAATAATTCATCCCCGGTCTGGCCCTCCATTTCTCCCCATGCATCACCTATCTCGAGTCAAGTAACCTGGATTTTTTATTCATTGAGTTAAGTCAGAAAGTAAAGGCATGGGGTGGTGAGAGCTGTTGCAAACCATCTTCGTTTTAGGAAAGTCACGGTGGGACAACGTATTTTTACCCGCATCAACAAACGCCGCAACCTCCCCTCAGTGCACCAGAATCAAACAGTCCAAATTCACGTGGAGGGAACGGACCGATTGAACCAGTGCCTGAAAATCACACAATTGTTGTAAGTTTCAGTTTATTTGCAAACGGTGTGTACTGTCCTGATCGGAACGAATTTCCGTGCATTCATTGTGGCGGAATGCAGCACGACTTAGAGGGATCGAGTTCGCCACTAACGAAGGAAAAAGGCGGTGATCACTCGCTTGCTGTGTGCTCAACACCCGCTACCCACACTATGGTGGCGCTCCCGCCGAATCACACCCGCTCGCTAGCCTTCCCTGGTTTCCGACAAACTCCGTCCTTACGGGCGAGAACGCTCGCTCTCCAACGCTGATAGGGCCCATACAGATAGAAATATACCGGCAAGTGCATTCTGCCTCATGCTGATTCGATTGTAAACGTGATTAATCACTCGAATCGACTCGATTGCTGCTGATTTATCACTGTTTGGGAAGGTCTTGGTAGGCGTATTAGACACGAGGGCATTGGTTTTGGGATACGTTTGGCTTTTATTGCCCCAGGGATAAAGCCAATGGCTTGAAAGTGGCTGCTTCTTCCCCGAATTGAGGTTAGCAAGCGAGAGATGACGTAAACGCGCTGTAGAGGGCGTGAGCGCGCGAGAGCGAGCATGAGCGGCTATCAAATCGTGTGCCCTCGATGAACATCGATTTGCGTGATCGAGCGCCCTCGCAATGTATGGGCGCTGCCTATGTGACAACGAAGTATACCAGTGGCCTCTCTGGGTCAACAGAAACGTTTCATTTGAGGGCTGTCGACACAAGCGCAGTCAGGGACAGCGGTTGTAGCGGCACACAGCGCAAATAAATCGGGCCGAGACCACGTTGTCACAGCGCGATTGTTTTTAAGTTGCGTGTCGCAACTATGGATGGGGACCAAATCGAGGCTGTGTAGTGTGGTCCACTGAAGGTCGTACATCTTTAATCAGTGGAAGCTGTCCGTTGGAAATAGACGCATGATTCTATTTCAGCATGTCCTCCACCGGTTAAGTGAGAGCGGGTTTGTTGCAGCGAGTTTCATGTATATTGATCTCCAAGTGACCGTTCCTCATTGATACGTAAATGTGGAACTTCCGTTGGACTGCAATATACTCATGCAAGCGCTGTCCACCGGCCACCGAGTTCGGCTTAGTTTTTGTTTGCCTCAAGCGTTCTTATAGCTTTATTAAACACCTATAAAGTTCTTTTGAATGACTGTCCGCCCACGCAGTCGGCGTAAGTGTCGAGCTGCCGTCTCGAAGGCATTTTTTGCGCAAGCCTTACCAAGACTGCAAATAGCTGGCGGAGAAATTATTGACAATTTGTCTAATCTTCCTGCTAATCGATGTGCACGTCCGAAAAAATGCTACACAGCGGCCGCCCGACACGCACGTCCATCGTGTGGGCAATCTCATTCGGACGCACATTACCTAATGTGCTTCCACGGCCACTCGGAAGCCTGTGCAATGTAATTGAGCAGTTGATTCGTTCCATCTTGCGTTATCAGTCCGAAATTCTATTGCCTCTATTCATCATCAATGTATTGCTTTTCTTAGCTGCTTCTCTGAGTTTGTGATATTTTTTTCAGAATACGAATGGTGGCTTTTCCTATGAAGGTCCCCTGTCACATATTGGTAAATTCCGCCCAAAAAACGTGGCGAATAACAACATGGCGCAATTTATATCCCCTGATGTGAAAATGGTGAGAAATTTCATTTTTCCGTCGCATAAAATTGAACGAATTTCCATGCCGTTATAGGAACTTGTTCATCGGCAGCTTGCTATGGAAGCTCGAGCAGATCCCACTATCTATCCGGATTTGCCTCATCAAGTAAGTGAATCTATCTTGGCGCTCACAAGTGCTGAAACATTTGTATTTTCTGTAGAATGAAAAAATCTTCTTCGATGGAATTTTCATTTCAAGGCGTTTTTAAAGTTCGTTCAAAGGAAGGGTTAACGGAAAGTGTTTAGGTGGAGCATTTAAACCATCTGGTCCCACTGGAACAAATAAACCAGCATCATGCCACCCAGTCCGTCTACAAGGCGATTTCTGTGCGAGATGGAGTCACTTACTGCATAAGGAGATTACATGGCAAGCTCGAAAATTCTGTTGAATGTTTTTTGCTCGTTGAATTTTCTCTTACAGGCTTTCGTATATCGTCTCCCAAGCAATTGCAACCCTTAGAGTCTTGGAAGAAACTAATACATGTAAACGTCGTCCAATTACGAGAAGTAATCGCGAACTGCAAGGCGTTTGGCGACAGTTGTGAGTTTTCTTCACTTTTCACTGAAGCCACTATCTACATTTCCAGAACAGATCTTTAAGAATTACCTATCAAGATGCAGCGTTTTCAAACACAATTTTCACGAAAAAGAAATTCTCGTCTTTTCGCGGAAACAGTTTTTGGGCACCTGTAACAAGGGAAGTGTTTATTTAGAGTGTAAAACGCATCTGCTAAAGCGACTTGCAAGCTTTAAAATGTCGTTTTTGTGCTTGTTGTACCTTCCAAAAAGCGCATTAGTCTTCGCAAAATCTGGAAACGGACCTCATAAATGTGTTCAGCGCCCGAAACTACCTCCCTGAGCAAACTTTGGGTGAGGGCACACTTTTCAGAGGGCCCTCGAAGCGTTTTAGAAAAATGTTCCAGAATTGACTCAAAGGATTATGTGAGAACTGGTCCGCGCCACCATTTTTCAAGTTCTGATACCCAAGGTTAAGCTCAGAAACTCAATGTAGAAGATCAATTTATGAGGCCCTCTTCCTCTCCCGATTTGGAAGGGAAAGGACCCCCGGGAGGTTGAAAGAATGCTCGTAACTTTTTTGAACCTGCAGCTCGGGACGGGATACCGCGCATTTTCACTATTGAGCCAGAAGAGATACTAACGAAACTAGTCGTTTTTGCAGATGCGTTTGCCACTCTAAACACTTCCTTTGTAAGACGATTATGGACGGAAGTACGTCGAAAACGGCCAGGAAGTGGGCGAAAATCCAGTGGATTAGCCTACCCATCGGGTCATCTCGTCAGGGTCAAGCGGGGCGTTGCGTAATTTATCGAATTCATAGCGGCCCCCGCCATCAATTTTTTTTCGAAGTCTACGATTGCCCCCCCCCCCGAGGCGCGATTGCTGGGTAGTTTGTATTTGATTACTAACACTGTCGGACACCGAAACTTTGTCCAGTAGTCTGGCTCAAGCGTCTAAAACCTGAGCAATGCTACGATCCTTTGGTGGCCGAAAATATCGAGAATTCTTGGGATATCTTCACCAAATTTCCATTTTTGGTGCGAAATGTTGGCGATTACCCTAACCTCAGGTTTTGGGCTAAAAATTTTACCTCCCTACTCCCGTTGCGGAACCCACGTGATAGGCCGGGGTCATACTTTCCGCGACCGACGTGGACGACAGTGTATATCAAACATATCGGTTTTTGGTCGATACTTATGGTAAACATTCTCGCTGGAGGTGTGATCCCGGTCTTTATAGGAATAGTTGCCCAATTTCGGAATACTTTTTTCCCGAAGATTCTAGCATCCAAGCATGTGCATTGAACCATCTTATTTACAAAGAGTTTTCGGTACAAGAAACAGAAAAAAAAGTACCTTACCTAGGAATTCTGCAGGCGTCGTAAGTAAATATTTTAGAGGTTTCTTCAAACAAGTTTTTTTTTCTCCTACATTTGAGAGTTTTTTTTTGGAGGGGGGATTTTCCCTGTTATCCTTTACTTCGTGGACTTGCATACTTAAAAACAGAAAACTAGAATGCGGTTTTTTATCGTACACGTTGCCTTTAAAGGCCCGTTTCCCAGTTGTTGGCAAAAACGTAACCTTTGGGTCCCTTTAGGAAGAGTAAAAACGCAAGTACAACGAAAAACGACTAGGAAGTGGGTGAAAGTTTCGTGGATCAGTCAGTCCGTTGGATCACCCCGCTCGCGTCAAGTAGCAGTTGTCCTGCTTTAGTTTCAACAGAGGAGCGGGCACCGAATGGTTGAATATTCCTTATTGCGAAACGGGCAACAAGTTCTAACATCCCATCATGTGCATAGGCCTATCTTATTTTTTAAAGAGTTTTCGGTACAAGAAACCGAAAACAAAGTCACTTACTCTTGAATTTTGAAGCGCAGAAACGCACCTAAAGGCATAATTAGATATTTCAGAGATTTCTTTAAACAGTTTTCCTCCGGGATTTGATAGCTCTGCCGGTATTTTCCCCTATTAACGTCTACTTAGTGGACTTCCGTACTAAAAAACATCAAAACACTAAAATACGGTTTCTAATTGTGAGCTCTGTTTCTAAGTTGCGAGTGGAGTCCCTCGAATTGAAGAACTACATTTTACCTCTTTTCCAGCTGTTGTTCTCGTCTACGACTATCACCCGCTGGCAGATTCGTTGAAAACCCGTCATTTTGGTCGCATGCTTGGTAGCGGATTCATTGATGGAATTAGTTAGTATCAGTTACCAACCAATAATCTATTTTTGATATTTTCTTTGATGAAAGTAATTTTTAGCCGGTGCCAAAATGTCGAGTCAAATAGGTGCACATTCTTCAACACCAATGCAGCAGGGAGCTGGAGTCGTTGAATGGTTACTATGGTCGTACGTGATCCAGCTTTCGTCTGCACTGCGAGCCATTCATGCCAACGGGCTTGCCTCCAGATGTGTAGATTTGTCTAAAATACTTGTTCATGGCAAAAGTAAGGTAAATCATAAGATGCTGTGACCTGATCTGTGCAGATATATTCTCGAAAGTAGCTATTCATCTCCTTTTTCCAGATTCTGTTGAGTTGCGGAGGTGTCGCCGATTTGTTAGCGCCAGACTCGCAGGTGCAACAATTGCAGGTTGTGACTTTACCTTTTTCAAGTCTGTAATCCTGTTAGCATCTATTGTTCTTGACCTATTCAGATGGAAGATCTTCATGCACTTGGAAGAGTTCTCCTTGCTTTAGCCACTGGAAATGCTTTCTCGGCTCGTCGGGACCTCGTTCAGCAGAGCATGACTTACGTGACGAATCACTACAGCAGTGATATGAAGAATCTCATCAGGTAACTGAGGCGATAGGAAAGTGAATTAGAGCTTAAGTCCGGGTTTATACTTTACAGATGGAGTAAGCGCAGCCCCAAGTCGGGAAAGGCGCTGGCTAGAAGGGCGGCGTGTCATTGGAGGCCGCCACTCTGCTGGCTGCAGTGTCTCTGTATCTCACTGCTACCAGTTGAGTGGCATCATCCAGTGACGGCAAGGCCAGGTAGACCCTTGTACCACACTTCGGCGGAGATACGTCCCCCTTCCCTTGGATGACAATTTTTTTAAATATGGAGTATTTTCTCATAATTCTTTTAAAAAACCATTTTCGACAATAATAGGACGAAAATGTCTAGAAAAAATATATTGTTGCAATTTTCGGTTTATTCAACTGCTATCTTTGTCTATAACACTACACTTTTTACCCTTCTCCTTTCTCTACGGTCGTGCATAGGGGAGTATCAGTATCATCGCATAATTCCTATCAAAGGCAGTGTCCATAATTAATACAGTCGTCGACGTTTCGCCGCGAAAATCGAAGGACTGGTTCCTCTTGCTACAAGTACATAAAAAACGGCTGAGAATGCTTCCGATGACTGCCTCTACGGCTCTGAGGTTGACGGTGTGTCCAGGGCCCAGCGGGAGGGAGGGTGTGACTGATGCCGTTTGAGCTACGGCCAATCTTCAATGGTGGGAAGAAGTGGCTCCCAAGCAAAAATTCATCCTAAAATTCCTACCGTCTCCTTTCGAAATTGACAAATTTTCCCTTTCTGGGCAGAAATTGTCACGACCCTCACCCACTCGCGATGTGCCCGGCAGGGTCAGACAGACCGGTGCCCCAGGCGTCGGTGGAGCTGCGTCCCCCCTTGTTGATTAGTATTTGGTGAAATTTTGCAATTTTTACGTCTCCTACTTGGCAAAGAAAATGTCAATCTTCTCGAAGCTAAAAATTTTCGAAAAATGAAGTAGTCTGTAATCTGCATTTTACTTTGTTTGTAATCAACACTAAACCCCTTACTTTGCTGACAAGACTCGAATAGTCTTTCAAAATTTTTGTCAGAAACTCTTACGTCCCTCTTTCCGAATTTAAAAAAAATTGAAAAAACCCTAGCATTCCTAGCATTGACGACGGTTTGTTTCTGTTCTGCGTTTCTGTGGAACTTCAGTGACGGATCGAGAATGAAACCAAGCAGCTTGGGGAATCTTACTGCTGGCAAACGGTTACCATCCCATCTGACATCTGGGTGGTCACTGTGTTCCTTGGTGTTTGTTGCCAACGCTGATACAGAAGACTGCAGCAGAGACTGTGAGCATCAACACGACGAGATAGGCGGTGATCTTGTTAGCGACTACCTCCAAGTCACGGTCCTGTCATATGACGGTGATGTCGTCGCTTCTGCCAGGATGGCAGCTAGGACTGCTTGACCTTGCCCTCTCGTTATCCCGCAGGACAGTGACCACTTTACACTGGTGCCCGTTCTCTAGTGTCGCCCCAAGTCTGCACATCCGAGGCTCAACTCGGAAGAAGGGCCAGGTGCACCCTTGCATCGCTGCGCTGTGGTCACTCTACTATGTTTATGTCCTACGTCAGCAAGATAGACAGCAGCAAATCAGATGTTTTCCCGGACTGCGGTTGCCTCGGCCATGATACTGCACACCTGTTCAACTGTCCGGAGAGACCCACCACGGTGACAGTAATGGAGTTATGGACGAATCCATTACTGGTAGCCCAGTTTCTCAATCGAGGACAAAACCCTCAATGTGGCTGCAAAGAAGAAGAATCTCGCTGGACGCTGTCTGTGACACAAGTTTATAATTTGCCAACGGCACAAAATTCTCACGAAAGTGTAGATTTTACTTTCCAGAGTTTTCCATGTTAAGGGCTCGATATCAAGATACCTTTTTCACCGGTGAGGCTGTTTCCCTAGTTCCTAGTCTGTTCAGAGCTTTAGCCGCTTACCTCTGGAGAGAGACGGTGTGTGAATGAAAACACACCGCTCTTCATTTCTTTTATACCCCACCCTGTATCAGTTAGGTATCATCAGTTTTGTTTACCGTAAGAATTTTGTGCCGTTGGCAATTTATAATCGGCTGTCTGTGACTGCACGTGGCCCAGCTCACGCGAAAGCCACCCATCGTAGTGAAGCTACGAGGTGTAAGGATAATATATGGAAAGACAAAGACTGCAATCAGGCGACTCTCACATGCTCTATTCGATGACGACTGTTGAGGGAACCGCCCCTCGTGCGCCTGCGCCGTCAACTTTAGTTTTCGTATCGGGCCATTTCGATCGCATTCCTTGCCGTGTTTTATCGATTTTGATGTTGCTGTTGCTGTATGCAGCGAGCACTCGATTTTCCAACGATCCGCGGGACTGTAGCCGCTTGATTTGAAGAACGGTGCTTGGACCCTCTCTTCGCTTTAGCGGCCCTTTTGATGGTTTGGCCCCTCAACACTTGAATGTATTTTTTAACATGATGATATATTGTCCGAGTATTTGTACTCTAGCCTGTAGAATATCCCGCAGTCAGTATTGAGATCAGTGTCTAGGTCTCTTGACGGTTTTGGACCTAAGTTATTTACAGTTTTCTACTTTCGTCGTCCTCATCAGGTCGTAAGTCAATAAATGAGATCATGCCGATGATTGGAGCTCGGTTCTACTCCCAGTTGGAAACTGCGCAGATGCGAAGTGATATGCTGGAGAATGAGCTTAGCAAGGTAACGATTTTATCGGTTTTTACCCAATACTGAGGAATTGAATGAAAAATTATATGGAGGATTTTGGCTCTGATTGCGCCACTTGTGAAAAAGAAATAATGACGAATTCTCTAAAGGTGTCAAAATATGAGGTCTTTCTCTTTGCAAGTGATTTTCAACCTGCTGACGGGCTACTAGCCGACAGTTTTGGCGTGGATCCTACCATTCACCGTAAAAAACCGAAGTCGTTAGCCTAGAGGGATAGCTTTCACTATTTAAAAAAATCTCTGAATCGCTTCGACGCATAGGTTTTGTACATAGTGAAGATGCGTCAAACCCTTTGTGCTCGAAGAAAGAAAAACAGCCAAGGGCGCGCTCGAAATCGAGCAACACGAACTCGCATATGCCCATAAAAAAAGCCAGGACGACTTCACTCGAAGGTGCAGCGCAGACATTGGAGAATTTCTCAGGATTCCTGCGTGGGTCAGAGAGCATCATGCGCTAATCACATTGGTATCCCTTGGATTTCCTATATCTTCCGACCAACTTAGTTATGACCTCTTGAAAACGTCTTTTTGATCGAGTACGCAGAAGAGGAGGCGTCTAGGGGCAGCCCAGCTGGCTAAATCCGACTCTCGCGGTGCTCCATTGACGATGTGAACGCAGCGGCTTCCCTTCGCGCGCGTCTCGTGCACCAGTAAAGCTGCTTCTAGGCACTTCCAATTCAGGATCTAGCAGGCCGTCGTGCCGAAACTTGCTGGAGCTACCAGGGTAAACCCGCGGTGTGACTATCACAGCGTGGGTAAGAGGGGTGTCACAGCTTATGGCTTGTGGACGGATCAAAACCGCAAGCTTCCTGCCACGCATAAGCTATTTTTTAACGATTCAGCTAACCGAAAGTCGGAAACAGCATGGCAAGACGAATGTAATGAAATTTTCATCCCGAAAAGGATTGGACAAAATTTATTATGTAGTATTGTTGGCAGTTTGGGATGCACAAATACCTTAAACCTGGGGCCCTACCAGAGTCCAAGCTGGAGGAATGAGGCGCAATCTCGACGAATCGATCACAGCGCCATGCCTGACCCTGTTTACGACCCGTCCCACAAAATTTTCATTTCAACTCCAATTTTTTCACGACTCCCTCAACTGTTCTGAGAATGTTTGGTGGACGAGTTGCCTTTTTGGGCTGTTTCCTAGCTTTCCCTTTTTCGTATTTTCTATCCGGATAGCTGCTTCTTTCCAGGAGTTGGAAAATGGTCGATTGTTTCGAATTCTCGCCAAAATTAACACAATTGTGGAGCGGCCTGAGTAAGCGTACAATCTTTTCGGTCTTGCAGCAGGTATTGGGGTAGAGTGTATTTATAGGCATAACATGGATCCGTCCTGGTCTGAAACTGGAGACCGTTTCCTGATCAAACTGTTCAGGGATTACGTTTTTCACCAGGTTGGTTGAGTAGTTCATATAAAACTTATAAACTCATTATTGGAGAAGTGTTTCCAGGTGACAGAAAGTGGAAAACCTTGGATGGATATGGCGCATATTGTGCAGTGCCTTAACAAGGTGTGTGACCACGTTTTGGAAGTATGAAGTTCTGAGTACGGAGGTTGAACTTTGCTTGGCTCCGAATTTGGAGATAAATTCAGAGAACACGTTTCGTAGCTTCAAGCCTGAAAGGTCGAAGCATTGAGCTTCTGCAGAACTTATTAGATAATTATGATGTTAACTCGAATGGTTTTGCAAATTATTAGAAGTAAATTGTTTTTTTTGTGTCTTCTTCCCTCACAAGGGAGGTTTGCCAACATTAGATGGAGCTTCGGGATGCAACTTTAATATGCTTCATGGGGGTGCTTCATGGGGATCAGGGTTGATCGGGGTTGCGACTCTGCGCAACGGGGGTCGTAAAATTTTTGGTAAAATTGTGCAAAAAAATGAAAATTTGGGGGGTTGTAAAATGAATGGATTAAATTAAAAAGGGGATTCTCTTCAAACCACTTGGTAATCTAAAATGAGGCTAAAATAGTCGCCCTGGGTGCTAAATACAAATTTGGTATCTATTTTGAGGGGGGGGGATTGTAAACATTTCTCCAGAATTTTGTTCAACAGGGGGGGTCGTAGCTTTGTTGAAAATTGGCGCAACGGCCTGCTCAACCCTGATGGGGGAGGATAGTGTTCCAATATCCCATTCTAGGAATCGGCTAAAAACTCCAAGCAGTCCCTAAAAGGGTCAAAATCGGAGCAAGACCAGAAGGGCTCGGCCGAGTGGATAGAGCTGATTTAACGTTTTAATCACCCTTATGTATGTTCAGAATATATGAAGAAAAAAATTGGTGCATTTATCTTGATTAGATCGATAGTTATGCATTGTTGCCTAGACAACTGAACGTGCATTGAGAGTTCCTCACTTAACCCAACCCGTCGGTCAGTGCATTGGCGGCGAAATAGTCAAGTGGATAGCGAAGCGAACTACGAAACGACGATATAGAAGGGTGGGGGGGGGGTCGAATCCCGCTAGGCAGTTCTGGTATGTGAGTGTCGATTACACGATTCCCTTTACATGTATTGAGTTTTGGACAATTTTTGACTTGCAAGAAGACGTGCAACAACTCTAGATGGGAAAAGCATGGAACTCGGAAAACCCCCGGTCGAATGATTTGCCTGCCTCAGACCTCGAATCAGGTCGCATTGAATTTTGCAGAGGATCGGTCCACGTTATTTGTAATTCAAGGTTTTTGCCAGGAAACAGAAAATTTTTCTGGTTTTGCTTGTGTTCGGTGCTGCTTGTAGGAATAGGAAAAACAGCTCAATTTCGAGTGATTTATCGAGCGTTTCTATGAGTGCCAGTTACGTTTCTTATTTTATAAAATGTCAAAACTTTCGTGGAATTTCGCAAACGGAATTCCACACAGTGAGTAGAACAGGAAAAGAGAAAGAATCAAGCATAACCGACCTGCAATTCGAACTTCATTCCCCCATCTAGAGTTGTTGCACGTCTTCTGCTTGTCTAAAAAATTGTCAAAACTCTAAACATGTGGAGAGAACCGTGTAATCGACGTTCACAAACCAGAACTGCATCGCGGGATTCTAACCCGCAACCCATCCATGTTGCAGTTTCGTAGTCCGCTTCGCTATTCGCTTGACCATTTCGCCGACAATGCGCTTACCGACGGGCTGGGTTATGTGAAGAACTCTCAATGCACGTTCAATGGTCTAGGCAACAAAGCATAACTTTTGATCTAAACAAGATCGGTGCACCAGGTTTTTTCTAGTAATTGAATCGTTAAATCAGCTCTATCCATTTCGGCCGAGCCGTTCTGGCCTTGTTCAGATTTTGACTTTTCTATGGACTGCTTGGGGCATTAAGCGGATTCTGAGTATGGGATATTGGAACACTGTCCTCCCCCTAGAGCATATAAAAATTGCATCGCGGAACTCCATTCGATGCTGGCAAACCTCCTTTGTCAGTGAAGCCTCCAAACGTCCAGATTGTCATAGATAAGAATTATATGATCGACGAGATAGTGAGCACATCTATCTGGCACCCTGATTGTCTTCTGATTGATAAAATTCTTTTGATAATGATGATTGATGAAATTTTTCAGCTTGATGCCGGTGTATCTGAAAAGGTGCAGCTTGTGTCGCGTGATGGAAATAATCTCATTGTCGTGTCCTACGGAGATCTGAGAAGGTAATAAATGTTGCTGAAGTCTGACTTCGGAATAGGGCCTACTTGTTAGCCACTGTTATGATTCTGCTCAAGACCGCTAAACAATGAACCCCTCCAAAATACTTCTTCAGATGTCTAGAGGCGGCGTTCAGAGAGCTGAGTACTACGTCTTCGGTTGTTCCTCGTCATTAGTTGTTAGCTTATATGATTTTAAAGTTTCATGGTAAGTTTCTTATTACACTTACTTCCCCGGACTGATACGCTCGGTGAAACCTCTTGTCTTCCAGGTTTTACTTTTCTTTTATGTGCTCGTTTTCGGGTGCGGTTAGCGTGGATTCGATGTAACCAACCTCGCCTGTGTGCTATGAGTGGCTCCTACAGTTGTACATATTTCTGAATTTTCACAGGAAGTAGTCTCTGCATCCTTTTAAGCATGGAAAGCTTTCACCTGCTTTTCAACCTACTGCTTCTATGCTGTATGAACAATGCTCTTCCTAGTCTAGGTTTTTCTTTGTATCCCCCTTGTAAGTACTTCGGTTGTGCCTCATTTCTGAGGTGTCTTCTCCAGTGGACATCGGGCAAAGCAGATAGTTTATCCCATCTCGAGTAGCAATGGATTTTCGTCTCCCTCTGCTACCAAATACTGGATTCCTTCCCACCTATATTTTAAAAATATTCTTAGTTTTTATTAATATTTTGCATTTGGCAGTTTTTTTTTGTCGAGGTTTCAATAGAGGTAGAATAAGCAAAAGATTACCTTCCAAGCTTCGCGTTAAGGCTGAAGTCGTGAATGCACTGGTCAAACTTTCAGCAGGGGGTCTTGGGCCGATCAATAATTGAAGCTGCTTGACATGTGATCTTGAAGGCAGTGTCGACGATAAAGAAGTTTTTTTTGAGTAACATGAGCCTTGGACCCGCTGACTTGTTCTGCACGCTTGCAACGGCTTATGGGCAGTGTTTGCGATACAAGAAAGTCTTATTCTAGTTTTGTGTGTTTTTGAGTAGGCAAGTTCACAGAGTAGTGGATAATAGAGAAAAGTCCCCATAAAACTCGAACTTCGAAACAATTGTTGAAAAAAACTTTATATATATATATATATATATATATATATATATATATATATATATATATATATATATATATATATATATATATATATATATATATATATATATATATATATATATATATATATATATATATATATATATATATATATATATATATATATATATATACGTCTGTTTTGTACATTGCGGACAGAACCAATTGTCGCAAATTGTTCCGGCATTCAAAATTTTTTGGTAAGTTATTTCTTTGTTTTCTGTTTCCTGTACCGAGATTCTTTAAAAATAAGATTGGTCAACGCACATGCTTGGACGTTAGTATCTTCTGCGATAAAGAAAATTCGAAAATTGTGCAACTGTTCCTTTAGTGAAACGAACGCAGGACAACTGTTACATGACATGGGCGGGGTGATCCAACGGGTCGGCTGGTCTACGAGATTTTCACCCACTTCCTGGTCCCGTTTTTCGTCGTACTTCCGTTCTTAATCCTTTTGGAGGGACCCAAAGCTTACGTTTCTGCCAGAAGCGGGCAACTTCTTCATCTTGAACACTGTCTTCAAGAGCTTCACTTAAATTTTTTTTTCGAATGAGTTTTGAACATCGCCATCTCAACCACTTGCGAGGGTGTGTGCTGTCCTCAAAGATACCTTTTTTTCCAACGTTAGGGTTTTTTGAGGACTTTCTCTATTCTTCTCTACTTAATCGGCACAAAGGCAGTGTTCACGACAAAATACTGCCCGTTTCTTGGCAAAAGCCTAAGCTTTGGGTCCCACTAAGAAGAGGAGTAACGAAAGTGCAACGAAAAATTGCCGGGAAGTGGGTATAAATCTCGTGGGTCAGCCAACCTATTGGGCCACCCGCCCATCTCATGAAACAGTTGTCCTGCGTTCGTTTCACCGGAGGAACATGCACCGTTTTTTCGAAAATTCATTATTGCGAAAGGTTCTAACATCTTTTAAAGAATTTTCGGTACAAAAAACAAAGCAAAGCGACTTACCCAAGAATTTTGAAGCGCAAAACCATTTTCCCGACGTCAGGTTCGATGCGTTGTCTGCAGTTTTCCGAAACACACAAACTGGCATAATTAAATTTTCCAAAGGTTTCTTTAAACAGTTTTTCTCTGGTATTTCAGTGTTCTGTGGGAACTTTTCCCTGTCAAACCTTACTTAGTGGAGTTACCTACTCAAAAACATTGAAAATCATAAAACAGTTTTTATCGTGAACGCTGCCTCTAAGTGCGCAAAAAAACTGAAAACAAGCAGGCTGTTCATTTTCAATTATTGATCGGTCAAAGTGGACTTAGCGGCGGCTGGGCATTTTTTCTTTGGAAGTGCATAAATTCCTTCTGGTAGTTAAAGGCATACGCTCGTAATTTTGATTGAGATAGGAACGTAAATCGAACCGTACGGCTTACAACACAGCGCTTACGCATTTTGAAGCTTCAAAAACTACCCACAATGCCGCTACAGGAATAGCAAGTTTCGCCCTGCCCACAACTTTACGCCCTCTGTATTTGCCTTCCCCCTCGAAAACAAAACTCTGGTCCATCTCCGCCATCGGTACTGTTTGTGGATTGCTTAGCAATTGCTCCACACACATTACTAACGGTGGGGATGGCTTAGCACCATTGTTTGGAGGGGCAGGGCAAATACAAGGGGCGTGAAAATACGAGCGAGGCTAAACATGCTATGCTATAGCGGCACTGTGGGTAGTTTTCGACGCTTCAGAATGCGTAGGCTTTGTGTTGTAAGCCGTACTGTTCGATTCACGTTTTTGTCTGAACCACGTTCACGTAAATGTGGCCCAAATCGTTCATATTCTATTGTCGGAACCTTACTACATTTACATGGTATTGTTGCCGGTATATTTGATTGGCAGCATGCTCTTTCTGCTATATTTTGACCCGTTGACTGGAAGTCTGATCTGTTCCATGGTTTCATCGGTTTTAGCTGTGATCCCGCGTGGGTTTTTTTTTAAAGATTTGTGGTGTGTTAAATTTGAACTTGTTTCAGTAGTAGGTAGCTGTGTGAGTATTTATAGTCTTTTACACTATATTCCAATCAACTGCTGTCAAACCTCAGATTGCTTGTTTTTGGCGGTGTGAGCTTCAGTGTTTTCGTCTAATTCGCTTGTCAAGCATTCTTAAACGTTCTCGGTGCAGATTTATTCGCTATGGTGTTTCCTGAATTATCTCCTAGTGACAGTGCTTGTTTTACGCTATCTGATATATCGTGTAATTCCTCTTTTCAAACATTTTTTGTAGACCGTTTTCGGTTTCTTCCTTATCCTCTAATTCTATTTTTGCATAATCTGTTCCTTCCAATCCCAGTTTTTGTACAAAAAAAAAATCGGGAGCAGTCTTATGTAAGAGCTTGTCGGGCGCACCTTTATATCTTCCAAATCCTTTCCAATTTTCTAACAGATCTGTTCAAAGAGCTCACTGGAGAAAGGACACCAAGTGAAAGGACATGTTGACCCAAAGGAGCTGTTATGGACTCCATCAAGCACCTGCATCCTAAATCTACGGATTACTTTGCCAGTGGGGTTGCCACACACGTGGTTGGCTGCTACTAGGGGAACAGAAGCGACTTCGAAGTTTTGCTTTTCTAACTTTTACTCTGCCCTCGGTAGGCGTTAGTGGACGAGCGGCCTCTGTTGGACGTAAGGAGCCATAAATTGCAGTTCCATGGTATTTGATGGCCTTTTACCAAGCTGTCCTTCTCTAGTCCCGCCCGAGGGCTATAGCCACAAACAGCGTGAGCGGTAGTCACGCAGCGCGCATCCGGCCACATGGAGTGCGGAGGACTAGCAGATGATTTGCCTCGTTCTAGGAAAATGGACGTTGCGTATCGCGGGGCGACCGCGCGCTGCCCGCATTTTCAGACAGTTTTATAAACTTCACCACGTGGTTAGTCATCCCAAAGCATCTGGTGTACATAAGGGTTTCGCTCTAGAAGGTCATAAGCATATTTTTGCCCTGATCTAACCGGTATCCTTGTTTTCAGTTCGAGATTACCACCTTAATAGGGGTGGTCCTGAGCACAAATTGGAGTGTTAGGAAATGGTGATCAGAGGGTTGAGAGGGAGATCAAATAAAGCAGTTTAGAGTCATAAAATTTTGCTGAATGGCTTTTAGTGAATCATAAACGACTACAAAGCTCATTTGTGAAATCTCAAAAAGGAAAAATTTTGACTCGAATTTCGCCCAGGGTGGTTTTTTGGGGCTGATCACGAGTATGGTTTCATTTTCCACCTTTTCAACGGAAATCGTGTTAGATTACGGTAGGTGAAATGTCATTTAGCAACAGAAGCCAGTTCCCCAAATAACAGAAGTGGGCCTTACATTTCAACTCCCCAGATGACCCCTCTCCCCCAAAAAAGCTCTGTGCGGAAAGTTTTCTATTTTTAGAAAAGAAGAATAATTTTTACGGTAGTTTTCGATCTACCGTGGTGTGTTGAAGGAAGTTGGTAAAATCTAATTTTCGAGATTATTTGGGGGTAGAGATATTCCCGATTACATGGATTACAACTAAATGAAGATCGGTGTGGAATTAAAACCTGGATTTTTGTCCCGTGGGCAACCAATACGTATTCTACTTACACGATCCCTGTTCGCCAGATTTATACCCATTTTACCCCGGGGCAAGTAAAGGCGGCACGGATCGCACTAATACATTGCGTTCCTTATTGTGCGTTGGCGCAAACTCGGCGCTCTCATTTTATAACATGCGTGCACCGAGTTTGCGCCAACGTACAGTGGGGAATGCAAAGTATCAAAGTGATTCGTGCCGACTATACCATATCTGACTCTTGCTGCGCACACCCTTTTCCACAAAGGAAATCTCGCGGCGCTGATTCAGAGCATGCACTCAGATGGTGCAAACATTGCGTCGTGCACACGCGCCACACGTCGACATGGTCTCCATATCTTTGTAGGGTCTCCAATTTAGTGCCAAATGTTTGGTCCAATCGGATTTTATTGGTGGAAAATCATGGATTACGTAGTTTCTAACGGTGCCTTTGAGGCTTTCGTTGTTGGTTAGACGCTTTCCTGGTGTGCCATCGAGCGTGTGAACAGTTTTCCTTGGAGTTTTGCGAAGGAAGAAACATTCTCGCCATTGTTGCGCCCACTACGAGCAGTTGTTGTGATTGACCTTTGAATTTTCAAATTGTGATCAGCATTCGTCGTCAATAGTTTTGGACACTTGTATTGTTGTGATGAGTCATGTGTTTTGCTTTCCAATTGCTAGTTCGGGCAGTTTTATCGACAAAATGTGCAAAAGACGGATGACATTTTCTTTTCGTGTCCTTTCTATTTTTCCTTTCTTCATGCAGACATGTAGTTATATTATTGTTGCTGGATCCATAGTTTTATATGTTTTTCTATTCATATTGTGTTGTCATTGATGATACCTTCATTTTTGGGAGATCTTGAATATTCGTACACGTGGAGCATCATCTCAATCATAGTTTTTGCTCGTCTGTTGTTTTCCATTTATTGTTTTATACATTATACAGTGATGTTGTATTTTCTCTGTTATTATTGAAAATCGATTGTAATAAAAATGAATAAACATGAAAAAGAGTTGTATTGAGAGTGAAGTGTGAAGTGGTAGCCGGCCACGAGCAGTTTATATGCCATTATGTGCTTGTTATGTGTGAGTGTGGTGTGTTCAATCAGGGTGTGGCAATGGAGAGATCCTCGGCATAGATTGCCAAGTGCTCTGAAATGGGGCTGCCCCCGTTGCCAACCTCCTAATGAGGCCCATTGGTCTCCTGGAAGCCGGGTCTCAATTATAGTACTGCGCTCTCCCTTATGTCAACAAACTCGTGCCGGCGTACTGCCTTCATGTGCACCTTTTGGGTCTATCAATTACTAATTACTTTTACTACTTTGCTGTATTGATCGGGTGTGTTCGCTCTATAGACTACGTTTTAGACCGAAATTCACTGTGGGGGCTAAAAAGTGGGGTCTCCTCTCATATTTTTTAATAAGGGGCGGGCGAGGGAACTTCAGCAACAGAATCGGCCAGATGAATTCCACTGCGAAGCCGAGCATAAATGCTTTTTTTTTGAGTAATTGTACTACCCCTCCCTTGTCGTTCCTATTTGTGATAGATTGCTGTTGGTAAATTTGGAATTTGGCCACCAAATTTTGAATTAAAAGAAAATTCTCACATCCCTCCAGAGTTGAAAGAACATTTAACATTTTTCGGGCGGAAATTTCTAGAGAAAAATTGTGTGGTCGTTTCGGGGTATTGAGCAGTGAAGAGGGAAGGGCCAAGCTCCGTTATTGGGCGACTCCACTATCTTGAATTTGTTTTCTCGTGGCTAACATCACGCTCCTTACCCTACCGGCGAGCTTTGGGGGGGGGAGCTCTGCCCGTTTTGGTCCCAAATCTCTTGTGTCCCCCAAAATTTTCATTTTTTTTTTCCAAAAATTCCATGTCCTTGCCCTATCTCGCGGGACAGTAACTGTTTGATCATACAGTGCGTTCAGAAAGTATAGGGACACCCCCGAAAATCGAGGTTTCCAATAAAACTTTGTGTTTGGTGATCAATACTGTTTATCAATGAATTCAGCATCATGGAAAACCTATGTTTGATTATTTATATAACAATTGTGAAATTTTGTAAGATTTTATCTCAACTTTTAGAATTTTTCGCCGTTCAGAAAGTATAGGGACATCATTCGAAAATTCAGATTTTTTAATCCTAAGAAAATTTGCCGTTGCAAGTTCGTTACATAAACTCAAGATGAGTACATGTGATATCTTTATTCCTAAATTGGCTCGTGGTACTGCTCTAACTGCTGCTGAACAAGCTCAAATTCGTGCGCTCAGCGTTGCCGGGTTGAGCCAACGTGGAATCGCTACCCAGCTTGGAAGATCTGTCAACTGTATCAACCAGTTCCTGCGAGATCCAGATTCCTACGGTACTGCAAAACGTACTGGGCGGCCGAAGAAGATCAGCAATCAAGATTCGCGGAGAATTATTCGGCTCTACTCCAACAGCTTACTGTCGCTGAACAAGATTAAGTCTGAATTATCGCTCAGTGTTTCGGAAACGACAGTCTGGAACACCATAAATGGCAATAAAAACATTGTCCGGCAAGTGATGGAGAAGGCCCCGTCGTTATCTGCAAACCATAAAAAGGCTCGACTTGAATTTGCAAAGAGGAACATGGCAACTGATTGGGCAAAGGTAAGGCAGTCTCATAAAATCCGGAAAAAATCGAGAAATGACGCAAAATTTTTTTAGGTCGTCTTTTCCGACGAGAAGAAATTTAATATTGACGGATCGGATGGTGCTCAATCCTACTGGCGAGATCTGCGCAAGGATCCATTGATTTTCAGCAGACGGAATTTCGGCGGTGGCTCGCTGATGTGTTGGGGAGCATTCAGTAGCGAAGGTGTTTTGGAAATGGCTTTCACTTCTTGTCGCATGAACTCGGAGGAATATCAAGAAACTCTTCGCACACATCTACTGCCGTTTTTGTCCGGAACACGACGTCAGCGTCTCGCTTTCCAGCAAGACAACGCGGCGGTACATGTGTCCAGGTCTACAAAACCTGGTTTCTACGTCATCGAATCCGTTTGTTGGAATGGCCAGCGTGTAGTCCAGATTGTAACCCGATAGAGAATATCTGGGGCATACTTGTGCGCCAGGTTTATGCCAACAATAAGCAGTACAGAACGGTAGATGAGCTGAAGGTCGCTATCTCGGAAGCGTGGGCCAATCTGGATGAAAACGTCATCGCCAATTTGATCAATTCTATGCCAAAGAGAATTTTTGAGATCATTGCTAATGATGGTGGAGCTATTTCATTTTAGATTGTATGTTTAATTCTTTCTTTGTTCAATAATTTTGGTTTTTCTGTTGCGTCCCTATACTTTCTGAACGGCGAAAAATCTGAAATTTGAAATAAATTCTTGTAAAATTGCTCAGCTGTTGTAGAAATGAACAAATAGAGTTTCACCTTGCTGAATTCATTTATGAACAGTATTGATAGCCAAATATAACATGATTTTGAAAACCTTGATTTTCGAGGGTGTCCCTATACTTTCTGAACGCACTGTATATACAACCTTTGTTGTCAATGAGTATTAGGGGATAGATCCTAAATAGTTGCCATGTACGACTCTCATTGAACCTCGGCATTAGTAGAATATTTTTGAATATGAATACAGCTTGGCACGAGGTGGTAACCGACTTTATTCGACTGACGTTTCGGCGGCTTCGCCTTCTTCAGAGTCTTAAAGAGCTGCAAATTCCGATTTTATAAAAATACAACGATCAAACGCCACGTAGCGCGGTAAACTCTCTACAGAAAATCGACTCCAAATTTCCAAACTGGATAAACGAAGGAGAAAAGTAGACAGCGTATCGTACCTAATCAAGTCCTCAAGCGATCTCATGGGATCAGTGACACAGGGTACGTACGGATGGGCACCGGTGGAACAGAAATTCGGCCCGAATCAGAAGGCAGGAGATCTGATATGGGCTGGAGTTCCAGGTTATATATAGGCCCTCGTCCTTCCGGTTAAATCTTCGGGGATCTCTCACGCATGGATCCAAGAACGCCTCGAGAGCTTTTCGCGCACTTAGTCGTGACCTCCCTGCAGCCAGTATCTCCACTCGCACCTCAAAATCCCTCCCCTGGTGGCAACGTTATCTCTGTGGGTCCCCAGTGCAGTGTAACTGCGCTGACCTTCCTTTTCCCTAATCTAAGTGTTCCATTTGATACGCACATGCAATGGTCGAGCTGTCTCTCCGATATATTCCTCACCCCAGCTCTGGCATGTGATGAGATAGATGACACCTGTAGCAGCACAATCACCTTCCCCTGCCCTGAGGGCAAATGACGCGATGGCTTGTCGTATAACGCAGGCGCGATCGTATAGAGCGATTTCTGACCAGTTTGACGTTTCAAATTATTGGGTGGGATGTCTACCTAAAGCCTCACTGTGTGTTTTCTAACCCCGTTCTTCGCAAGCACTTTCTGACGGCGCTGCTCACTGTCATCCGGAAATGAAAGAGTATCATGCCAGGAAATTTTATCGCTGGGTGGTCTGTTGGGTCCCTGCTCGCGCCCGGGTCTTGACCTCGTTGGATGAGAGTTCATATCCGTTGAGAAGTGCAATTTGACTTGCGAGTCTTTAGACTCCTGCCGCTCTTGTTCGCCCGAACACACACATTTACTGCGGTGTGGAACATGTTCCGGACAACTGCCCTTTTAGTTTGGGTGGGGTGAGCCGATTGCCAGTGGACTAAAATGTTTTTGTTTGAGGGCTTGCGATACCAAGTCGACCCGGCCGCAGTCAAAGTTAGACCCATCATCAGCTGCGTGGGTGGTCCCACGGACCGAATCGCGTGGTTTCTCAGTTCAGTACTCAGCCAACTCTTACCTTTCATTCCAGCTCACCTGTCTAATACACAAGATTTTCTTGACCGCCTGCGCTCCACACAACTAAGCCAGCAGTTGTGTACGGGAATCTTTGTTGACGTTACATCGCCTTTACACCAATGTTAGCAACGACGCTCCACGCAATGCAGGCAATTTTCGAGCTTCTAAACCAGCACCAAAGCAGCGTCAATAATAGTACCTGGGCTCTCTGTGCGCAGTCTTATGGTTCTCCTAAAAAAGTGCCTCAGTTGTAATGTTTTCAAGAAGTGGGCGGGTAAGCTATTTTTCCCAACTGCGGGGGCTGGCTATGGGACAGCGGCTGGCACCAACGCTCGCCATCGCCTTCATGGCAAAGGTCGAAACACCTGTGCTCGAAAACCCCTTCCCTTGTTTTATAGTCGTTACACATTGACGACTGTTGTTTCATAATTTGCTCGACGCAACAGGAGCTGAACCACTGTTTCTGACCAAATTAACGCCTGATCAGGACACATCAAGCTAACTCGTGAAAAGCCTTGCGATAGCTGGTTGCCTTTTCTAAATGTTCAGGTTCAGCTTTTTGGGGAGATAGAAAAATATATAAATGGAAGTATCGCAAGACCCTCAAACAAAAACGGCTTTTAGTCCACTGGCAAATCAGCCCATTACTTACCCAAACTAAAGGGCAGGTTGGCAGGAACATGTTCCGCAACGCAGTAAACGTGTGTTTGGGCGAACAAGAACGGCAGGGAGTCTAAAAGACTCGCAAGTCAAATTGCACTTCTCAACGGATATGAACCTCATCCAACGAGGTCAAGACCCGGGCGCGAGCAGGACCCAACAGACCACCCAGCGATAAAATTTCCTTCATGATACACTTTTCATTTTTCCCGGATGAAGTGAGCAGCGCCAAATCAGAAAGTGCTTTGGCGAAGAACGGGGTTAGGAAACACGAGTGGCTTTGGTAGACATCCCACCCAATAATAATTTGAAAACGTCAACTGGTCAGAAATCGCCTATCCAATCGCGCCGTGCGTTATGACCACAATGCGTCATTTGCCCTCAGGGCAGGGAAGGTGATTGTGCTGCTACGGAGGTGTCATCCTATCTCATCACATGCCCAGAGCTGCGGTGAGGAATATATCGGAGACTTAGCTCGACCATTGCATGTGCGTATCAAAGAACACTTAGATGGGGAAAGGAATGGTCGCGCAGTTACACTGCACTGGGGGATTTACAGAGATAATTGCCGCAGGGAGGAGCGATTTTGAGGTGCGAGTGGGAGATCTTGGCGCGGAGGTCACGACAAGTGCGCGAAAAGCTCTCGAGGCGTTCTGGGATCCATGCGAGAGATCCCAAGATTAACCGGAAGGACGAGGGCCTATATATAACCCGGGAACTCCAGCCCTATATCAGACTTTGCCTTCTGATTCGGGCCAGATTTCTGTTCCACCGGTGCCCATCCGTACTCCTACTGATCGGATCGCAGGGGACTTGATTAGGTACGATACGTTGTCTACTTTCCTCCTGTTTACATCAGTTTGGAAATTTGAGAGTCGATTTTCTGTAGAGAGTTTACCGTTACGGCGTTTGATCGTGTATTTTTATAAATGGAATTAGCTCTTTCAGACTCTGAAGAAGGCAGAAGCCGCCGAAACGTCAGTCGAATAAAGTCGGGTTACCACCTCGTGCCAAGCTGTATTCAACTTCAACAACATCTCTTCATCTTCCAGCTATACTGTGGCAGCAACGTGTAGGCTTTCTTCGGATTCTTCTCCTCCCAAGCCTTCTCACACTTTAGCTCTACACGTCCACTCTCGTTCGCGGTCACTTCTGAAGCTGCCGACGCAACTTCCTCCTCAGACGCTTCTCCTCCACGAAGTTTCCTGCAGTTCAGAAAGCACATACTCTGTTGTAGGTAGATATTTTTTCTTCTGAGACGTAGGCGAACTTCTTCTTAAGGCTGTACAACCGGGCGCAAAGTTTCTTCTTAGTCCGTACTCCGATGTGAATAGAAACGCGTTGTCGAAAATTCCTTCTGCACTCTTCATCTCTGAGACTTGTCATGTCAATCCTCTGGAGGGCTGAGCCCTCGCTTCCTCATGAATCCTCGTAGAGACGTTCAACAGAACAGGACGGTGATCCGAATCGAATGCGACATCCCACACAGCTCTAGATCTTCGAATGTCCGATACTGGAATATTCCTCGTTAGGACATAGTCAAGCTGTAGTTTCAAAGTTGTCATCTTCCTCTTCCGCTGCTCTTCTGAGATAGCTGGGTTGGTCCCTGCCACGTAAGCTGATGGCGGCGATGATTCCTCTTGAATGTCGATGCAATAATTGAACCACTGCGTTCACAAAGTCGACGAGGCGGTAGCCATTGTCCGATGTTTGCTCCACTGGGCAGAACCATTTACCAGTACTTCGGATTCCTGATCAAGTCCCATCTTCGCATTTGCGTCAATCCCCACGACAGCAGCATGTTGACAAGGTATCCTGGCCAGAAACGTATTGAGTTCCTCATAAATGCATCCTTTGAATTGTCTTCGGCAGTTTCAGTGGGCGCATGAGCACTCACTATCCATAGATTGAATCCTCTGTGATCCCGCGGTCGCACAAATGCATTCCTACACGACGTTGAGCCAAATTCCTCGATCATACCATTTTAGTCCTTCCTTACAGCTATTGCGCAGCCTCCCACTCTCCTATCGTCAGCGTTACCGCAGTAGATGGTGTACTCTCCGACGCTGATGCCGGGTCTATCCTTGAGGCGGGTTTCCTGCAAAGCAGCAAACGGTGCATGGAAATAGCTCAGAAGTCTGGATAGCGCAGTTTTTTGGATATCACTCGACAGCGGTCGACAGTTCAGGGTGGCGAAACTGTGACTTGTGGCCAAAGACGGTGTTATGGACCAGAGGCCTTAGTGTGCCGGACGGCGACACCTTTATGCAATGTATGGGATACCTTCGCGATATAGTTGTGCACGCTATATCGCTCGAACATTCCCTGTGTGCACTCAAACGTCTGCTGGGTTTAGTAGAAGCAGGGCACCAACGAGTAGGTACCAACAGACTTGTATACACACCCCCAATGTTAGGCTATCTTGTAGCTTAGCTATCTTGATAGTTCTCATTGGAAAGGACTGCCTCACAGGTTGCTATGGTGGAATGCTTGTTTCATTGGTATGACGTTTCGATTGTGTCGTCGTTATCAAAGACCGAAAATAGTTCAGAGTTCGAATTTTTTGATTTTTACCCGGTCGAAAAAAAAGTTTAGAAGTAAACCACTGCCAATCGATTGGGAACCAAGGCATTACATCCATTAGGCACGTCACCAGTAGACCGCCATCACGAGTTGCTTAAACTCAGAACCGCCTCTCAAGTCTCGACATGTTTCGTCAGAGCTGTCGCCACGCCAACACACATCCTTCTTGAAGTACATTTTTCGTCCGATGTATGGTTTTTTGTGTATGGAGCTACGAATCCTTTACCGTTAGGAAAGAGCTTGGGTATCACTCACGTCGCGTGCGAGCGAAAGTGAGTGTCCAGAGTGGAGAATCCCTCGAAAGGAGTTCCCGGATCTCGTCTGGCTCCCGTCAGAATGTTCGATCGACCGAGTCCCACCTGTTGGATACGCACCGAAATAGTGACAGACGGGTGCAAAAGTTCACCGAATGAGTCCGTCTGCTCGCGTCCGCAGTCCACGCAGTCGATACTGGTGATTCACGCGCGCACACGGGCAGGGCTCATGCACCCAAGGTCGGGTTTTCCGCCCCGGTCTCAGTCGGACTCAGTGGGTTTTTCGACCAAGTCTGACGGGGGTCTCTGAGCGCATCCATGCATGCCACTCATGGATGTGCGGCAAACGATTTTGAGATTTCGGCAATCGGCAAAAAAATTTTAAAAACGGCCGGTAAACGGCGAAAAAGCTCATCCCTTAGATTGATTCAAAAGTTATTCACATGTGCCGCTCTACTTTTATTGTTTTTTTCTTCACATACTTATGTCAACATTCTAATAATTCCAAATCAAGGGAATAGTTCCAATTTAAGGCATCAGATGAATAGAAACAAAACACGTGGGGCCCTATGGAAATCAAAAGAATCGCCGCTGCGGCTTCACGAGAAAGCCGCTTCGGCTCGTACAGGCACCGAAGCAGCACTATCGCAGAGTCGCAGCGGCAGTGTCGTGACAGCCCCGCGATAGTGCCGCTGCGGCTCCGCGAACAGCGGCCGCGTACTAACAAAAATAGCACCGACTGCAAGTAACACATATGAAATGAGTCATAATGCAACTGGGTGACCCTACGAACAACAATACACACATGAGGTGCCTACGTCCTCTGTCTGATAGGGACGGAGGGTGGCCCCGTTATTTCGACCTGGTAGATACGGGATGTCCCTCAATCTTGGGCTGTTGAACTGGGAAAAATCTCGTTCTACCACACAGAACAGTGCATCGCAGTCGACGCGGGTTTGCTGATGCATTCTCTCGGAGCCCTTGCCGTTCTAACACGGAACTCCCGCGGTACTGTCGCGGCAACGTCGTGTGTGTTTTCGACCCTCAAGACACTGCAATACAATCCCCACGGCACAGTATTCTTAGTATCCGAATCACTTTTTTTCGGAAATCCGACCGGATATCCGAGATTCGGATAATCCGATATCCGAAAATTCGAAAAAACGCACTATCTGAATCGATCCATAATCCGAAAAATTGAAAAAGCGCATTATCTGATTCGATCGAATATCCGGGGAATTCAAAGTCGGCACTATCCGAATCGATCCATTATCCGAAAAATTATCATTGGATAACAAGTATAGCCTCGATGCGACAGTAGTGAACTAATGAAGACTACCTTTTACGATGCACTGCTATCCCTCAACCGTTCCCTTTACCACAGAGCAAGGGAAGGTTGGGAGGAAGCCACCTATCACTTAATCATGATATTCTAACAGATTCTGGTGTAGCTAAAAAGAAGAAGGAAGCATCCCTGTGACACATGGGGCAGGGATTCTGAGGAAGTTTGCCGCAGTAGTGCCAGGAAGATACCGCGAACCTCGACTGTGCCGCGATAGTGCCACGGTAATTAGTACCGCAGAGGCTTCGTGATGATTATTGTGCCGTATACGTGTTATCCGATGATAATTTTTCGTATAATGGATCGATTCGGATAATGCCGACTGGAATTCCCGGGATATTGGATCGATTCAGATAATGCCATTTTTCCAGTGATTCGGATACGGATATCCTGTCGGATAATTTCGGATAACTTCGGGGTGTGTATACAAGTCTGTTGGTCCCTGCTCGTTGGTGCCCCTGCTTCTACTGAACCCAGCAGACGTTTGAGTGTACACAGGGAACGTTCGAGCGATATAGCGTGCACAACTATATCGCGAAAGTATCCCGCACATTGCATAAAGGTGTCGCCGTCCGGCACACTAAGGCCTCTGGTCCATAACACCTTAGGATCCGTACCTAGAGTCATGGAGTCTTTGGCCACAAGCCACAATTTCGCCACCCTGAACTGTCGATCGCTGTCGAGTGATATCCAAAAACTGCGCTATCCAGACTTCTGAGCTGTTTCCATGCACCGTTTGCTGCTTCTTGCAGGAAACCCGCCTCAAGCTGATAGACCCGTCATCAGCGTCGGAGAGTACACCATCTACTGCGGTAACGCTGACGATAGGAGAGTGGGAGGCTGTGCAATAGCTGTAAGGAAGGATTTCAATGGTATGGTCAAGAGTTCGGCTCAACGTCGTGTCGGAATGCATTCGTACGACTGCGGGATCACAGAGGATTCAATCTGTGGATAGTGAGTGCTCATGCGCCCACTGAAACCGCCGAAGACAATTCGAAGGATGCGTTTTATGAGGAACTCAATACTTTGCTGGCCAGGATACCTTGTCAACATGCTGTTGTCGTGGGGATTGACGCAAATGCGAAGATGGGACTTGATCAGGAACTGAAGTACTTCCGGTAAATGGTTCTACCTCCAGTGGAGCAAACATCGGCCAATGGCTACCGCCTTGTCGACTTTTGTGAACGCAGTGGTCTGATTATTGCATCGACATTCAAGAGGAATCATCGCCGCCATCAGCTTACGTGGCAGGGACCAACCCCGCTATCTCCAGAAGAGCAGCGGAAGCGGAAGATGACAACTTTGAAAACTACAGCTTGACTATGTCCTGACGAGGAATATTCCAGTATCGGACTTCCGAAGATCTAGAGCTGTGTGTGGGATGTCGCATTCGATTCGGATCACCGTCCTGTTCTGTTGAACTTCACTGCGAGGATTCATAAGAGGAAGCGAGGCTCAGCCTCTCAGAGGATTGATATGACAAGTCTCAGAGATGAAGAGTGCAGAAGGAATTTCCGACAACGCGTTTCTATTCACATCGGAGTACGGACTAAGAAGAAACTTTGTGACGCGGATTCTTTTGTCAAGTGCATCCAGGACGCTTCGAAAGAGGCACTCCCGGTTGTACAGCCTAGAAGAAGTTCGCCTACGTCTCAGAAGAAACAACATCTACCTACAACAGAGTATGTGCTCTCCGAACTGCAGGAAACTTCGTGGAGGAGAAGCGTCTGAGGAGGAAGTTGCGTCGGCAGCTTCAAAGTCACCGCGAACGAGAGTGGACGTGTGTAGAGCTAAGGAGTTCGAGAAGGCTTGGGAGGAGAAGAATCCGAAGAAAGCCTACACGTTGCTGCGACAGTATGGCGGGAAGATGAAGAGATGTTCTCCTGTCTTGAACACTACCAATGGAGTTGCAGTTGGTGATGCGACGCTGCCAATATGGAAGGATTACTTCAGTTCACTACTGAATCGTCCAGCGCCATCAGTACCTGAGCTCCCGCATGTTCAGAGGAGCACATTACGATGTCAGTGAGGAACCGCCGACTGAGTCTGAAGTTTTGGATTGTGTCCGGAAAATGAAGAATGGAAAGGCAGGTGGAGATGACAACGTCACTGCTGAAATGCTGAAAGCTCTTCCTCCGTCTGGGATTCGTGGAAATGACCAACACCATCCGTGCCATTTTATGTATGCTGACAAATAACCAATATGTGCTGATTTTGGAAGCTTTCCGACCTACTTCGCCCAGCATTTACAGCCCACCCTCAGGAAATTAGAGTACGAGCATGGCAAGCTGACGCACTCGGATGCAAAAATCAAGAGCAGGGAATCGGCGTGAAAAGATGCGGCTTTTCGTACGCGGCTAAGCGTAGCAATGATATCTGACACACGAAATCAGGAGTTGATATGAGCTGATGACGCCGATTATTTAGGGCACCGCTGCCCTACTCCATGATAACAAAATTGCTGCAATAGCTCCGCCGCACAGTTGAAATGAGTCATGGGAGTGGGAGAATACAATGAAACTAAAACTCATTCTACTCAATACTACGAAAACCTACTAAACACGATTGAAACTGTACAAATAAAAAATGGCAAAACATTAACAATTATCTAAAATGTGGGTAGGAAGCATATACTAACGTTGATGAATATGAATGCATCAATCCAGGACTCATGGTGTCGTCACATCGGTTGTCTCCAGACGCGGTCTCTTCGCTCGATGCTATAAAAGATGTGAATGCTGGAGTAAATGAAAGCTACAGACAAATAAAATCGGAAACCTACATCGTTATAGCAGGAAGCCACTGGAATACGTCATCCACCACCGTATGCTTGAAACGAGAGCGTATGTCTTGGCTGGAAAATGTACCTATTAATACAACAGTCCGGAGAGTTACACCCTAAAGTAGAATAAGCTCACAGCGCCTTCCTGGTAGTGTATCTGAATAAGTGCGGCTTCCACCATCCGCGGTCATCGGCCACTTTCCTTAGAACTTCCAGACGCTCTTCGTCAGGATCGACCGAAGGGACACGAAAAAAGATGTCGAAATGATTTACATGCAAAACATTGTGTCGCCACAACGTAGTTTCCAACAATACGATTAACCTGCTGGTTGGGGAGAACTCCGTTTCCCACGCATTGCTCGGAAGTCTTCGTGCCCGGGAAACCCAAAGCATCAAGTGCAAAGGAAATCTAGAAAAGTGATGAAATCACGCGCAAAACCAGAATTTGAGAATTCACTATATCTCTCGTTCTATACAAATGTTGAGTTAAAAATTAACGAATTCCGTTGTCAAGTTCACGTTTAAATGAATTCTGGGGAAACCAGGAAATTTGGAATAAAATCGACTACATATTTGGTATAAAATCGACTACATATACCAGTTTCAGAATGAATCTTTTTTTGTTGGAAATTAACAAGCTACCTGTGCTTCTCTGGGCCAAAGATCCGGTCTGCACCAATTGCGTCTCTACATCGCTTTGCGGCCGCGCTGCTTCGAGAAGAGTTTCCAGCGCCGCAGCCGCCGATCTGTTGACTCTAGGTGGGTTTTGGAAACTGGAAACTAAACAAAATTGAAGAGAACCACATCAGAATGTATAAAAAAGCCACATCGAGTCGACTTTGGCGCTGTTTGGCGCTGGAAACTAGACCGACTTCAGCGCGTGCGGCCGCAAGCGTGTCGGGTGTGATGCGAACCTGAATTTCAGCCCAAGAAACATGATATTGCGGCCGCAAAGCGTGTCGAGACGCAGTTGCGGACCTGAATTTGGCCCAGAGAAGCATAGTACGGATCGAGGTTTGCCGGTGAGACATTAGCCTGATGGTGCGCAAAGTTGAAAATCGTCTGAAAGAAGCGTACCCTTCAATGAATCAGGGAAACCGATTACAGAAGCCGTGTTAAACTGGAATCAAATATAACCATGTCTATCCCCATCGCACACCGTGTTTTCCCTCTTTATCAAACATATTTTCCGTCGATTTCACTAAATCTTGCTCCTATTGTACATGCACAACGTCGGTTCCAGCACGTCCGCAAGTAAATCGGGACGATATACAGGCTGAAATGCGCTTTTAGTGCATTCACGCACCACGCATTTTATTTTACATTTGGTGAATTGCATTGGTACGGTGCTCAAACGATTTTTCTTTGTGTTTCGATCGACTGTGTTATATATATGCTCAATAAAACCCTCCACTGCGAATAAATAAAACGAGACGTGTCGGGGGAAGGGTAGGGTAAGAGCTGAATCGAAAAATTACCATTGTATAACATGAACCCCCGTCGCAAACAAGCAACAGCAATTTACCGAATATGAATTATTCAGAGACTATTTATTTGTTCTGTTGTACGAGAAGGAATGTTGAGAGAGACCAAGCAGGTCCTATTACAGAAAAGAAATTTGATTGAAAAATAGATTTGTCAGTTGGAGATATACGACTTTTCAGGTGGGATTTGGCTTATTGAATTGGATAGAAAATCGGTGCGAAACTGATCAATTTATAGAACCACACGCCAGGAAGAAGAAAACACGGTTTGAGGGAACGGAAAAGTGAAAATTCAAACAATTTCAGAATTTGGCTTAAAATCGCTTTCAACGGCGAATCGTTCTCATTAAAAGCAGCGAAAGTTGCTTTGGGTTCAGTGCGTCATAAATCCGAGCGCGTGCCTCGATTCCTGTGCCACTTTACGCTGCCACTGCTATCGTTTCCATCTCCGCTTCTCCTGCCTAACTGCCAACTGATCCAAAAATTCTCCATTCTGAGTGGCAGAACGCGCACGTTCATGCCGTGACACTTTTGAGTAGCCACTCGCCAACGGTCTCCAGACAATCAGACAACTTATCGGCGAGACAGACCAGGTAAATTTAGTTGATGGGAGGTACGTAGGCTGGTAAGTAATCGATTTGTATGGTGAGTGGGGATTCTGATGGCATCATCGGGACGTCGCGAAGAAGTGGCTTCGGAAGCATCTGATGACGTCATCGGGACGTCGCTGAAAGTGCTTCGGGCTTCTGACGACGTCATCGGGACGTCGTTAAAAAGATGCTTCGGGCTGACACGACCAATGTCGGGACGTCATTGTCGAAAAGTAAGCTTCGGACTCTTTGATAACGTCATCGGGACGTCATGAAAAGTGCTTCGGACTTCTGATAACGTCATCGGGACGTCGTTAAAAGTGCTTCGGGCTTATAATGCCATGTGGGACGTCGTTAAAAGTGCTTCCATCTCACTGATGACGTCGTCATCGGGACGTTCTCGTGAGAAGTGTTCCGGCCTTCTGATGAACGTGTCACCGGATCGTCGTTGAAAGAATTTGGAACCATCCTAGGCAGGGGGCACTCCAAGATGTCAAGTCAGTTAAATGGAATGAATACCGATCTATAACGCTATCAATCGGGAAGCATATTCTATGAACTTCATCAACAACAATGATTGATAGCAGCAGCATCAAGCACACTTTTTATCAGGGTTTCCATTCATTTTCATGAGAAAATCGTGTGGTGCCCCCTCCCCCGCCCAGGATCAAACCCAGAAGTGCCTCGGGCTACTGCGATGACGTTAATCGGGACATCGTGAAAAGTGCTTGGGGCTTTTGATGACGTCAATCAAAGGACACGTCGTGAAAAGGGCTGGAAATATCCCTCAGGCGGGGGCACCTTCAAGATTCCAACGTCAGAAAATGGAATGGACCACCGATGGCTATAACGCTATCAATCGAAGCATATCTACAGTAACTTCATCTGGGACGTCGTTAACAATGACGATGGCAGCATCAAGCACAGCTTTGATCAGGAGCTTTCCATTCATTTTCATGAGAAAATCTGATCGGGTAGCCCCTGCCCAGGATAGTCCCAAAAGTGCCTTCGGGCTTCTGATGACGTCATCGGGACATCGTGAGAAGCGCTTCGGGCTTTTGATGACGTCATCGGGACGATCGTGAGAAGTGCGGAAGACTATCCCTAGACGGAGAGGGCACTCAGGAAGTCAGAAAATGTAATGAAAGGCACCGATCTATAACGCTATCAATGCGGCGAAGCATATCTACCAAGAACTTCATCAACAACAATGATTGATAGCAGCATCAAGCACTCCTTTTATCAGAGTTTCCATTCATTTCCATGAGAAAATCGATGAGTGCCCTCCCTATCTAGAGATAGTCCCAAAAGTGCCTCCGGAGCTACTGATGACGTTATCAGAGACATCGCGAGAAGTGCTTCGGGTTTTTGATGACGTCATCGGGACGTCGTGAGAAGTCGCGGAACTATCCTAGGCAGGGGGCACTCAAAGATTCAAAGTCAAGAAATGGAATGAACCACCGATCTATAACGCTATCAATCGAAACATATCTGCAGACAGAACTTCATCAACAACAATGATTGATAGCAGCATCAAGCACCTTTTATCCAGGAGTTTCCATTCATTTCCATGAAAAAAATCGTGGGTGCCCCCTGTCTAGGATAGTCCCAAAAAGTTGCCTCGGGCTACTGATGACGCGTTATCGGGACATCGTGAGAAGTGCTTCAGGTTTTTGATGGACGTCATCGGGACGTCGTGAGAAGTGCAGGCCTATCCCAGACAGGGGGGCACCTCAAGATTCAAGTCAGAAATGGAATGAACCAATCGATGTCTATAACGCTTATCAATCGAAGCATATCTACCAGAACTTCATCACCAAGCAATGATTGATAGCAGCATCAAGCACCTTTTATCAGGGTTTCCATTCTAATTTCATGAGAAAATCGTGAGTTTGCCCCTGTCTAGGATAGTCCCAAAAGTGCTTCTGGGCTTCTGATGACGTTATCAGAACGTCGTAGGAAAAAATGCTTTCGGGCTTCTGATGACGTCAATCAGGGACGATCATTGAGAAGTCGCGGAACTATCCTAGGCAGGGGGGGCACTCCAAGATTCAAGTCAAGAAATGGAATGAGCCATAGTCTATAAAGTGTTTCGGGCTTCTGATCGAAACGTAATCTACAGGGATGTCGTAAACAAAAGTGCTTCGATAGCAGCTTCTGATAACCTTTCATCAGGACGTTTCCGTTAAAAGTGCGTTCGGGCTTCTGATAATCGTGGGTGCCCCCCCACCGTCGGGACGTCGTTAAAAATGCCAAGCCGGGCTTCTTGATGACGTCATCGGGGCGTCGCGAAAGTGCTTCCGGGCTTCTGGATGACGTGTCATCGGGACGTCGCCAGGTGCTTCGGAGCTTCTGATGACGTCATCGGGACATCGTGGGAACCCGGATATTGGGCAGGTATTCGGGACCCGTTGCTGGTCATCCGAGAAGTTGTGCAGACCACCCCGTAGAGTGATTAGGAGTCCCGGACCCGTCACTGGTCATCTGGAAAGTTGTGCAGGACACCTCGGAGAGTGAGCAGGAGCCCAGACTCGATGCAGGAGCCCAGATGCATCGGAATTTGCGCAGGAGTATGAGAACACCTTGCAGAACCTTGCTTCTAAGCATCCAAATTCAAAAACAAATTGTTAGAACGATCTCCATTCGCAGCTCAGGAGAGCTTTTTCATATCAAATTCATGGAATCGAAGCAGCTGTTCTGCGAAGGAATGGGGCGGCGGAAACGAAATAATGAGTATGTAAAACTGCTTTGTTCCACTGATGCGAAAGTGTTCAGATGGAATGGAAGGTAGTTTCTGACTGTGCAGGTTTTTAAAGTTAGTTTCATTTGAAAGCGAAGAACTGCCGGGCAGATTGAGATGCATCCGGCTGTAGACCAGCAGGCTTTTATGATTATCAACGCTGGCTAATGTCTGATCGACCAACTATGGAACCGGGGCCTAAGGCCCTCTTTCACACTTGCCCGACCGACGTCGGACGACTCGTTATCGATGTGTATATCTATCTACCCTACCTACTCATCTTATCTCTATCTTACGCTATCAATTTGATAACGTTGTCCGACGTCGGCCGACAAACTATAGAAGGGCTTAGGCTGTCTGAGTTGGTTGAGAAAATCACCGTGCCCGACCCGTTCGATACGTATGAAAAACATGGAATGTGCAAATAACACCCAGTGTAGCCAGCTGTGGCTGACGCGATCAATATGAATGAATTATGTGGAACGATATTCTGGATATTATTCATTTCTTAGCTAATATCATGTGAACATCGGTCTTGTCAGCCACATCGGGTGATTTTTCTGAGATAGTTTCATAACAGTTTGGGTCATTGATTCTTGTGACCACAGAGAAGAGGACTGATCAAGTGGGGAGATGAAGAGGTCTTCGTTCAGAAATTCTTTCATGGGATATTACGTGCGTAATATCAAGAAAAAGTGGAACAATTCTGTAAAAAAAGGGTCTCCCAAGCAGAAGTGGTTTGCTATCGTGTGTACAAACGTTTCAACAAAAGGGAACAATAGGAAAGTGGAATGAGGGAGAGTGTACAAAAATGAACAATATCCTCTAAAAACTCATTTCTTTGTCAGAAACTTCTAAACAGCGGGAAACAAACCGTTGTGGTATTCTGAGGAAAAGAATTGAATGGTTCCCTAAAACAATTCGACATTATCTCCTCATTTAATGGTAGCTATTAGGTACACATGCATATACACACATTTTATCGGCACTCACATAATCAAAATCCTTTATGGAGCAAAAAGCGCTTCCTCATAGAGAACCGCAACGGTTTGTTTCCGCTGTTTAGAAGTTTCGACAAAGAAAAGAGTTTTTAGAGGATATTGTTCATTTTTGTACACTCTCCTCATTCCACTTTCCTATTGTTCCCTTTTTGTTGAAACGTTTGTAACACGAACCAACCCACTTTTGCTTGGGAGACCCCTTTTTTACAGAATAGATACTTGAATCTGTCTACGCTTCGACTCGGCGTAGAGTATTTGACGTATGCAAGGTTCATAATAACTGGATTTACAACCATGAAATGCTGAACATGAACGTCTGTTCAATTTAAGTTACTCTCGGACGAGAGGAAACTCGTTCAAATCGTTTTACCTGGACCAAGTACCAGCTTGTTTGCCAACTCTTTTAAATACAGAGCTGGCAGGTCATACTTCAACATCACAAAAGATATACCTCCAGGGCTGACATTGACTCAATCCAAAGTACGTGCCAAAAAGATCGTGTTGGATTTCAAATCCTAGTTTTTTTTAGATGAACCGCTGTCCCCGCCTCCGTGCTATGAGTATATGTTAAAGCGCCTCTTTTAATGTTGTTTCTCGTTATTATTGTTTTTTTCTCACATTTGTCCTTTTGCGAATGTGATAAACTTATGACTTATTATTATAATTAACATTCTCCCCATCAACAGAGCTCGTAGTATTTCCATAAACAGCGGCGGCTGGTGCTCTTTCGGAATAGACGACCCACTAAAGAACACAATCAAATCAGCGATTGTTGGGGCTTGACCAACCGCTCGGTTGGTCACATCAAACAGTTCAGTGTGTTTGAAAAATACTAAATCATTCGACGGCTCTACTGGGATGAACATTTTTCATGAAATTTCCCTAGTGGGTCGTCTATTCCGAAAGAGTACCCGGCGGCTTGCTGGTTATGCCGGCCGAAGGTTGAGCAGGCCGTTTCGCCAAATTTCGGTGGAGCTACGACCCTGTTGACCAAAATTTCGAAAAAAAAGTTACGATCTCCCTGTCGACAAATATGGTTTAGTTACCAGCCAGCCGCCGGTAAGATTTAAAACGCCCGCGCCAGCCGCGGGTAGATTTAGATGTTTATTCATGAGGAAACAAGCCACGGACCTAACTATACACATCAAATTTCTATTCAGCACATCGAAGAACCACTGGATAGAAATTTCGACTTAAATCCATGAGGGTTCAGCAGGCTTCCGGGTACTCAGGGCGACGGCCAATTTCCTTTCGGGACCACAATTTTTACGACCCCCTTTCACCTCGAGGAACTTTGAACTCCATGATATCCAATCAGAGGTCGGAGAGCTATCAGTACCACTGGTGTGTACGTACTCTCAGGGTGACACGGCCGGCAAACCTCTATGTACGAAAACGACGGCCCAGCGCCCCACATTTCGGGGTTGCCGGCCAGTGGCGAACCATGCTGCATGCGACGCACACGCAGTGCGGATATTGGCTCGCCCGCGAGCCACAAAACACGCCACGCCATTTTCAATTCGGCCGGTTGGAAAGACAATTGATAACGGTCACGAATGATCACGTCGTAACGTGCTTATCACGTGCACAGCCGATATAAAAGGCGCCTCATCTCACTAGAGTCTTCATTCGGCAATCTAATGCCGGCCCTGGAAGGTGACTTCGAGTCACTCTCCGGAGGCCAGCACATTTTTGACCGCTGAGGGGATAGGAGTATCCCCACGGCTGGGGGGGGGGAGCGGTTTTCGCCGCGATACGCGGGAGGGTGGTTCCTCACCGCAGACTGCGGCGGAACGAGGCGGGGCGTTTCTTCGCCGTGGACCCGGGGTGACATGCTTGAGGTAAATAATAATACAAATAAGGATCGCGAGCCATCTGGTAAAGGTCGGCGGGCCATCGACATGAAGCTGGCCGGCGAACCAAGAGCGGGCGGCCGGACGGCCAGCTGGAAAAGGTTTGCGGGCCGTCACCCCGAGTACCTGAGCTTGCGACTCAGCGCAACGAGGGGTCTTAAAAATGTTGGAAATTTTTTGAAGAAAAAGGAAAACTTGGTAGGGGGCTCGTAAAATTTTTGAGAAAGAAGTGTTTGTTTACTATAAGATTGCAGCGCGAGAATAGCCGTGTTTGCAGAGGCTTCAATGAAAGTATACGTTACGGTGGGTGTACGGCACGGGCAACGAATCAGATTTCAGCCGAAAAATTCTATTCAGGGATTATTTTGTGGGCTGAATAATGTCCATATGCCGAAGGGGATGGCAGGAAATTTTCAAGTTCTTCCAAATCTTTCGTCAATGAGGAGGGGGTCGTAGCTGCGCCGAAAATTGGCGCAACAGCCTGCTCAACCTTGAATCCGATACTTTGTCCTAACTACCGTATACCCACCGTAACCTTGAATTTCATGACGGATTCTGCAGACACAGCTGTTCTCGTGTGACAATTGCTATAGTCGTTTTCTAGACGGCGGGCTTCGAATTCGGATTTGTGCGTGTCGGACGTCATGGAAATATGATCAATATGGCGCAGTGTTTCATTTTCCCCACCGCCAGGACTCCATCATCTTTCTCTTCTCTTTCTTTCCTTTCCATACTTTTCCTCATCCTCTTATATGTCATATTTGTAAAAAAACAGGAGTCAAGAAATTTTCGCCGCTTTTGCGGTTTCCTGAAATTGAAACCATCCAGCGTTGGAGATAAACCAAATAAGCTGCGAAATACACAAAATTCAACCGCGAGCAACTATTAGAAAGATATCACACAATCAGGAAGATGAGGAAAGAGGATGGAAAGGAAATAAAGGGAAAAGAAAGATTAGGAAGAAGTGCTTGCCATTTGGAAAATGAAACGCTGCGCCATATCGGTCGTTTTTTCCATGACGGCGCCATTCCATACGCTCGACACACGCGACCCTGGATTCGACGCGGCTACCCGCTTTTTAGAGGACCACGATCGGCTGAAACAGGTCCACGGCACTCTCGAACCGTATGGCATTTAGCTTTCCATAATAATCATTGTGAAGGAACGACCAGAGATGAGCAAGCCGGTTTTCGACCTGGAAGATCGACCATCGACCAAGTGTTCGTTGTGAGAAGAGTAATTGAATCGTGGCAGCGGTATTCGAAGCCATTACAGCTTGCTTTTTTGGACTTTGAAGCCGCGTTCGACTCTCCTTATCGTGATCGATTGCTCAATGCTCTGCGAGCAGATGGAGTCCCGGAAAAGTATGTTCGGTTAATCGAGGACATGAACAAAGGAACAACAGCAGCAGTTCGTACACCTGTCGGATTTACGTCAGCTTCTGAGGTGAAAACAGGAGTAAGGCAAGGAGCCGTTGCAGGACCTTTTCTTTTCAACTTCGCCGTTGATGACATCATGCGTAGAGTTGCAGAACCATTTCCTGCGGATGTTGATCCTAACACCATCAGGATCGCTCCCTTGTCGACCTGGGTACGCCGACGACATTGTGTTATTCGCTGAAAACAACGCAAAACTGCAAAGGATTGTGAACCTCGTTTCGAAGTATGCCGCAGCCTGATGGACTCGTCTTCGTCCCGGCAAATGCAAGCAGATGTGGGCCTCTCAGAGGCCTTCAACGGGAGTTTGTGTGGACGGACAACGTATCGAACTGGTGGACGATTTCTGTTATTTGGGCTGTTAGCTGAAGAACGATGGTAGTTATGCGGAGGATATTCGACAACGATGTGCGAAAGCTATGCCTGCATTTAATTCTCTAACCAAGTGTTTGGGGTCCACCACCATCGCGAAGGAAGTGAAGTTGCGTCACACCAACATCCGCTATTCGCCCTATCACGCGATGTACGGATCGGGAGACATGGAGCAAGCACCGAAGACGCAGATGGAAAGGTTGGATTGCACGGAGAGGAAGCTTTTTAGGCGTTTGCTTGGATATTTCTGGCCGCGTGTATGCCATAACGAAAACATTTACAAGGAAATCGACGCAGTACATCAACGCTTGACACGAGGGAGGTGCCAGCATCTCCTAACGCCATCTCAAGCAGCAATGGAAAGTCGACTTCGACTGCTCGGGCATGTACTAAAAAGAACGCCGGATCGTCTCGTACAACACGCTTTAAGAATGCTTCCAAATCCTGTCTGGAAACGGCCACCTGGGCGTAAGCGGAAGTTCTGGACGGATGTGGTTAAAGAGGATTTGAAGTCACTCGGCATCGAAAGACAGTTCAGGCGCGATGTTTCGTTTCGCAGGAAATGGAATAGTGACAGCTGGATAGAATGTGTTCAAATTGTGGCTGAAGACCGTGAAAAATGGGCACGGCTGACTACTAGAACGGCACACCTCGGTGAAGATGCGGAATGACCACGTCAGGCGAAAGCCAATCGATTGAGTCAAGTAAGTCAAGTAATAATCAACTACGAAAAATCAGCAGTCTCAGGTACTCAGGGTGACGGCCCGCGAATCTTTCCCAGCTGGCACGCGGTCTCCGTCCTCCGGCCGCCCGCTTTTGGTTCGCCGGGCAGCTTCATGTCGATGGCCCTCCGACCTTTTTCAGCTGACTCGCAGTCCTTCTCCGTGGATGGCCCGTGCTTGCTTCGCCGGCCAGCCGCACGTCGACGGCCCGCCGACCATTACCACATGGCCTTCGATAATTATTTGTATTATTATTTACCTCAAGCATGTCACCCCGCGGCCACGGCGGAGAAACGCCTCGCCTCGGTCCGCCTCAGTCTGCGGTGAGGAACCACTCTCCCGGCGGATCGCTGCGAAAGCCCCCCTAGCCGTGTGGGGATACACCAACTCCCTGAGCGGCCAAAAATATGATGGCCTCCGAAGAGTGACTCGAAGTCACCTTCCAGGGCCAGCATTAGAATGCCGAATGAGGACTATATTCCCCCTACCACCTCATGCCCCTCCTCCTACAATCCCATTCCTCTTCTCAAACAACTTAACGATTGTTCCCTCTCATCATCAGTTGTTTTCGCGGGTGACTTTAACGCCCACACCTTCTGCTCATCCCTTGGTTCTGATGCTAGAGGAGAAGAAGGCGAAGAATGGGCTGAGGGGTGCGACCTGGTCATCTTAAACGATGATCAGCCCACTCGTCTCCCTGCCAACTGTCGATCTTCAAGCCCAGACATAACTCTAGTCTCTTCCAACCTTTCCAACGCTTGCTTATGGTCTACCTCAACAACATTGTCTAGTGATCATGTTCCCGTCTTTGTGCACATCGATCTCTCGAATTCTCTTGCTCCTTATTCTGGTGTTCGTCAACGTTCTTATCTCAATTTAGGCCAAGCAGACTGGTACCTGTTCAGTGAGGTTGCGCTACGCCTAGCGGCTGATTACCCGTGGAATGACAATGTGCACCAGAAGGAGCATCACTTGTCTGATGCAATTCGCAGGGCCATGAAGGCGGCTATCCCTGTTGGCTGCGTTAAGACGTTCTATCCAAACGTCACCAGAGAAATTCTCCAGAAAATTAAGTCTAGCGATGCCAGAAGAGCAGTTGACCGTCTAGACCCTGTCTTCGCTTAGCTGGATGGTGAGATCAGAAAAGATCTCGACCAGCACAAGAATGTACAGTGGGAACAGTTGAATTTCAAGACCGACAGTGGAGCTACTTGGAAGGTGCTTCGGAAACTATCGGGAAAGAGCTCGCCAGCCATCGTCTCCACTATTGAGTTTGGTAATAATGTTTTCAAATCAGGAAAGGAAGCCGCCTACTCTCTCGGTAAAAGTTCCTTTGTCACGAGTCCAAGGCGAGGTCCGCAGAATAGAGTGACAGTAAGAGAGCTGTGCCGCCTCCCGCTCATGAGCACGGCCGAAGCGTTTACTGTGACGCAATTAGAGAAGATTATAAAGGACATGCGGAACTCCATAGTAACACTTCGTTCAGCTCTTGCACTATTCTGCAAAACGGGAAAACAGCCAACGTCATCCCGTTGCCCAAGCCCGGCAAACCTCAGTCATCAGTAAAGGGATATCGTCCCACTAGCTTGATGTCACCTTTCGCCAAGGTGGCCGAAAAGCTCATTGTCAACGATCTAGCGGAGCACAACGAGAAGCAGTTGTTTCAACATGGGTTCAGGTGGCTACATTCCACAACTACGGCTTTGGTAGAAATTACCAGCTATGCTATCGACGGGTTCAATTTTAACAAGCCATTGAGAACTGTAGCTGTTGCGTTGGGTCTCACCAAGGCATTTGATACGGTTAACCTTGGAGTCCTGTCAAGCAACATACTGGAGTCATCAATACCATCTTGGCAGAAACGCTGGATATCGGACTTTAACAAAGGTCGGCGAGCAACAGTCATGCTTCAGAACCATGTCTCTAACAGTATTCCTATGGCAGCTGGAGTCCCTCGGGGCGGGGTTCTATGGCCAGCCCTCTTCAGTCTGTACCTCGAAGATATGCCTGAGCCTCCACAGGACATCAAGGTATGCTGATGACATAACAATTATGTGTCGAGATCGGGACTTACAGGTGGCCGCCAATAAGATCAACGAGTACCTGATCACACTGAAGAGTTTTTTCGACCGCAAGATGCTAAGGATCTCTGCAGCCAAGTCGTCAGTGTCCGTTCTCACGACGGGCCTATCCGAGCACAGCGCTCATCCGGATGTCGTGTGGGATGGAGACCGTTTGCCTGCTGCTCGCTTCCAAAGCTGCTCGGTCTTGTGCTCGATCCGTCACTCAAGTTTCATAAGAATACCAAGAATAGAATACTATACTCACAACGTATAAGGCAATTCTTCAGCCCGCCCTTGAGTACGCCGCATTGGTATGGCAGCATCTCGTCTCAGAATCCTGGACAAAGATGCAACGAGTACAAAATGCTGCTCTCCGTATCGCCACCGGATGTGCAAGGAGTTCCCCAATCAAGCACCTGCATGCTGAGACCCGTCTATTACCAGTGAAGGAGCACTGTCCGCTCCAGACCCAGCGATTCCGCATTAACATTATAAAGGAACCAAATCACCCGTCGTGGAGAGTGCTAAACCCCGTTAGAGAGAGAAGTATAACAAAGCCATTCGCCGATGCACCAAACAAAGTCAATTTGCAAAGATGGCACGACTCACAGCAAGAACGACTCCGTCTTTTGCGCGAGGAGCACACCAAGTTCGTACGGTGTCATCTTGTGAAGGCGGTCATATATCCTATACTACGAGATATACCGGCCCCGTCTGCACCTCAGAGTCTCAACTCGGAAGAAGGGCAAGATGTACGCTCGCATCATTACGCTGTGGTCACTCTACAATGCTAATGTCTTATGTCAGCAAGATTGACAGCAGCAAATCTGATGTGTGCCCGGCCTGCGGTACCATCGGCCATGATACCGCACATTTATTCAACTGTCCGGAGAGACCTACCACGCTGACACTAATGGACCTATGGACGAATCCACTACTGGTCGCCCGGTTCCTCCGCCTATGACAAAACCCTCTGTGTGGCTGCAAAGAAGAAGAAGAAGAAGATCAACTGTCTTTCCAACCGGCCGAATTGAAGATGGCATGGCGTGTTTTGTGGCTCGCGAGCGAGCCAATATTCGCGCTGCGTGTGCGTCGCATGCAGCATGGTTCGCCGCTGGCCGGCACCTTCGAAATGTGGGGCGCTGGCCGTCGTTTTCGGCATAGAGGTTTGCCGGCCGTGTCACCCTGAGTACCTGAGATGGTACTGATAGCTCTCCGACCTCTGATTGGATATCATGGAGTTCAAAGTTCCTCGAGGTGAAAGGGGGTCGTAAAAATTGTGGTCCCGAAAGGAAATTTGTGAATTTCGGGGAGAGGATTGTATCTAGAGAATGTGTACCGAAATATCGCCGATGAGAAGGCGTTCGTAAAATTTTCCGACATTTTCGAAAATTTCGTAGATCAAGAGAAGGGGGTAGTAGCTTTGATAAGGTCGGTCGCAACGTCCCGCTGTACCCTGGCTATGGCGAAGACGGAATCTCAAATAGTGTGACGGGCAGGTTTTGAAGCCTTGCCCTCTTATTTGAGACCGGGCGGGGCAAGCAGCGGAGCGGTCGGTCATGGCGAAGTATAACAATGATAAGGGTATTACGAAATGATAAGATCTATTCTCTCTCGAATTCTGAGAGAAGCGGCGAGCTGTACACGGTACGGGTGGCCTGTGATCGGCCGCTCGTAATTCAAAGCTCCGCCTTCTTGTGATCAGTTGATGGCGCAACCGGTAAGTGATCTTCCATCACAATATTTTTGTGAGATAATTGTAAGTTAAATTAGATCTATTTTGCCATTAAATCATGATTTCCTCACAGCGGAGGCCCTTTTCCCTCACCAAACAACCTTAGTTCTTTTTCTCAGGCTTTCCCTAATTACCGCCCAAACGTGATAGGCGAAACTTTTGTAGCGGCGGGCCGGACCCGCTTGGCAGTCAAACTCTGTCTTCATATATTGGTTCAGAGCTACCCTCCAATGCCAGCCCTGTGGCCGTATGCTCATCTATTCGCAAGCGTTCCGGTTCCCGCAAAACTTTTCTGTGAATGGTCATCAGACGTGAATGAGCAGTCAAAGGTGGCTTTTGCGGGTGCAGGGGTGCTTAGAAAAAGATGAGCTTATGGTTCATGGAGGGCCAATTGTCTCCATGCGCTCTCTATGGCCAAACTGCAAGACGTGTTTTGGGATCTGAAATGTAGGGTCAGTTGAGGGAGAAGACTCCAATCATAATTTCCTAATTTCTTCCACGTTTTGCGTTTCGAAAACACATTTTCGCGATTTCGGTAGTGGACTAATCTGCAGTGTCGATTTTCTTCCAAAGTAATTTCATCGCGCCGCGCACAGATTCTTATTTGATCTTCCATAAAACCTTTCAAAAAAGTTTGGTTTTGTGGCGTTAAAGGCACAGTCCAACCTCAGAATCAATTTTTCGTTTTTCTGCCCATCTTGGAGAAAATTTAACGCTGATCGCAATGGTGTCTCCGCAATCGCTCAGAACTCACTACAAACGGAGTTACGGCTTCTCAAAAATTTCAAGTTTGAACAGGTAGAAGTTCGCGGACGAGTTTTCTCGAGCCTGTATTTTCTCGTTAATCGCAGCTATCGTTCTGAAGCAGACTACAATATAAGCCAGACCGAAAACAATTCGAAGAACATAGGTTTTGATTAAAATCATTCGCGCGTCTCTTCCCTATTTAGGTCGGAAACCTGGCATTGTGCGTTGCCCATTTTCTCTTTCAACTCTGATGAACTCTTGGGACGATCCCCAACCCAAACTCATTCCATCCCCACCGACAGCTGGGAACGGTCCCCTAAAGTGGGCGGAGTTGGTCCCTCCTAAGTTCATTATTGGGAGGGACAGGGTTGAGTTTTGCAGGGACTTGGTTGGCCGTGGTTGGTCCCTCCTAAGTTTGCTATTGGGAGGGACCAAAGCTGAGTTTTGCAAGGACTTAGTTGGCTCTGTAAAGCCGTTCTTAGGGAGCCGGGTCTCAAAATGCTTACCATACCGCTTATCTTTTCGCTAGCTTCCTCGATCGCTACGTGTGTACTGTGCTAAAACTGCTTAGCTTGTATTTTCTGACCTTTTTGTAACGATTCGCAACAGTATCAAAACATTAATGAACACAAAATCTAACAGAAATTCACTTTCAGTTCAATTCCTTTCAAAATCAACTCAAAATCCAAAATCAAAAAAACAGTTAAAATGTTCACAACACAATATGAATCACATACATACAGTATCAGAACGTTATTCAATACAAAGTCCAACCAAAACTTACTTCCAATCAATCCAATTCGTTTCAAAATGAACGCAAAATTCAAAATCGAAAAGCAGTTAAAATGTTCACAACTCAGTGTGAATCAAATACATGAAACAAATGAGGCCTTTTCACAAACTGCAAGCAACAATGATACAAGATTAACATATACAGTATTGGCATCATACAGAAATCATAGTTTATGATTTCACTCCGAAAACTACCTACGGATAGAAAATCTCCGAATTAAAGGCGAACGATCCTGGACCGAAGGCTGCATTTGATGCATCAACAAGAATGTAAACCAAATTATAACGATTTCGGCTTAGATATGTGGTCGTCTTTGAGGTACACTCATCATCACTGCGCAATTGAAGACGGCTCAGTCTCGACCGCTCTCCTCTTCTGAAATGCCTACTGTTACATGAGAAACAACTCTGAGTTTTGACCTAGAAATAGCCTGCATGTCGCGTAATAGCCGCCATATGAAGCTCGCCGCGAAATAGCCGCCAGATAGCCGCTAAATAATGCTGGCTGCGGAATAGCCCCGAAATGGCCGCCAAATGTTTGGTCTCCTTGGGTCTGCTGAGCCGTCCGTACTCCGGGAAGCTAAGGGTAAAACCGGGTTTCTTGATCACCCATTATTACTGATTTCCCTTACATGAGCGGATTGTAGTAATGATTGAAGGTATCGTTGTCTGTAATTGTGAATCATGGTAAGACCGGCAATGAAAGATCGCAGCATCATTTTCAGTTTAGTAGCTGTGTGAAGAGTTGCCAGGATGTAGCCGATAAATAGCCCCCTGGCATCGGCTCCTGGTGGGCTATTTCTCGGGTATATTTCGTGCAAAACTTTCAGAGAGAGAAGAAAACAAAAACAAATTAGCTTACCGGCTTAGCAATAAGATGATTGCTGCTAAGGGTTAATTGGCGTACCTCCGTTCTAAAAAAACCATATACTCTCAATCTTTGGACCATACTCGCTAAAATGACTATGATTATTTTCTTTGAGAATTCTTTCGATATATGTGCACACTATCTGGTCTCTTAAGTTTCCACATACTTGAGATCACAACGCAGAATCATGTAACCAGCAACAGATTGTCATCCCCGCTAACCCCCCCCCCCCCCTCTACAACAATTCCATCTCCAGAGATTCAATATATCAGATTGCTACGCAGTTTCTTTTAAGATCTTATAGCTTTTTACGGCACGTTTCAGCTTCCAATACTCACTGAGACATCTATCACACTATTTCGACACTCCACACTGCCCTGTCAGCTCTCACGACGTCCTGCGAACAGTTTTCGAATCTCTCTGGAGCATATCGCGCGCTCCCTTGGAGAAAAACTACCGTCATCCCTAACATTTTCAACTTCTTTCTAGAGCCCTGAAAATATTACAACAAAAAACACAAGAACTCAGCCCAGATACCTACCATTGGTGCAATGATCGTTTTTCGAACGAGTTTTTTTTTCATTTTTCTTTCGTTCGACACCTCTTCGAACGAATTTTTTTCAAATTTCGTTCGTTCGAGATTTCTTCGAACGAACAAATTTCGAAAAATCGAAATTTCAAAATTGGTTTGAACTCCGGAATTTCGGAAAATTTTCAAAATTGGTTCGTTCGAAGTTTTTATTGAACGAAAAAATTTCAAATTTCGTTCGTTCGACATTTTTTTCGAAATTGTACAACTATCCTTCATAATCTCTAGCAGGCTCCTTATGGAGCCTTGCTGTAGAAGAAATTGTGTGGAAGCCACCGGGATTCCACCGCAAATCTGGATTTCTCCGAAAAATTGACGCGAAGCTATCGCTAGGTCGGAAATTACGACGAACACAACGCGAAATCACTGTTGAACAACCCAATGGCTGCCGCCAATTTACCGGGAAATAAAAAAAACTTGTGAGAAGAAGTGCCGCGATTTTGCCACGGATTTACCGCGAAAATACGGTGATAAGAAAGCCATCATTGCGACGAGGGTGCCCTAGAGCGCCATGACTGGGAAAAAAACTTGAAAATGAATACCTGATCACTTGTATCAGTCCTTTTGTGCTCGAGAATAATACTGCCAAAATCGGTTGCCACTTCTTGCTTTTCTGCAATCAATGGTTTCCCTAAAAAATGGTGATTGAAAGAATAAGCTAAAAATTCTATCAGACGAGAAGCTCCGCGAGAATTCCAAGTAAACCTGTTTTCAATTCCAAAACAAAAACAAACAAGAGCAACCATAAAAAGAAGCAATGAAGATTTCTAATCGATGTTTCAGCGATCCACATGATTGCTCCACGTGTCAGTTTTCACTGGGCTTTTGAGTGAGCCCGTTGGTTTGGGGTCGCTCCCCCGCAATCAATTGAACACATCCAGCAAAGGAGGGACGAATACCCTACCAAGTCCCTCCCAAGGGGGAGGGGCTAGATGATGCATGTCGGCGGCCAACCAATGTTGTGTTTAGTCCCTAATGACGTGGCCACGGCCGTCGGGTTGGGGACGATCCCCCGAGTACATCAGAGAAGGGGGCGTGGTCGATTTTCTTCTAGCTTTTTCGCGCTTATTTAAGCGCATTGAAGTTTGGCGCTTGGCAGGGTTGCTATAGGCGGCGACCGGACCATAATATCAAAAATTACCTCTGAGCTTGGACTGTGCCTTCAAGGTATTCTGCAGGTGGCTCCGAAAATTCGCCGTTCTTCTCATGCAATATGAAAGTGTGGTGTACATTGTGTGTGAAGTGCGAAGATATATTCTACTTATCAGTGCTTGGTCGTGATTTGCGAATTTGTTTTCGTAATCTGTTGTATAAAAACCAATATTTGGCGGCGCCGAGTATTTATGGGATAGTGGCCTTTTATCTCACTGCTGATTAAATATCAAATTGGCGTCAATTTGTGGCCACGTTTGTCATGCCCTCTGTTTTCGTTTGTTTTCCCGAAGGTATCCTGAGTCTTCACAGTTCCAGAGCGTTTTTGTACCATCAACATTCACACCACCGAAACTATCGTCAAAGCCGTTGTTTTTTGATTACTTTGCAAAGACAGATGCGATCGGTAAGCGATGGATTCCTAGCACGGCGAAAAAGGAAGGCGTCGAAGCAGAGATAGCTAAATATAATGGTTGGTTTTATTTTCGTATTTTGTAGCTGTCTTTTTGCATTTTTTGTTATTTATAATGTGAAATAATGTTTTCAGGTAAATGGGAAGTAGGCCTTCCTACTGAAGCGTCAATAGACGGAGACTATGGTCTAATCGTCCGTACGAAGGCTCGTCATCATGCTATTGCTGCCAAGCTCGATAAACCCTTCAACTTCGCCGAAAAACCTCTGGTTGTCCAGTAAGTGGTTCAATTCTGGCAGAGAAAGTTTGTTAATTTTCGTTGTTGTTTTTGAGTGTTTTTACTGGTATAGTTGTGCATTCCTAATATTCTAATAGTTTCGAATAATTTGGATTTGTGCGCCAATATCAAACTGTATCTGCACAGTCTTAGTTTCCCAGCATTGCTTTAGGACAAATGTTCCCAAAATTGATGGAGAAGTGGGCTTCCACTCTTTCATAAACCTGCAACTGTCCGTTATTTGCAATTTGATTCAAATATCGAATACTTCCGAATGAATGTCGGATCAATACTGTGGAGAGTCAGAATCCTGCTCTTTTATTAATTATTGGAGCAGTTAGTAGATTAGAGCTAGGAATTAAGAACAGTTCGGATACATTCTGGCATTGAAGAGAATATGGGAGTTATTCGATTATTCGGTATTTGAATGGCACAACTATATTTACTGACCGCGTCGTCTTTAGATTATTTACTCATGTTCACGCAATGTACAGTCGAAATTGCCTTAGTGAAACCTCCGCGCACTTTGGCGCAAACTCGGTGTACGTAGCATACGCGAAGGGAACCACAACCAAACCGCGATCTGTGTCGATTGCTAGCTAACATTAGCAGATCAATAGACTGTCTTCTAAAACGCTTTGTGTGGACAACCAGCCAGGTTGTTTCGTCACGAAAGATCTGTTTTCTCGGCCTAGTCCTCTCCTTGTTGTCCGTCTGTCCACGTTTCATTTTCTCGCATTCAGCGTCCTACTTGGCAGTTTTCAGGCCCTCCGAGGACGGATCACTCTGTTGACGCCGACTTAGTTTGCCTACGTGGGATTAAATGTAAACTTTGTTCCAAAAGCGCGAAGCGGGGAAATTAGCGTTCTCGCATGGTTGAACCGCTGTGAGCGGTTCGTCTTTTTTGGCGGGGGAGCAGCGCGCGATATACCGTTTTTCCCAACTAGTCCTCAAAAAATAAGATGGCATTTTGCATTACCCGGTTTGGGGATATGCGAATTTTTCAGACACAAATAAGAAGAGAGTTACTGCTGGGTTTTGTTGCCCCGAAACGGTAAACCCCTGCAAGTGGGTGTATCAAGTCGTAAAAATTATCGCCATTTTTCTTCTACTTTGTGGTGATTTTTGGTTCCTGAAAAAAAGCAAAGCAGAAAGTCACGCTCATTCCTCTTTCGGAGCATAAAGGCTGAAATATCAGCTAGGGCTGAAGTCTCTCCTAATAATGTCTCATAAATCTACACGATGCTGAGTGTTTATTCAAGTTGTTTACCTCTCAGATATGAAGTTCGCTACGAAGAAGGCCAGGAGTGTGGTGGAGGTTATCTGAAACTTTTAAGCAAAGGCGCCGAGGAGAGTCTTGCTGCTGTTCAGGTAAGTCGGGAAGACCCCAATTGGATTTACACATTTTTTGTTCCGAATCCCACCGTATACTCTTTAGGATAAAACTCCTTACACCATAATGTTCGGACCGGACAAGTGCGGACCTAATGGTAAAGTTCACCTAATTTTCCGGTACAGAAATCCTAAAAACGGATCTATTGACGTGAGTGTTTCAATTCTCTCCTCCGTTCTTTTTTTGCTGAATTCGTTCCTTTTTTGTTCAGGAATATCACGCGAAACAGCCGTCCAACATTGGTTCCACCTACTGGGATGATCATCAGACCCATTTGTACACCCTAGTGGTTAAGCCGGATGGAGCTTTCTCGGTTTCAGTCGACCAGAAGCAAATTATTTCAGGAAACATGCTGAATGTACGATTTCCATTATTATTTTTGCTCCTTTTGGAGACAAATTCATTCCAATCACCGAACGTTTGTAGGATCTCGAACCTTCATTGCAACCACCAAAAGAGATTGCTGACCCCACGGATACGAAGCCAACTGATTGGGATGATAGGTCAGTTTTCTGGCTATTTGGAATATGTCGTTTTTGAAATCATTATAAAATTGGGCTTCTCATTTTGAATTTTTCTCCTTTGGCTAGTAGGGTTAGTTGTTATTCTATTTAGAGCGGAGATTGAAGACGAAAAGGCAGTTAAGCCAGAAGATTGGGATGAGAGCCAGCCTCGGGAAGTTGTTGACGAGAAAGCTGTAAAACCGTCAGATTGGCTCGAGAATGAGGTGGGTTTATCATATTTGACGATTTTCTTCTTCCCTAATCGTCTTTACCGTATTCACAGTTTCCAAGGTATTTTCCTGGAGTTGATTAGCTTGAATATGACTCACATGTTTTGTTTAACTTTTGACCTTCGTTCGCACAGATTCTTTTATTATACTCCGTTGTCGCTAGAGGTGGTTTTTTGAATCATTTGGACCCTGCAGGGTGCTCTGGAAAGGACATTGGCGAGAGCAGTTTGTTTAGTTCCCGGGCATCTCGTCCCGCTGTCAGTGCAGTCTAAAGTAGAAAAGAAACGGAGTTCCTATCGTATTCTACCGAGAACATTCAAAAATCAGTATCTGCAGTCGACGCATAATTGCGCGTCGGTTTGATGTATTTTGTTCAAAACATGAAGTCATCGATATTAATGAATGGTCTGTGGAAAGATTGGGTTCTTCACATTAGATCTTTTCAGCCCATAAACTGAAAGTTCAACTTTGTGTTATTTTGCGGAAAACACCTTTGTGAAGACAAAAAAGTCGTTTGCGGATCAACGTAGAGGAAGCAGTGCTATTTGTATTTGTTAATTGCAGATCATGCCTGCACAATTAAGTTACATAGAAAAAAATGATAAGCACTACATATTAAAAAAATAGGAAACGGATACATTAGCAATATGAATTGAAACAGGTTCAATCATCCTCAGTCATCAAGTACTGATCCAAGCTACGATTGAACGCGGAATGAGTTGTCTTTTGAGAAACTTTTCAAACTCTGTTCCTGCTCTATTAACAGAGAAGTGGTGCCTCACACTCCTCCCGGCTCTCTTGCGGTCGAGCTTAAAACTGCTGCCTCTTGTGGCAGATGCTCTTATTTGGAGGAAATCGTTTGGCTTGAGTCCTACATGGCTATTATAAGAAGCTAAACGATGGATCCTTTCATGAAAACTATCATCATGGTCGCAGTTTTCATTATCAGAAAGCGGCAGTCGGTTGCCTAATACATCTGCTAACCCTTTATCGAAAACTACTAAGGTTGGCTCGATCGCGCATAATTTTTTTTCGATCCTGCAGAGTTCGAGGGTGAATAAGTGAGTGAGATATGGCGAAAAAACTCGAAAAAAATTTCCCCAATATTTATTCAAATAAAACAGATTGAGGTAGATGTGTGTTAGATGTGGCAGTCAGACGCTTGAAGAGAATGCACCCACCAATTTTTCTTGTTTTTCCAATTTTTGGCTCTATTGGAAGGTCTATAGAGAAAACCCAACACACAGTAACCCTATCCATCCCCCAAAACTCTCAGAAGAACTTTTTCCAGGACTTCTCCTACCGTGGAAGGCCCTCCCTTGTTAGTTCTCGCATTGTGCAATAGATAAACAGTTCATCTTGCTATGTTAGCGCACTCTCCTCGATTCTCAATTTGATTTGAAATTAGTTGTACATCATGTATTCATTGGAATTGGGTTAGTCTAAGCATTTAGCAGGCATGTCATTTATTCAAAGCCTTTGCAGCCGGAGCTGATCCCTGATCCAGAAGCTGCGAAGCCAGCCGATTGGGACAACGATATGGATGGTGACTGGGAACCGCCGATGATCGATAACCCTGCGTGTAAAGGTGTCAGCGGATGTGGTACCTGGAAGAAACCTCTAATTGAGAACCCCTTGTATAAGGTTTGGACCTTCATGTCTAGCAGTATTCCCGACGGATAACTCACTGGTTGAATGTTCAGGGAAAATGGGTTCGTCCACGAATTCCAAATCCCGCCTACCGTGGTGTGTGGACTGCACGCCAAATTGAGAATCCAAATTATTTCGAGCCAAAGCCGTTTGAAGGTCTTGCTTCCATCACTGTTATAGGTATTGAGCTATGGACCATGAGTCAAAACATAATTTTCGGTGAGTTGGAGAACTATTGGATTTCGTTGTCTAAATGCCAAAGCCATATGACTTATTTGCAGATAACATACTGGTGTGCGAGTCAGAAGATTTGGCAGCCGAGGTCGCTCGTCAAACTTACACCATTAGACGTGCAGAAGATGCTCGATTAGCTGCAAGCCAAGGAAAAGGAGCGGGAATCGTACAGGGCATCATAGATGCGGCTAATGTAAATTGTTGTTAACATTAGCAGTAATTTCAAGGAAGACGCAAGTGAGAAGAGGCGTTTTCAGGAGCGCCCGTGGTTGTGGGTGGTTTACGTGCTCAGCGTTCTTATACCCATCATCCTCATTGGTGTGTGCTGCTTTGGACGCAAGTCGAATGCTGACATTGCTGGACAACGGAAGAAGACGGATGCATATGATAATGATGATGTGAGGACTCTAACCGCTAGAACTTCTTGTAAAAATCAGTGGAACATAGAAGGGGTTGTTCGCGAGGTTTCCGGCAAAACCATGCTCTGATAGGTCACTAATCCGTGCTTTGAGTTTAATGAATGCCTCAGGGCATTCCGAAATTGAGCTAAATTAGCAAATCAAAACACTAAAGAAAACTATTCACTCAGAAACTTCAAACGCAGCACAAAAGTTGTCAGAAACTGTGGGGCAGGATGCGAACAGTATTTGGACTGTTTTTGAGATGCTATTTTAGGTTTCTGGGTGAACGAGTATTTTCTGTTTTCAAGAGAGGGTTGCTTATATGAGATGGAGTTTTGGCATGCAGTTCTAACGTGTCCTAGGGAGAGGACGGTGTTCTAATGTCCCATACTCAGAATCTGCTAAATGCCTTGAGCAGTCCTTAAAAAAGTGAAATCTGATCAAGGCCAGAGCGATTCGGCCGAAGCGAGTAGCGCCGATTTCTCGATTGAATTACCTTTAGATGTGTTCAGAATAAAGGGTCTAGTCAACAATGCATAATGTTTGATCTAAATAAGATCAATGCACCATTTTTTTCCTGCATATATTTTTAACATATCTAAAGGTATTTCAATCGTTTAATTAGCTGTACTCACTTCGGCCGAGCCGTTCTGGCCTTGTTCAGATTTTGACCTTTTTAGGGACCGCCTGAAGCATTTAGCAGATTCTGAGATGGGATATTGGAACACTGTCCTCCCCCTAGGACATATTAAAATAGCATCCCGAAACTCCATCTGATGTAGGCAACCCTCCCTTATTAGTGTTTTGGGTTACTAGCTGGTTTTAAATTGTTGCACAACTCGGAAGGAGGGCCAGATGCACCCTGGCATCGCTGCGCTGTGGTCGCTCTACTATGCGTGTGGCCTACGTCAGCAAGATTGACAGCAGCAGATCGGAAGTTTGCGCGAACTGTGGATGCCACGGGCACGATACAGCACATTTGTTTAATTGTCCGGAGAGACCAACCACGCTGACCACAATGGACCTATGGACGAACCCATTACTGGTCGCCCAGTTCCTCAACCTATGACAGAACCCTCGACGTGGCTGCAAAGAAGATGAAGAAGAAATAGCTAAACTCGGCTCATCAACGTTGTGTCTCTAATCTACATTTATCAAATCATGGTTTTGTAAAGCCTTGTGCGGAGACCAAACCCTGGTGGTTAGAGGCATAAATTGCTGTGGTCAGGCTCAATTAGAGGCTCAGACCCAAAAATGGAGGAGGTAACCCGTCTTCTACTCGAATTCCATTTGGAACTTTTCGCTTGAACGGACTAGCCGTCTTCTGCAATTCGAAACATCAAGCTATTCCATTCAGGCAAAGTGGTCGATTGTGGAATTTGGCAAGCAATAAGCAGATTACCGTATTTCCTGTAATAGAAGTACACCTCTATTTGAAGTACACCTCTAATACACTGCGTATCATAAAGATTGGACACCCCCTGAACTGGTCGGTCTCGTGTTTGTTGAGCAATACAGATCTTTCTTCGTCGATACTACTGTGATCAGAGTGCAAAACAATCCCCATATACCTCTTTTGGGTTAGATTGAATGTTTGTGCACTTTTCCAGAATGAATTTATGTTTTAAATCGCGTATCAAAAAGATAGGACACCCCTGGGTTAAATCGGATTTCTCGTCCGATGAAATTGTGCGATCCCAAATCTAATGACCGATAGGCCTTCCTCGCTTTATTACTGCAACAAATACTCGCTTTCGTATACTTTCGACCAAACTGTTCTGCCTTCGCAAGTCGATCTTGCTCCATTTCTCGGTTATTGCCTGTTGGAGCGCGAAAATCGAGCGAAATAGCCGGCCATTGGCTCAGACCCGACAAACTCGAATATCCCAGAGATTCTTCATTTTGTTGAGATCATTACTGTAGACTATCCACTATGTATAAGATAGTTATTGCCGAGCAAAAAAGCCGACCTCAGACTCGCTCACGTGAACTTTACGGTCGTCCTGTTTGAAACTGGAAATTTGTCGCCCGAAAACGTGGGGAAGTGAAAGTAGGTGTTACTCTGATATCCTCTGGTATTCACTGGAGATCATCCGACTGCTGGCGAACGCAAGCTGTGGACGTCCTTGACGGGCAAATGCTCAGACGGATCATGGGAGATCTACATACGTTCGGAGTTCTGAAGGCTAAATTGGACAGCATCTACCCTCGAATTGCTTTAGTAGCACTTCCGACCATCAGACCTATTAAGAAAAACTCCTTTCTATCAGAAACCATCGCTTATACACTAATAGTCGGACTGGCTGTCCACCTTAGCCATCGAACCTGCGGTCACAGATCTCCCATAATCCGTCTGAGCATTTGCCCGTCAAGGACGTCCACAGCTTGCGTTCGCCAGCAGTCGGATGATCTCCAGTGAGTACCAGAGGATATCAGAGTAACACCTACTTTCATTTCCCCACGTTTTCGGGCGACAAAGTTGCAGTTTCTAGCCGGACAACCAGAAAGTTCACGTGAGCAGGTCTGAAGTCGGCTTCTTTGCTCGGCAATAACTATCTTGTCCAGAGTGGATAGTCTACAGTCCTAATCTCAGCAAAATGAAGACTCTAGGATATTCAAGTTTGTCGGGTCTGAGGCAATGGCCGGCTGTTTCGCTCGATTTTTGCGCTCCAATAGGCAATAACTGAGAAATGGAGCAGATCGACTTGCGAAGGCAGAACAGTTTGGTCGAAAGCATACGAAAGCGAGTATTTGTTGCAGTAATAGAGCGAGGAAGGCCTATCGGTCATTAGATTTGGGATCGCACAATTTCATCGGACGAGAAATCCGATTTAACCCAGGGGTGTCCTATCTTTTTGATACTCGATTTAAAACATAAATTCATTCTGGAAAAGTGCACAAACATTCAATCTAATCCAAAAGAGGTATACGGGGATTGTTTTGCACTCTGATCACAGTAGTATCGACGAAGAAAGATCTGTATTGCTCAACAAACACGAGACCGACCAATTGAGGGGTGTCCTATCTTTATGATACGCAGTGGAGAAGTACACCCAAAAGGGAAGGCTGAGTATTAGAAGTACAGCCTCTATTTGAAGTACACCTCTATTAGAAGTACATCTAAAATAGAGGTCTGAGTATTAGAAGTACACCTCTTTTCGGAATTGACTCGGGTACTCAGGCAATCGCGGGGGTCGATGGCCGGTTGAAACGCCCCTTTCCAATGAAACTGATCCGATCTGGCTGATCGGCGGAGGTTTCGGCATGACTCATAACTGCCGAAATTTTCGTGGTCATGTCTCATATCTGGAGGAGTTTTCGTGGCAACTTGCTGCAGTGTCCGCGCTGTTTTTCTCTGATACTCTCTCGTGCAGAGCGCGGAAGTGGTAGCCCACAATGTATACGCTGCTCTCGAATGTGACGTGTTTGTGCTCATCACGGTTGACAGTTCTCGGGATATTGACGCCCTGGCGGGCGTCGAGGGCAGGCTGAAACGTCAATGCGGCCTCTTGACCTGCCACTGACGCCCGCGACTGCAGGAGTGGTAGGTGGTGGTCGGTTGGAGGTGATCAGGCAAAAACTTCGGTGTAAACATGTGGGTGTGACGTCACACTGAGTGTTAGGTGGGAGGTGATAAGGCAGAGCTTTCGGTGTGAGTGGGTCAACTGCGACGCGGCATTGTAGGGTCGGTGGGAGGTTGACACGCGGAGTTTTCGGCACGAATGGAGGAGTTCTAGGGCCTTTCCCGTTCCTTTTTTCGTTTCGAGCGGGAGCACGCTACCTGTTCAGCTCCTCTCAACCGGCCACCGACCCCCGCGATTGCCTGAGTAAGTGTTTGGCAATTCGAATGTGGCATTTTCGAGAGACCAGTTTGCGAGGGATGTTTTTTTTTCAATATTGTGAGGTTTAAATATTCACAAAAAGACTATCGGCCACTCCTTTCTCTGTCTAAGATAACTTATACGGGACAACGTCCGATTAGACTTAAGCGAACTCCAAATGACCAAGAAAAAAGAGCTGAAACTCGATATTGCGGTTATTCACGGTAAATGCGCGGAGTTTTCTTAGGTAATTTACGAGGATTGATATTTGATTGGGATTTATTCATTCAAAGTTCACTTGTTTTAGACCAACTTCAACGGTTCTTGAAAAGCCAAGATTCCCTAGCGTTGTGAAGACTGGATCATCCATGTAGAGGAATCGTTCATACGACGAGGAAATAGGGAACCACCATTGGTAGAGTTTACCTACAATGGAATGTGGCCGCAAAGAACTCGTCTATGGAAAAGCTGTTGTCAAGTCGTCCGAAAACCGCGCTTTTTCAATCGATCTGGACGATCAGTTCCGTTGTTTTTAAGACTAACTAGTCGATTCTCATTGGTCTCTCTCTTCCTCACAAAGCACGTGTCAACGAAAGCGATACCGAACTTATACAATTATTAGAAGAAATTCACTTGGGAAGGGTGTGAATAATGGTTTTGAAAATCTGACAACAGTCAACGGGAACCCTCAATTCGGCTGAGCCTAAGTTGCTGAGTGGCTAAGTTTTCGTGGTTGCAGTCAGAAATTTCAATACATACAAATTTTCGTTGTTGTACTGGAAAACTTTGCCGGAAATGCGACCAGTCCTACCATTGGAAATTCAAAAAAAAATGCACCGAATAGTAAAAGTACACCCTTTTTTTGAAGTACACCTCTAATAGAAGTGCATATAAAATAGGGGCCTGAATATTATAAATACATGTACTTCTAAAAGAGAAAATACGGTAGCTCCTTTTTTGTGCATTGGGCCTACAACGCTGTGCAGCTCACGACAGAGTTATGCAGCCAGGGTCAAGCGTCCGGTTGGAAAGAGAGCGACTAGAGTTTGGATTAGACCAGTACCGAAGTTAGAGACATTTTTAAAAAGATTACCGTATTACCACCGAGTGTGAGCGGAATTCCGCGTCTCACATTCTTCGCGTGCTCGTTTCATCCCGCTTTCCCATTACCAAACCGGAAAAAGGGGTTGCGTAGCGCTGTTTCCGATCTGTCTCGAATTTGCGACTGTTAGCTTGTTAGAAAGCTCGGCTCCCAGGTGTTTTTGTGGTGTTTTCTGTTGACGTGTTTAGGAAGCATTGACTGGTAGCTTAAACCGAAATAGGCGCACCTTGAAAAAAGTTCTGCGGAAGGCGAAGATATAGCCTATTATGGCAGAGAGAGAGCTAATCTGTAATTCTCAATGTTTTCCGCTTGTGGCGCTTTTAGAATCGCATTGTCGCATACTGTCTAGGCGTTTCGTCACAGATTTCCGTTACCGGAAAAAATTCTTGTCGAAACCAGATTTCCGAATTTTTGTGTTTTTATCCCGCTCATTCCTGGGGTGCGTTCCAAGAACATTCCCATGGCAAAACGCGTTAATGGAATCTTAGCCACGGCCACGTGGGAGCAATTTTCAGTTATAATACGCATCCATGTAAAGCAAATTTGTCCATGGTGAGGTTGCCTTTCCTCCCACGGCGTCGTGGGAACGTTCTTGGAACGCACCCCTGATCCTCATGCCTTGGCCCGCCCACCTAACTGTTTTCCTATGTTTCAGCTCAAAATCGTTCTGTAGTTGTCGAAGTCTACAGTTCATTTCTGATTTCGGTTTCACCTGCAACTTTCCGTTGTCTTAACTTTTTCCTGATAGCGTCCATCTCCGACCTATTTCGGCAGACTGGCTTTATTGGAAAGATGTTCTTTTCAAACGTCCAGTTTCCTTTTGTGGATTTACTATTCTCGACGAAAATTGGTGGCTTAAAAGAAGTGACATAGTTAATGGAAGTATTTTAAAGGAATAAAACAATTGGGGCACGCATGGGTATGACTGGTTGTGGAGCTGTACTAGCCTCACCCCCTTCCACTCCTTATTCGGCCATTTCTCTTCTAGTATGTATGGACCAGTATCGTATGAATGAGTGATTTGAGTAACCAGTGGTTTGGAATTTCTTAATGAACGAATCATTCGAATTTACCATTCCAAAGCTTTCGAAATTAATGAATTGTGTTTCGGATTTAGCCTTGGAGACTTCGAATAAATATTGAGCTTGGAACATGAGACCTTTATCGGGTTAGTTTGAATATATGAAAATTTATCCGAATCCAATAAAATAAAAATCGAATGCCCCTGGCCTAAAGGGGTGTATGATTTTTTTCTGCAGCGTGGTCCCGGACGGAATTCCCTTATTCAAGTAAATATTTGAATTTTCGATTTATTTCCACTTGCATGCAGGAGTGTAATTGGACAGTTTTCCGAAAGTCGTATAATTCGATTGTCGTGACGAAGATTTTCTGAATATCAGAAAAATCGATTATTTTGACTACCAATGGGATAAATATTCAAAAGAAAACCAGCAGTTAAATTTTCCAAATGAATCGAACGTTCGAAGAAAAATTCACGTTACTGAATGAATCGAATATTCGAATGTCATTCGATTCTGTCTGAAATCTAGTGGATAGGCCAAGGCAGGGTGGGGCGGGATTTGGAAAACCTTAGTTGGGAACGTCTGTATCCCAAGGTATCGTGATTGTCCCACTAGGGACTGATCTCAGCGCAAACTGGTTTAAAAATGATCTGTTAAATGTTGGGAGGGGGGGGGGAGGGGAGATGAAGAGAAGCAATTCGAAGTTCGTTAAATTTGCTTAATGCACCTGGATAGATCAAAAACGGCAAAAAACGTGATTCTCTCGAATTGTAGAAATTCGAGCACTTCCAGCACAAACTTTGTCCATGGGGTAATTTGGGGGCATGAACACGAATATAAGGCCCATTTTCAGTTTCTCGGAAGATTACTGTAAGTAACTGCAGACAAATGGTACTTTTCCTATCGTAACTTTCTGTAATCTTCTAAGAAATTAAAAATGGACCTTATATTGGTGTTCGGCGTCCCAAATAACCCCCATGGACAAAGTTTGGGCGGGAAATGTTCAAACTTCTGACATCCGAAAAATTGATTTTTTTTCTGTACCTGATCTACGCATGTTCAAAAAAATGTACCGCCTTTTTCACAACTCTCAACTGACCATTTTTCAAGATGCCAGTTTGTGCTGGGATCAGTTCCTAGCCTGTTTAAATTTTTGGGTGACGGTAGCAGGGTCAGGCCGGCGTTGTCCGGCTGGACAACAGGGGGACGTAAAAATTTTTGGAATTCAGATTATTTTAGGGGGGAGCGTAAAAACTTCGGGCCAGAACTTTTAAAAATCGGGGGTGTTTCCAGTGGCGTTTCTGTTTCTGTGAATTAAACAGGTCGTGGAACCAGGGGTTCGGACGTGGTTGTCTCAAGTATTGTAATATCAACAAAAACATCAAAGAGAACAATAATACAGCACCACAACAGTACATTTAAGGAAATTATCTTCACACAACGATGTAATAGACATATTTCAGGCAGTATTCGAATTTTCAGCACATAAAACAAGTTTTTAGACGAGTTAAATTCACTAATCGGGAATTATACAACGTATGTCTCCCCATAAAATTTCAGATTTTAAAATTCTGAAAAGAAGATTCAGATTCTCCAGGAAATTCCCTACAAACTGATACCTGACAACCCTCCCACCGCCTCGAAATCATGAAGAAAATCGCTTAAAACACGTTTTGCTGTTGTCCAAAACCATTGTCCAAAACCGCGCCTTCTGCCGAAATTGGACAACGCTAATTTCTCTGGCAAAAAGAGCAATTCTAAGATTCGGAAGGTAAAATGTTCATCCTTGGCCTATCGTCCACTAGCTACCACGGAGTCGCTCGAAAACTCCTCAGTTTAGAGCGTTCCGGAGCAAGTTATTCATTTTACCACTGCGGCTAGCCATCGAAAAATATCGCGCTCCAATGGCAAACCATGTCTGCCACCGGCAGTGGTTTTGCGGGCATTGTTGCGCAGTACAGTGCCCGCAAAACGACCGCGGGTGTCACCCCCTCTCTCGCCCGCGCTCTCACCCCTTCTGTTTGAACAATACTAGTTGGCAAATGAACTTTTTTAAACCTGTGAAGGTCTACGCACCCACAAAAAGGTTCCACCTACTCGGAGATCTCGATGCAAACCTAGTTGGAGGTTCCTTATCCGTCAAAAAGTAGATTTTTGCCGGTATCTGCTATTTGATAGTGCTATCAGTCATTGTTCTTAGGCCCCGGTCAGAGTTGGTGCTATTTGCATCTGTAACCCACCGACTCCCCCCAGCACCCCCCAACACCCACCCGGTCGTTACGTATGATTAAAATGAAGGGGTGAGGTTGGGAAAATCGCTCGTTGTATCCAACTAGATATGACGATGATTACGTGGCCAACAGGATTGCACCTGTCCAGAGAAATAGTGAAGGAGAGTATGGTGAAGTAACGGAGGTAGCAGTAAGGTTAGCTTTCTAGTGATGCGCAATGTTTTATCATCGGCCCGCCCACCCGGTGATTTTCTCATCCGCCGTCATCCACGTATTGCATGGATATCGACCGCGTCGGATACACCGAGTGATTTTCTCAACCTCACTCTATCATTTCAATCATTCGTATCGACCGGGTGGGTGGGTGTTGGGGGGTGCGGGGGGGTGTTGGAGGGATACACCGAGTGATTTTCTCAGCTTCACCTCACCATGTTGCTCATACATATCGACCGGGTGGGTGTTGGTGGGATACACCGAGTGATTTTTGCATCTCATTTCCAGTGCATTCTGTGTGTATCGACCGGGCTGGAGACGTCGGCTCATCCAACTATGACCGGGGCCTTAAGCCTATTTACACTTGCCCGACCGACGTCGGACGGCTCGTTATCGAATGTTTGATATCTGTCTACCCTACCCTACCCATCTTATCTATCTTAACTTATCAAATTTGATAACGAGTCGTCCGACGTCGGCCGGCAAACTATGAAAGGGGCTTTAGGGCCTATTCATACTTTCAACCTCTCGCTATGCCAGAGCGGCCCGCGAGGAAAAAGTGGTGAGTATGAATAAAAACACGACCTCCTGCGCCTCCTGCCTCTCCCGCGCCTTCTGCCCCGCCTCAGTTGTGTCTCTGAAGCATTCATACCCCCTCTCGCACCGCCGAGGCATTTGTTGGTAGCATTACTTGTTGCACTAAATTACGTCATATAAGTGTAGCGGGGCCTCAGTGAAAGCGCGCAATACGCCATAGAAAGTGTGCGGGACCCAAGTGGGAGTGCGCCGAGCGTCGGGGAAAGTGTTTTGGAGCCAAGAGGGAGGGCGCCAAGCGCTGGGGATAGTGTGCGGGACCCAAGTGGGAGGGTACAGGACGAGCGGGCCGCTCTGGCAGAGCGAGAGGTTGGAAGTATGAATAGGCCTTTACAGGAATTCCATGTGTCGATTTTTAATAGTGTATCATTGATTTTTCCCTCGCATCCTGACAAGGGAAGCGTTTAGAGCGTCAAACGCAACTGCCAAAACGTCTAGTACCGTTAGTATCTCTTGTGGCTCAATAGTAAAACTGCGCAGTATCCCGCCCTGAGCTGCAGGTTCCAAGAAGCTACAAGCTTAAAAAGATAGTTTTTTTGTGCTTTTTGTACCTTCCAAAAAGCGCATTAGTCTTCGGGAAATCCGGAAACGTACCTCATAAATGTGTTCACCGCCCAAAACTACCTTCATGAGCAAATTTAGGGTGAAGGCGCATTTTCCATACTCTGTCCAGACTGACAGCGTTTTGCTCTTGTACGGATTTTCGGTTGGGCGCTTATTTATACCGATTAGAGGGTTCTGGAAGCGTTTCAGAAAAATGTTCCAGATTTGGCTCAAAGTTCACTGAGCAGGGTTTTTTGGGGCGCTGATCACGAATCTGTGGTTTGTCGGTTTTCCAAAGTTTTCGGCTAATTTCGTTCAAAGCTTCCCAACCGGGGAAAATTTCGAGGGAAAAACGCAACTTTGAGATTATCTCAAAATCATTCTCTTAAGGTCATTGGGAGTGCTCAACACGAACCTGGAGTCCGTTTATCGTTTTTCTGCAAATTACGGTGGGTGTACGGCAGTCTGGTCAAAATCTCAGATTCTACTCGAAATTTGTATGCGAGAGTTATTCGGGGGGGGGGGGGATTCTAATTTAACGTCCATTTGTCGATTTTCAAAATACTAACTAAGGTGGGTTTTGTACCCTAAATGACATGTTACCTACCATAACCTACAGTAAACCTCAAAACTTCGACAAATGGACTCCAGATTCGTGTTCACAACCCTAGACTTCTCCTACATACAAGGTTTGAGCTAAAACCGAGAAAACTTGAAACTTCAAGAAAAATGGCGGATGGGTAGGTACCCTTGCCTTTTCGCGAGGCTTGAAAAATGCTCTTAACTTTTCTCGAGGTTAGTGAGCCGTTATCGAGAGTGCAAAAGGTCCCCGAATAATGCTCGTCATACGCCAGATTTTTGCCCTCATCAAGGTCGGAATCCAATAAAAGTTAGAAAACGTTCTACATCCTCACCGTCATTTCCTCCACAACAAAAGTTTCCTGTCAGCACAAGCTCGCCTACTGCGTTAATTTTGTAGCATTTCTGACTTTTTGTTAGCTTACTGCTCGATCGCGATTGGGACAAAACTTAACGCAAACAAGGAACAAGTATCCAGCGTTTTTTGATATCTGCTTTCTTTAGCCCACATTTGTCTTCATCGGTATGCCATCATGAGATTGTGAGGCGATCTGTGTCACAATTTAATTCCTTCTTTCTCAATACAGATGTTGCTCAAGGGCAAGTCAAAACTACACTCCCCGAGGCTAATCAGTCGGAATGGGAGTGCAGTAGTTATTTTTTGAAAGTTCCGGTTGAAATATACTTTTTTTCCGAAATTTTCGACCGCAAAAACTGTTTAAATTTTTTCAGAGCCTGACGGAGGCGTAAAAGTTTTGAAATTTTTTAAGAAATTTTGATCTCCAAGGGTGGTGACGTAGCTTCGTCGAGATCCTGGACAACGGTCTGCCTGACCCTGGACGGTAGTCGGCTGGCACTCCCTGTCCTATTCAAAACTGCTTTCATTGGATTGATAAAGATTGATTGATATCTGTTCTTTTCACCATTTAAAAATGGCGTATTTAAAGAAAAATGCCTCCTTCATATAAAAATTGCTGGGAAATTCGCTCGTTGGTTGTCCCTGAATGCTGTCTTCCGCCTTGGTGGATAGATCCTTTCTTTGGGTTCCTTTAATGTCTGTATGTGTGGACATGAATAGAAAAGTACCGTTTTTTTTCCAACAGGTGCCGAACCTTGTGGATGACGAAGAGGATGAGAAAGACTTGGAGGAAGCTGAGATTGAGGAGGTGAGACGCTGATTCGTTTGATGAGTCTGTATTGTGGTTATGATTACTCTTAAAGGCTGTGGCTGCTGATGCTGGAACACAAACGCCGAAGGAGTCACACAGTGATGCTGAGCGAAGCGTGGAGGTGAATACGTACAGTACCGCGCAGATTTTTTGCAAATAAAGCGTTTTGCGGCGTTTATTGCGCTCACAAAGTGCCGCATCGCCATAACGTGCTTCAAAGTGGTCCAATTCCCATTATGAAGTCATTTTCGGATTGCTTTCATACAGTCCTATACGGTAGTGTACAAAATAAAATATTCAACTCTACAAGTGCATCAAACAATGCATATTTGCACCACAAAATCGCTCGTTATGAACTGATCAGACGGTCATGACAGCAGAAATTTCTCATGTTTTGACCTACGGTCAATCTGAATTTCAGAAGGAAATACACATTTTTCAATAGGATGCCGTAGTCAAAAAGACTTTCTACATATACCATTACATTCGCCTCACTGAGAGGAACACGAAAACTACCTGAAAAACTCATTTCGTCAGTTTTGAAGTTAGATCTAGCGATGCGGCGCTTTGTGAGCGCAAAAAAACGCCGCAAAACGCTTTTTTTTGCAAAAAATATGCTCGGTACTGTAGTTGAAATTTCAAATAGGGAGAGATTAGTAAAGTTCGTGTTTAGGGTAGCGAAGCTAGCCACAGCGAGCCAGAGGTGGTGAATGTGGAGGTTGAAGACGCTGCTGCGTCGGGTGGCAAGAAGTCACCGACTGTCACAAAAAGGCGTGTCAGACGACAGGATTAGGCTCATCGAAGAAGCGTTGTTAAGGCGATCTACACCTGGCGCAACAAGTCGCTTCGGTGCTGTCCTGCGGACAGATAGTATTTTTTTTGATAATTTCCGTCGATGAGCGCCATTTCATCGGCATTTTTCCGGGATTTGAGTTTTTTTTTTTCGGTAATCGGCCGTTGTCTCCGATTTTAGCATGTATTGTTTATGCTTTGGCCATGTTCACTGGAATGTTTGCTCGCTGAATACTCGTGTTGTCCAATTGAATTCCATTAGTGTGTTCTCCTACGTCGACTACCGGTTGCATTGTAGGCATATGGCGTATTGTTTTCATTGCTTTTTTATTTGTTCTTAATGAGTTTTTAATGAATGTTGATGTTATACATTTGTTCTGCAAATCTTGTGGGCGAAAACGAAAAGAAGATAATTTGCTGCTGGCGTTTTTATGCAGTTATGTATTGAAACATATCTGGGATTTCTAGCGGATGGTCGCAGAATTCCGATGTTTTCTTATCGATTCGACGACGTCCCACGGCGATGATGCACATTAGAGAAACATTTCTCATTGATTTGTTGAATATCATCAAAAACCTCCGCTACGAATGCGATTTCGCTGGACGGTTTTCCATCTTCATTTCCAATGTGTCGACCTCGTTGATGCTGTCTCTGCCCACTCTGCTAGCAGATGTGAAATGTTCAGCGACTTTCTGAAAAGTGGTTTTTGATTGAAGTCAGCAAACGCTTCCATTGCTCAGTGTTTGTTCATCTGCTTGCTGTCCACGCGTCACGCTATACGCTTTTTCCGCCATGGAAAGTTGCATTGAACATCACTTTTTCTGCACATATCCTTCTAGAGGTTAGCTTAAAGGCAGCAGACACGCTCAAAAATGGTATCGATTTTATGACATAAATCAAAGGTTCGGAGCTTGTTGTATTGGGAACTGACGAAAAAACGGACGAAAACTGTGTGCAAATAGAGGAATAACGGTTATTTCGTTTTCAGGTGAAAGTGGACGAGTTTTACCGCGCGCGGTTGAAACAGCGAATATTAGCAACAAAACGGTTGACAATGAGAAGCCGATATACTCTTACAGCCTAAACTGGAACGTTCACCTCGTTGGAAGCATCAAAAACCAGCCAAAGGGACCGTATTAGTACTATCAATCTGGACGAGTTTGTATTTTGGGGCGGGGTTGCAGAAATTTTTCGATTTGCATTGCTGAAATTTAGTAGTTTTGACTCGTTTTTGACGCTTCCAACGACGTGAGCAGTCCACTAGGAGCCATGCGAATTCAGAAACGTAGTTATCTCAACAACTTTTTCGAGCGTGTCTGCTGCCTTTAAATTTTCTTGACAATCATCGAAAATTCAGAGCCACCGGCTCTAACTAGGAACTGATCCCAGCGCAAACAGCGAGTTTCAAGAAATGATCTTCTGAGTGTTGTGGGGGAACAGAAAAGAAAGAGTTTGAAGTTCGTGAAATTTCCTGAATGCGCCTGGGTAGATGAAAAAAGACAAAACAAGAACCAAACCTTGTCCAAGTGGGTTATTTGGGGCGCTGTAGAACTGTACCTCTGGTGCGTTTTTTTTCAATTTCTACGTCACTTTAGTTCTACCCGGGGACCAGTTATTCAATATAGCGAATCATCTCAAAATTGAAGATTATCGTGAACACTGCCTTTAAACCCCCCCCCCTATGTAGAAGCTTTGAGGCGATTCAATCCTAGAATTCTCGAAATCGTCAAAAGTTGAGTTTGGTCAGCAAAATTTCCCCCATTTCAAAGATTAGCACCACATCAGACGGAGTGTTTTTAAATATTGACAAATGGACCTCATATTCGTAATCAGCACCCAAAACCACCAAAGAAAGTTTTAGGCTGAACTCGAGACAATTTTTTTCTGAGCGCCCTGAAAATTGCCATTCGTGTAGAACACCGTTTCTCTGCGCCAAGCTATGAAAATGCCCACTTTTGGAAATCTACAGTAAAGTTCCGAGGCATTTAGGGGATTTGGAAATGGGCTATCAATAATATGTCCCATGCCTACAACGATCAAAACATGGTTTTATAAAAGCCCTCAACGAAGGTAAGGTAAGCCCTAGTGAGGGAGGAGGTCAAACGCATTCTTTGCTTGAGTATTTTCCTGTATCAAGATTCTTTTATATTGAATTCGTCAGCGACGGCGATGTTCAACCAAACTTCTCAATGATGACCAAGCTCTTCAAAGGCACAGCCTAACCTCTGGGGTAATTTCTGATATTATGGTCCGACCGCCACGTACAACAAGTATGCCAAGCGCGAAAACTCAATTCGTTCAAATAAGCGAGAAAAAGCGCGGAAAATTTGACCACGCCCTCATGAAAGGAAAGATGACTTACGCCCGCCGACAAGCTTACGCCCTCAATAGGGAAGAGAGGCGCGATTTATTTTATTCAAAATCTATGTTCTTACAAATGTTTTCGGTCTGGTCATTTATTATGCACTGCTTCAGAACGATGACTGCGAATAACGAGCAAAACAGGCTCGAGACGATTCGTCCTCGAACTTCTCGCCTTTCAAATTCTGAATCTTGAAGTGGCCATACCTCCGTCCGTAGCGAGTTCTGAGCGATTTTGTAGACACCATTGTGATCAGCGTGAAATTTTCTTATCTTTCTCTTCTTCGAAAATTCCAAGATAAGCAAAAAAAGAAAGCAAAATTCGATTCCGGGTTTGAACTGTCTTTAGCGGTGAAAACCGAAGTGTGAAAATTAGCGCGGATGATACCGTTAAATCAATTCACCTGGCAGTATAGTTGTTCACGAGCGAAATTTTTGAAAGATTTTCCGGAATTTTTTTTCGTTCGTTTTCGTTCGTTCGAAAATTTGTCGAACGAAATTTTTTCAGATTCCGTTCGTTCGAAATTTCGTCGAACGAATTTTCTCAAATTTCGTTTGTTCGAAATTTCGTCGAACAAAATTTTCTCAAATTTTGTTCGTTCGAAATTTTTTCGAACAAAAATATTTCAATTTTCGTTCGTTCGAGATCCGATTTTTCGGAATTTTTTCGAAATTCGTTCGTTCGGAACACTTTCGAACCAATTTCGAAAAAATTTCGAAATTTCCGACAAATTTCGGAAAAATTTCGAAATTTCCGACAAACTTCGAAAAAAGTTCGAAATTTTCGACGAATTTCGACAAAAATACGAAATTTCGTAAAAAATCGAAATTTTGATTACTTTCGAATTTCGTCTGTTCGACCTCCGAAATTTCGAAAGTTTTTCGAAAATCGATTGTTCGAAATTATTTCGAACGAAATTTTTTCATTTTTCGTTCGCTCGAAATGATTTCGAACGAAAAAATCCGATTTTCGTTCGTTCGGCATTTTTTTCGAAATTGTACAACTATACCTGGCAGGTTTTTTTGGCGCATTATCTGCCGTATCTTGGTAATTTTAGTGACAGAAGCACATGGTCCCCAAGGCATTGCTTCGTATGGAGAACTCGTGAGCTGAATCAGTCATCAACACTCTTTAATCGAAATTCAAAAACATTCATTTCGGTATTTCTCAGGTGCAAAGTTTTTATCGATGTTGGAATAGGAATTTTCATGCAGATAGCATGTCGTCGGACGCATTCCTTTGAGCCCTAGAATGATCTGCGGCCGCATATTGTTTGTCTTGTTCCCTTTTCCCTTGTACATATGTACAATCTGGAGGTGAAGCTGATCAGAGAATCCTTGCCTTGGTTGACAGACGGGTGGAAGTGGGGCGGTAGCGGAAAGGATCGCCCGATCGAGTTGAACAAATACACCCGCTCTCTTCACCTCACGTAAAGCACTACTGACCTCGTATTCACAACCACTCTCAACCATTCTCACCTCTCCTTCTTGCTCAACTTGTGCTTGCTGCAAAATCATGTAGGGCTACTCGTAACGCTGCACTCTTGATTTTTCTGTAATGAAGTTGTCTCTAATTATAAGCGCACTACGGAGGGTCTTTCGTTTGAAGACTTGGCTCTCATCTTAGGAAAGTACATATTTTCTCAAGAAGCCAAACTCTGAAGCTGCCCTCACAGATGTCACAGAAATATTCACAGTAAATGTATTATACAGTTTTGATGAGCATTATTCTCGTGAAGCATCTACTGGGAGTAAATTCTGTGATCTTAATGAGTCATTATTCAGAGATGTTCTCAAATGCGCAGGCAAAACCACCATAGCTCAAATTGCCCTGTTGCAATGGATTATGTAGTGAGAAGGTATTCTTGATTTTTCTGTTTATAATTTCTACTGTAAGATAATTAACCATCAATAATTCACGTAAATAATAAGTGTTCTAAATTTTTTTAAAGAACCCGTCATGGTGTTCGTGTCGCTCGGCGTCCCGTCTTTATGAGTAGAGCGGCGTTCAGAGTTTTCACGGGGTGACGCGATGGCACATGTCAGTGCGACACGAAGATGTTGATCGAAGTAACAGCGCGGGAGCAGTTCGGCTGGCACACGTCACGCTCGCGGCCCAAAACCGCTTCGTGCACGTTGTCGTTTGAGCGCGTTAAGGCGTCGTTTACACTTCTGCCGCCGAGCGGCGCGGCAAAGTGCAATTCTGTAATATTGATTGTGCCGCTCCGCGTAATCAATATCATAGAGTCGTACTTGGCCGCGCCGCTTGGCGGTGGAAGTATAAACGACCCCTAAGCGATCGCCAACTATTCTTCGTTTTACATGTGCCAGCCAAACTGCTCTGTGTGATTGCTAGGCTACGACCCGCGATTGCGTACACACGCGATTTTTCGTAAACAAGCAACGTCAATTTTTTGTAGCAATACCAACACTTTTTTGTGCTCGAATATGTGCAAGTGGTCCTATGCAAGCTTTCATTTCACTGCTTTCATTGTTCAAATTAGTTGTGATAATGAAAATTCCCGTTTCCTTGCAATGCCATGCGACGAGAGTGACGTCGCGCGAAGGCAAATTTCGCGTAATTTCGAATTTATCGCGCCTCTTCACTGTGAACACCTAACGGCAGCACGACGCGACCTCGCTTGATCGATATATGAGCTGATTATGACGTCGCGCCGCGAATGAACTCTGAGCGCCGCCTCATTATGCTCTGGCTGTGCGGTATCGTTCCGCGTGAACGTTGTGTTGGTGTACGAATCGGAGGCAAACAAAGATTTGCAAACAGCACATAAAATCGTTCCTATTGTGCTTGTCTGAAATCAGAGGCAGAGTTTTTGAGAAGCTTTTTATGGAGCTGTTGCACGGATGACCCCACACTCATAGATAGTAACATCGGTCGGATTAAAATCGCGGTAAGCAGAGGGCTCGCAGGGCGGATCGCTGAACGAGTTGAACTCCTCGTTTGGAAAGCGAACAACGTTCGACTGGGCGGGCGAATCACAGAAAGAAATTTTTCCTTGTCTTCGAAATAGCTGCATGTACTGTCGTTCTCTGGGCCAAATTCCGGTCCATCATGCGGCTGCTGCATCATGCGACACTTGATAATCGTGCTGGGAGAAGGGTGATTCGTGCCGGGACCAAGTGGTTCTAGCACGACTAACACGTGTCGCATGATGCAATAGCCGTAGTCCGCAAATGCGGACCGGAATTTGGCTGAGAGAACGACAGTACAATGCGCGGTCTACTGTCATTTAAGCTTACTGACGGTTAAGCTGCAAGAGTCTTAAGCCCCTTTCACGCTTGCCCGACCGACGTCGGACGACTCGTTATCGAATGTGGAATATCTATCTACTCTATTCTATCTATGTTATCTATCTTGACTTGTCAAATTCGGTAATGAGTCGTCCGACGTCGGCCGGCAAACTATGAAAGGGGCTTTAGAGTCTGCGCGAATGAAACTGTTCGCCCATGCCATCGGCGTGCGCGTAGAGCGGTCGACGCGAAGGCATTGTTGGACATGTGAATCGGTTAGCAGAATAATATTTGGCGAATAATATCGTAGTCAACTAATTTGCGGTCGTGCAAAGGATCGACTTCAAAGGCAGTGTTCACGATAATCTTCGATTTTGAGATTAATAGCTAAATCGATTGTATGGCCCCCTGGTAGAACATAAATGACGAAGGAATCGAGAAAAACGCACTAGAAGGTCACGAAATCCTCTCCTCTCACCCCACCTCTATACTCTCACAGGAGCTGTTCGTTGTGACAATGAAATCATTTGTGGGCCCGTCCTTTACAACTATTTGCTTTCTGTTGCTCCGTTTTTTTCTTCGGACCCTAACCAGTACTATTTTGCCTGGAATACTCTTCCATTTTCGACTGATCCCATTTTCACCGGTGACAACCACCGTGAACATGTTCATACAACTGGACAACTAGTTCAGGCCAGAGATTAATGTCTTTGAAATATGACGTTTTAGTGCGTTTCTCGCCGTTTCTTGGTAATTTCTGTAACACTCGGTGGCCAACGCTTTGTTTTGTGTGGAGAACTCGGGAACAAAAATCATCGTGAACACTGCCTTAAAAATGCTTTTGCGAGGGCGGCTCGACACGCGTGACGAATGCGTGGGCGGACAGACTCATCGGACAGGCATTAGATTAGGTACCATTGAGCTCCCTCTTCGGTGCGCTAGCACCGGCGTCAAACAACTATGGAGACAAGTATGTACTGGTGCCTTATTTTTGCGTGAGTATAGTTGTGGCACAAACTTCTTTATAAATCTAGTCGTGCCTGTCGTACCGAGGCGAACGGTGGGACGAACAACACTCACCCCATCAACGGTACAGCAACGTTTCAAGATCAGCCAGGCGATGTCTTGATGCCTTACTGACACCGGGACAATGGTGGTAGGATTACGTGGTGGTTGCTAGTCAGCCCGCCAGGTGCACTTGATTTTGCCGGTGTTGTTTTCTGACAGGATGTTATTGTGATAACCAAGGAGCAGCCTAGTATGGAATTAGGGCGGCTGTGATCCCTTCCGCGCGACTGAGCTCCCCTGAGTCTGTATGTTCCTATCGACTTCGAACAACGCTTGGTGGTTTCTCTTGTAAGTGTAAAGCGTAAGGCGTGATTCATACTCCTCTAGCGCGTCACGCACGTGACGCGCGTGAGACGCGTTGGGGTATGAAAACTTTCTACACGCGCTTCCGGAGACTGAATGCTCCTGCGGCGACGCTATGGCGGAGAGAATAAAACTTTGCCAGGCAAGCAAAATATGTGCACGCCAGGGCTGTGCGTAACTGAATTTTTGAATTTCGTAAATCGTAAATCGTAATTCGTAACTGATAATGAGTAATAAGCCCACACACAGCCTAATCCTCATTCGATGTTAAAGAACTTTAGCAATCCAGTGATGAGGTATTTCCATATCGAAGGAGGTTGAGTTTCGAAATGACACCTTTTTTAGCAGTACTTCGATGAATATTCTGTACACATAGGTACGTGGGATGGACACGACTTTAGTGGACAAAATAAAACTCTGAGCTTAATCAAGTAGAGAATCATCGCTTTATCAAACAAAGTTCGATGGAAGCCAAGGAGGGCAACACTGTGATGAGAAAAAATTAACGGTTCAATAGCTTTACACTCAATCTGTTGAAGCCATCGTGCGCGCTGCAAATCAATTTCAATTTTTTTGTGTACAATCGAACAAATCGGGCTAGCTGACAACCACCAGACTCAAGGCTCTGGAAATGCGCCCCGTTAAAGGCACTGTTCACGATAAACTTCATCCTCGAGTTTTCCATGACAAAAGCTTATCGTGGCTCTCAGAAGCAGAACAGCTTCGAAGAAACCTGACGAAAAGCTACCCAGGAGCCGCACAACGGCTTAGAAAAGTGGGCGAACCCCGCCGCTTTGGACAAGTCCGGCCCCTTTACGCCCTTCAACGTGAAAAAATTAAAACTCGAGATCGTGAAATGAGCTATGGTTTCCGATCAGAAGCCCCGTTCTTCCCTTCATTCTCAACTTCTCTCTTTACTGAGGTCAGCTCGCATGCATTGGCTGCAAAAGACGGAAGTTACAAGCCTCGGACAACTCGTCCACCATGCTTCCGCAGCTCAACTTTTGAGGGGCCATCACTCCGTTTCTAGAGGTCTTGTACAATTCCAGAGACATCTTTGAAATCAGAATGGAATCGTTCCAAACATAGGGAAAAACAGAGAAGGAATCTCTATTGTGAACACTGCCTTTGAAGTTATGGTCACCTGAAAACTGCTGTGGGGTCGATCATCTAGCACTTCTGGGTCGATCATCTAGCACTTTTTGATAGAATGTTGATCCGACTGTCAAATAATGTGGAAAAAAATTATGGAACAAATTCCGCATGAAGGAAATTTCCAAAATGGCAATGATTAGACCCCTCTAAATGCAGAAAACTTCGGAAACGAATTTGGCTCGAAGTTCAGATTCATTCTTACAGAGTATTCAAACCCGTTTTTATTTGCAAATGGAAGCTTTTCAGGAGCTCTTTCGACATTTTCGTTCACTGAGGAGGCCAAGCTATACAAAAACATGAAAAATATTATATGGTTTCCTGCGCGTAAGATGCCTTGAATGCTTGGTCAAGGTGGCCACCCTAGAGGGGATATACATTCACAAACCTACTTTTTAAGGCAGAAATCGAGTCTGCCCTCTATATTTGTGAAGCGTTTCCCTGAATGGAGCGTTCCTTCCTATAAGCATAGGTTTGTTGGGATGGAGACAGCGGTCTGAGGGGTAAAGGTTGTTCAGAATTCTGGAATGCGAAAAGGTAAAGGTTTTCTCCAAAGTTCTCATTCAAAAATGAACAATTGTTTAATGCTCTTTTCTTTTGCAATAAGAATTTGCTAAATCTCTCAATTTGAGAAAAAAAATTTGAAAACTCTTTTCAAAAGGTACAACACCCGCGCTAAGTTTTGTAAAAACGGGGAGCATTTGCCAAACTTGGCAAAAAAACGTCTGATGCTTGTAACTTTTTTGAACAAAGACGTTTTTGAATTCTAAAAACGCCATCACATTCACAGCTGAAATTCCTACATACTAATGTACATTGAAAACCGAAGCTCCCTTAGATCGCTTCGCTTTCGAGTAGAATTATTTTTGCGGTCGTTTCACACAAACGTCGCGCGCGGCAAAGTGCGGCGAAACTTTGAGTAGTAATTGTACAGTTAATAGAAGAGCAATCTCCATGTTTTCTTCGTTAATTTGATGAAGGTGTGGCAATCTCGAGATCTGTGCGTATTAAATTTTCTAAATCCTTGATTAAACACGGTCGTGAGCTTTCTGAATAGTCGGATTTTGTTGCGGCAGCCAGAGACCGATAAATGGAGGATTTCGAAGATTCAATTTGCACAGATCTCTAGATAGCCCAACTTTCCTCTAATTCACGAAGGAAACATAGAGGTTGCTGCTCTATTACTGCTACGATTACCACTCGAGTTTTCGTCGCACTTTGCGGGGCGCGATGGTTTTGGGAAACGACCGCAAAGACAATTTTACTCGAAAACAAAGCGATTTTAGGGAGCTTCGCTCTGCAATGAATATTATTATGTAGGAGATTGAGCTGTGAACATGATAGCGCTTTGAGAATCCGAAAACGTCTCCGTTCAAAAAAGTTACACGCATCGGACGCTTTTTTGTCAAGTTTGGCAAATGCTACCCGTGTTTAAAAACTTAGCGCGGGTATTGTACTTAGGTGACCCTGCAGTCATATTTTTATTTCAAATGGTTCAAACCTAGTTTTGAGATTACCATTTTCCCTCTCGTAGCCTCTGGAGACATCTATCAAAAGTAGTTTTGGGAGTCCCCGTAAAATTCTCCATCAATTACTGTTTTCTGGTCAGAAAAATATTCTCCTGATTCTTCAGCAGATTTGAATTCATGAAACACCAGTTTCTTGCTTGTACCTTTACACCGCTGAAGACGGAGAAGGTTGTATTGGAAGCCACGCGAAATTCTGCAACAAGGACCGCAGTTTCTGCCCGCAGTTGCAGATGAGTGCTTTTGCACCGTGCAGAGAGCTTGAAGGCAGTTGTTGTGGGACGAACATCAATCGGTTTAGAGCCTCGTGGTCGTGGTCTAAGAATGATTATGTTTGCACTACACGTTGCAATAGCGGCTGTCTGGAACTGCGGACCCGAATTTCGCTCCGATATAAACTGTAGCTCCATCAAAGGTCTGCGTCTCTCGTGTTCATGCTCGGCTTTACAGACCTGGCTCACATTCGAAGCAATAAAAGGTTGGAACCTGGTAATGTTTGGGCCGGTCAGTGTGTGATCATACCTAAACCTCGTTATCAACAATTATATTTCGCCATGACCGACCCCACTGCTGACTACGCCCGACTTGGAATGTCAGGCTAGGGAAATTGAATATAAAAAGAAAAATCAAATATCAAGAGTGTTAAATTTATCTATGAACAGAACCGGAAATTTGCATTGTTCCTTCTTCAACCACGTTTTCACGTTTTGTTACGATTTGTTACGATTCGTTACGATTTTGGGCCGAAATTTCGTAAATCGTAAATCGTAAAAAAATTGCCAAAAACGCCCGTAATTCGTAAATCGTAAATCGTAATTACGCACAGCCCTGGTGCACGCGTTCACCATAGTGGCTGCAGAGGATATTACTGGTTTCGTCGTCACGGTCGAGCGAGCGTCACGCGCGTGCCGTGCGGGCGTGGCGCTAGGCCGTTCATACTCCTACGCCACTCTCGCGCGTCACGCGCGTAATGCGCTGGCGTTGAGGAGTATAAATAGCGCCCAAGGACAGTAATTGTGACGCGTCAGCAAACCACCAGCGACAGTGACGCGCGTAGCAACTACCCTGTTTTCATCTGGAGTTCTACGGAGATTAGGGTGATTCGGACTTCCTGAAAAGCCGATAATCTAGAATTTCGCTATATTTCCACATTACTTTATAACTGTTGAAGATATTCTCATGAATCGATAAATTTACCCACCGCATTTCAGGCTAATCCTAGAGACTATGAAGAAAAGCACACAACAATGAGCTGCTGAGACGAGCGGAGAAACGATTCAGGCAGGGTTCTTCAGTGTCGAGATCTTCGAAACACGCTCTCCGTCCTCCTATCCTTCCTCTTCTTCCTCTTCACTCTCATCTCTCACATTTCTTCTTACTTTCCCCCATCGATTTCCCCACTGAAGTATCGATGTCCTACTTGCCCATTCTCCATTCTTATCAGTAGCCCAAACCTAATTATTATTTTTTTGCCGTTTTTTTTCTGTTTATTCTCCTCCCAACAGCCATGTTCCATCGCGGATTGCCTTGATTTAAGCCATATCACTGTCCACATTGCCATTACCGTCCTGGCCTTTACCCAACCTGAGTATTCCGTGACTTTGCCTCAATTTTCCAAAAAATGTGATGAAATCTTTTATTGTCAAGATTTACCCGCATTCATTCATTTATCCATGCCATTACGAAGATTGCCCTAATAATCACCGCCAATAAAGTGCCTTATCGAGAATAAATGTTGCGAGTTGATGCTGATCAGAGTTCTCCCAAACTATCACTCGTGACTTTAGGTCTGAATGAAGCGGCGACTTCAGTAGGTTTTCCTCTACAAGATACTTTTCAGATCAAGGAATGTGATCTGGGAGTAAGTTACCAAAATTCAGCCATCAGCTACATCAATATGTAGGTTAAGTATCGACAAACGCCTGAACCCCGAGCACCCCATTGTCTGGTACAGTTCCGTATACAACAGAAAGTTTTTGAATGAGTAAAGTTTGCTAGATACATTTTGTTAAAAATTATCCTAATTATTTCGGTGAATTGGATTGGGCACAATCTGAATAAGGACGGTTCTTCGCAAACTGTTGCAATATCTAAGATGGGACGTGCTGCATTTATCCAATATTCTCGAATGCTCGTCTCCGCAAGGGCATAACGAACTTATAGGGCAGTGTTCGCCATGAAAACGGTCTTCGAGTTTGACATAAACCGAATGTACTGGGGTCGATTGCAACAAAAATGGCGAAAGAACGGCTAAGAAGGAGTCTAGATAGCCCTGTACGGCCTTCAAACTTGTACGTGCTACGCCCTACCCGCCCACTTCCTTGTTAGCCGTTGAAGGATTGGGCGGGGCGGGCATAGCTCAACCGAATTCGAGGGCTGAGTAAGGCTGTCTACGGCTCGTTTTTAGTCTTTCTTTTGTCATTGTTGTTGCAATGAAGCCTGGCTCCTGCGTTTTCCGGTGAAAACTCGAAGACCGTTTCAATCGTGCACACTGCTTTTAAAGATAGAAAAGAAACTTCTTCGAGTTTCCATCAAAAACGGAAAGGTTAGGGGCCCGTAACAGCATCAATGTTGGAAAAGCGGACAACTGCGAGCCGTAGATGGCTGTATATTCCCCGAACTTGAATGCTCCATGTCCGCCCCGGCGACTCTTTGATGAGCATTGAGAAAGTGGGCGGATTAGGCATGCCACTCCCCAGTTTGAGGACCATACAGTGCGTTCAGAAATGATAGGCTCACCCTTGAAAATCAAGGTTTTCAAAACGCTCTACAGTTTGGCGATCCATACTGTTTACCATTGAATTCAGCAGGAAAAAAAAACCTGTGCGTACTCAATCTCATGAATACTCCACGATTTTGAATAATCTTGAAGTAAATTTTTCATTTCTGAACGGTGACTTTGTCACCGTTCAGAAATGATAGGCTCATCGTGCGAAAACAAATATTTATTGAACAAAACGTGAACAAACGATAAAATCTAGCATGATTCAGGTCCACCACCGTTAGCAATGACCTCAAAAATTCTCTTAGGCATAGCAAGGATCAAATTTGATATGACATTCTTATAAGGGTTGGTCCAGGCTTCAAGAACAGCAGCTTTAAGCTCATCTACAGTGCCATACTGCTTGGTGTTCGCATAAGCCTTGCGCACAATTATGCCCCAGATATTCTCTATGGGGTTGCAATCAGGGCTGCACGCAGGCCATTCCATCACCCGAATTCGCTGCTGCTCCAACCAGGATTTTGTAGACCTCGACACATGTACTGCAGCCTTATCCTGCTGGAATGTGAAGCGCTGACGTTGTATTCTAGAAAAGAACGGCAGTTGATGTGTCCTCAGAGTTTCCTGGTACTCCTCCGAGTTCATCCGACAGGAAGTGGAGGCCATCTTCAAAACACCCTGCAAAATGCTCTCCAACACATCAGAAAGCCACCACCAAAAATCCTTCTTCTAGAGATCAACGGATCCTTGCGGAGATCCCTCCAGTAGTACCGAGCTCCAACAGGAACATCAAGATTAAGATTTTTCTCGTCGGAGAGAATAACCTGAACAATTTTAAGCTCAATTTTCAAGTTTTCTTGGCTTATGGGAGATCGCCTTACCATTGTCCAGTCGGTTGCCATGTTCTTTCTTGCGAACTCCAGTCGAGCTTCATTATGGTTGGCGGACATTTACGGGGCCTTCTTCATAACTTGTCAGACGACGTTTTTATTGCCGTTTAAGGTGTTCCAGACAGTTGTTTTCGAAACATCAAGCGATAATTCAGACCTGACTTGATTCAGCGACAGCGTGCTGTTGGAACATAGGCGACTGATCCTTCGGGCATCCTGACTGGTGACCCTCTTAGGGCGTCCGGTAGACTTCGCCTATCCATAAGAAGCCGGATCTCTAGGAAACTGCTCAACACAGTGTTGCAAACGTACGATATGGGCCGCTATTCTTCGCTGACTCAGTCCAACAGAGGCGAGGGCACGAATCTGGGCTTTTTCAGAAGTAGTAAGAGCAGCACCACGTCCCATACTAACAACAACGATGTACGATGTACCCACGTCAATTATATGTAATGGACTTGTACCGGGAAATTTTTCGAAGTAAGAAATTTGAATTTTTACGGGATGAGCCTATCATTTCTGAACGGTGAAAAATTCGAAGATTTATCTTAAAATTGTTCAAAATCGTGGAGTATTCATAAGATTGAGTATGCACCAGTTTTTTGCACTGCTGAATTCAATAAAAAACACTATGGATCGCCAAACTGTGTTGCGTTTTGAAATCACGGTTTTCAAGGGTGAGCCTATCATTTTTGAACGCACTGTATATGGCTTCGTATATAAACACTGCACCAACTAAGGCTTGCCTTACATTTGCGGTGGGCTTTTATAAAACCATGTGTTGGTATTTGTGGGTATGGGACACAGCATTGACAATCCGTTTTCAAAATCCCCTAAATGCCTCAAAGATTTACAGGAGATTTCCAAAAGTGGGAATTTCTATAGCTTTGCGTAGATAAAAGGGGTACACGAATGGCAATGTTCAGGATGTTCAAAGAAGTTGTCTCGGATTGGGCTGAAAACTTGATTCTAGGGGTTGTTTTGGGTGCTGATCACGAATCTGAGGCCCATTTGTCAATATTCCTAAAAATTCCATCTAACTGAGTCCGAAGCTTTAAAATGGGGGAAATTTCGCTGGAAAAACGCCACTTTTGACGATTTCGAGAATGCTACGATCAAGTCGCCTCAAAAGTTGTACATAGAAGGAATTCGGCCTGCCTAACACGAATCTGCAACCCGTTTATCGATCTTCGATAGATAACGGTCGATTAAGGTGGGTATACGGTAACTATGTCAAAGTCTTAGATTTGACTCAAAATTTCACTGTGGATGTTATTTGGAACGCTGAACACGAATTAGAGGTCCATTTTTTGATTTTCGAAATTTTAAGGTAAGTAACGCCAGTTAAAAGGCATTTTGCCTACCGTAACCAACCGTAACCCTGAGTCAGGCGAGGAATAGACGCCAGATTCGGATTCAGCGCCCAGAATAATCCCCAGATGCATGTTTTGAGCCGAATCCGAAAAAAATTCACAACACCCCAAAAATTTCCCCCCCCTTACATTTTTTTGAAGAAATGAAAATGCCATTTTTTGGAATCCCCACAGCCATTTAAGGATTTTAGAGCACGGATTATTTATTTACTGTCACAGACCTACAGCAACGACAACATGGTTTTCCAAGTCTCCACGGAAAGTTCAAAGCAGTCTCTAGGGTAAACGGTATCACACAGCGTGGAAAAAGAGAAAAATTTGCTGACCTGTGGAATTCTCTCATCCCATCTTGATCGAGAAACGATACGTGAGCTGCAGAAATGTGCTATTTTATTTGTGTTTTACCAGAATGATACGGACTATACGGGCCGTTTGAAATCAGAAGAATTAGCCTAATTAAGAATTAGACACTACCTACGCTCCCCATTGAAGCATCTAAAACAAATGAAAGTCCGTGAGTGTGGAAATAAAGTATAGCTAGGAAATGCGACTAATAAGAAACCTATATTCACAGATCTATACCGAGCCTCCTTGGAACATCCGGGTGACTTCCATCTGTTGGGCGATCATTCTCTACGATGACCTCGTCCGAGACGGCTACCACACCCAATACGATTGCAACGATTTCCCGCGTCAAGGCGATCGCTATTCGTTTCCATTGTGCTGGAACTCTTTTCTTGTTGAAGATTCATGTTCACACTTTTCCATAAATTGATCATCGTTTAACCCATTCTTAACCGTATAAACATCTGGTGGGTCATACGCTGAACTGCTTGACCCATCGGTAAAAAAAGCTTTTCAGAAATCGAGTTCTTTCCCACAATCTGAATTATTCAAGCCAACATGCCATCACTGAATCAACGTACACTACGCTTGACTTTTAAGTTCGCTCCATCATGAGCTAGACTCTCTTGCGACGTGTCGTGCGTGACGAAGGAACCGCGGGAGAAAATAAAGCTTTAAGTCGTGCAAATCAAATACTTATAAGATGGACCACTTTCAGGCCATTAATGGAGCGTCCCTACGTTGCCGGAATCCACGCTTTTGCCGTTCCGCGCTTCACAAAGCTCCTCAAGGCTACTGGACGCCTGTAGACGTAAATAGCCTCGGACAAACACCTTCTGCATTGAATTAATTCGATTGACAACGTTTCATCGAGTGGTCATTTTTTGAGTCAACGTGTAGACAGTTTTCCTCCAAGGCTTGCGATGGCCGTGGTGAGATTAATGAGAAGCAGGTTTCAGGCAAGTTTGAGGCCTACTGTTCAGAGATAAAGCACTAAAGGCAGGGTTCACGATAAAAAGAAATTTTGGGTTATTTCAAGGAAAATGTAGGTCTGGTAATTACAAGAGTAAAATCAAGTAAAAAAAAACCCGGAAATGTGCTGGAAAAATGCACAAAAACAAGCCAGGACGGCTAATTAGTGGTGTCGGCCAGCCCCCTAATTAACGAGAATTTTATGAATTCTTCGCGTATCCGTCTTTTGATTAGCTCTTAGAGAAGCCAGTGGTCTCTAGAAGTGCTCAACTCAATACTTTATAAGAAAATAGAAGACGGCAAAACAAGCTTTCCCGGAAATCTCGATATTTGGGGGGGGAGGACACTAAGCAATAACTTGTTCCTGAGCATTTGTTTCTCCGATTTTTTACTTATTTTCTTTTTTGTGATGGATGGATCTACCTTTCCATGAAGATAGCACAACAACCAGTTTTATCTAGAACCCTGCCTTTAAAGGCAACGTCCACGATTTTTGTTCTCGATTCATTGCGTTGGCACACATGTGCCACTAAAAACACGAAGAAACCGTCAAAAACCCTCTAAAACGACTTGTTTCAGTGAAATAGTTCCCTGGCCTGGAATAGCTGTTCAGTGAGGTAAACGAGTTCGGTGGTTATGATCGGTACATAAAGAATGGATTCAATGGAGAATGGAGGAGTATATAATGCAAAACACTTGGTTGCAGTTCAAAGGAAGGGACGGAGCAACAGAGAGTAGAGATTTTCAAAGAGCTGGTTTAGAGAAAATGTCATTGTCAAAACAAACATTTCCACTGAGAGTTAAGAGGCGGGGTGAGGGTACAGCTTTTCGTGCATGCTATTCCAGCGCGTTTTCCCCCGAGTTCTTCGTCATCACAGCTTTCTCCGTGCACCACATAATCATTTTGTCTCAGAATTGAACCTTATCGTGATCACTGCCTCCAAGCCTCGAACCTGCTGCTCCCTTTTAGGTGCGAGCGTGAGCGCGCTAGAACGGTTAGCAAATTGTATGCTCACGATGAATATCGCTTTCGCGCGATCGCGCCCCTCGAAAGGGTTTTAGGGGTATGGTATACTTTGTCGCTGTAATGAGCAACAGGCATGCAATCTAACACAAATCGCGGCGGGACCAGCATCGAAGCAATCGGAACGGCCGTCGTAGGAACAGATGTTGCGTGTGGGTCGCAGCGACGTGTCGCGGAGGGCTGACATACTGCAAATGTGCCATAACCTGCCGCTACCACTGTCGCTGTCGTTGTGCAGTGCACTGCGACAGCGACAGATTTGAAGGGCGGGAGGCTGTCGCTGTGCAGAGCGACGCGACCGTGTGTCGCAAAAGAATACCATACCCCTTACGCATCCCAAAGAAGACGGAAAGGTCAAAGTGTTGGTCGAGCAATAAAGATCCACCAAAACCACTGAGCCTTAGAAGAAAAGAGAACCATTGTCTTTATTGCCGACGTTTTAACCAAGAGGAAGCTGGCAAACACCTATTGGTAAAGTTTCATACAGACTGAAGACAGACTAAACTAGCGTGTCCTGTTTCGGAGCAAACTTTACTCTGTTCCTTCGCACGCTTTTGCGGAGCGAGGGGAGAGACAGCGGGGAGAAGTGTGGTGGCGAAGGAGACGCAGCATACGCGCCCAAACGCACGCGATTAATGAAAATAAACTCAACTTCGAAGCAGAGAGAATACTATCGTTCTCGTAGCAAAATTCCGGTTCGCAACTGCGGACTACGGCTGTTGCGTCGCGCGTCGCGCGACACGTGATAGTCGTGCCGGGAGAAATGTGAATCGTGCCGGTACCAAGTGGTCCCAGCACGATTATCACGTGTCGCATGATGCAGCAGCCATAGGCCGGGATCATACTTTCAGCGACGAGCGATGCGACGCAATGTTTACCATCGATATCGACCGGAAATCGATATGTCTGATGTGAACTGTCGCTGTCGCTGGTCGCGGAAAGTCTGATCCCGGCCATAGTCCGCAAATGTTTACCAAAATTTGGCCCCGAGATAAACGGTATCTACCGTGAGCTTGTGAAAAAAGCGCTGACGGACATCATATGCGTGCGCATCACCGCATAACCAACTACCTAATGCGAAACTTGGCCGAAAAAAACCTCATCTCCACAGTTCTTCAAATAGAACAGATACTGTACAGTCTACGGCAACGGAAAAAGGCGGTAGTGTGGTTACGTATTTCCCCTAAGCATACTGTAGGTGGCGCCGTAATCGACGGCTAATTTGTAATTTTTTTCGTGAATTTTGAAAAAACAAACACCAGAAACGTTGAGAAACGGTAAGTTTACCCCTGCCCCCATCAAACATTATCAATACACCTGAAGTCTTTGGGCTGTAGTAAACCCCCTCAAAATGAAGTTAAGATGATCTTAAACGATCGTATGAAGAAATGTTGGAATGATCTGTAAGATTATCTTGATGATATGGTGAAGGATATGAATCTCATCTGTAAGCGCATCATTCAGATAATGAACATTTTTAAGATGATGCTAATTTCATCAGGTTAGCTGAACTTCTACAGATCATCTGGACAGAGAAAAGCGAGAGCACGCACTCCCGCAGAAGCTCGTCTTATCTTTAAGAGTAACCTGAAGCGCCTCTTATTCTTCAGATGAAATACCAGTTATCATTATCAGCTATCACAAAACAACAAATATCTCATTTCATTCATTGAGAAAGAAAGCATGGATTTGGTCGATTAGAGAATGACCACCTGCAGAATGAGGTCCGGCTTTTCTTATTCTCACAAGTATAATCATGTGTTATCATATCATGAATATGCGAGGACGACCGCTTTAGGGCGAATCACCGCTAATGAAATGAATACGGGCCTAAGTTCAGCGACGAGCCGTGACTGATAACGATAATTATGAATCAATACGAAATTAAGATCATCTGAAACTTGTCTGGAAGAATATCAGATCATCTTATCGAAATAATATCAGATCATCTGATAGGGGTGGTTTACTACAGCCCTTTGTCTTAAATATTCTCCATTTCCCCGGTACTAGCAGGGTTGTGCTCCGCTATCATAGGAGTGGTGCAGTTTTAAGAATGATTTCTTCATTTTCATAATTGTTTTTTTCCCAAAAAAACAACCGCTTCGCATTTACGATAGTGATCATACAACTGCGAGTAGCTTGGAAATGAAGGATACACACAGTAGTAACTAGAAAAAACATGAAGAATTATTTGAAAAAGTTGGAAATGGACATTAATTATATTGATAATGATTGTGTGCGGGGGTAAATAGACTCCTTTTCATTCCAAGTGAACTCATGTTTTCGGTTATCACAGTGCGGAGCGGTGGCTTTTTCGTCGAAACCTCCTTATCACTAGTTATATTTCACCGAGGCCCACTGGTTCGCAGCTGGTGACAATCGAAATCAGCAGGTCACTAGGGATGTACCAGAGCTTATAGTGGAGTCCACCAAGAGTGTCTCATTTACTTATCAATAAGAAGCGGTCGGCTGGGGATCAATGTGCAGGAATCCCATACCAGCACGCTTGATACCGACTGAGGGAGAGCGGTTGTGCTGCAATGAGTTTCATGTTCATTGATCTCCAATCGACCGCTTCTCATTGATAAGTAAATGAGACACTCTTGGTGGACTCCACTATACCTCGTTCTTCAACGTTCCCGATGTTTTTTCTTCAAAAAGCAGGAAAAATTACATCTTTGCCGTCGATTATAGCTTCGCTTCAAATGAATTTTGTTGGTTCGTAATGTTTGCAGTTCTTTTAGTTTTGTTATCATCATCTTCATTGCATTGTTTTATTCACATTTCCAGTGTATTCGTTTTGCTGCTTGGACCATATGGGCATAGAGCACCTTGCGTGCAGTTAATAAATAAATAAATGATTATGGCGCAACATACAGTATTTTTGAAATGCGCAACCGCACAACAGTTTTTCCGTTGCCGCGGACTGTACCATTATTAGTTCTCTTCCGTTCCCGAAGCTTAGGATTCCGATGTTGGTTAGCCGTTTCCGCTCGGTGTCCATGTCCTGAATTCCTAAATAAGCTTTCCACACAGCCCTGTTTTGAAGGCATCTTGTCTGCAAGAAATCACCTAGCTTTTTTCAGGGTACAGCTCCACAGCTGGGATTGTTTGAGATCTCTCAAAGTCGGTGGCAATGAATTGTGCCCTTCCACACGTCATAAACACCCACTCTTCTGAGGGTAATCTATGCAGATATGAGATATAAACTGTGCCATCACGTAAGCATAATCCTCCACTGATATGTCGCTGCTCTGACGCACCTCATTCTGCTCCAGATTTCGTAATAGAGTTTTAATGGGTGACGTGATTTGACCGTGACTGCCAGAACTGCTGAAAACTGGATTCCATGGAAACGGCGGCGCTGTGCGAGACGACGACGTGGACGTGGAGGGCGGTCGCGGCGGCCCCAACTCTTACCACTTCACACCGTCACGATCCGTCCCCAATTACCTGTCTATCGATCTGTACAGTGTCGGTATTGATTAAGGTGTATGTGTTCCGCATTCCTCTGCTTAATTGCTTTGTGGCTGTTGATCAATCAGTCAGTGAGCCAAGAAGTGGGCTATTTCGTGTGTTGGTCGTTGATGTGAGCAGCAGCCTTCTTCCAATGCAAATTGCCGTGTTATTGCCGTTCCTTCGGCTCTTCAAGGAAATCCCGCTGTTAACCATGTCTTTACCTTCGTCGTAGCTGGTCCTCTACTCGTATCTCTCTTTTTGGTAGTTGTCATCCTCATTTGTCGATATTGATCGGATCCGGGAATCGTCATGTCATCCACCGCCGTACAGTGTTGGATCAGCCGACATCTCCCTGTTTTCGAGAGATTCACCCACAATTATCCTAGTTGCCTCTGATAAAATCATCCTGGTTTCCGCTATCACTGGATCCTTCACAGTTTTCTGTCATATCGTTGCTCATTGTCAGAAAACATTTCAAATATTTTCTCTCAATATTGGTGCTTTTGTTGGAGAACATTTGTTGGATGCCATTCTACATATTAGATATAAGCATTTATCATTGGTTATTGAAATAATCAGCGATTATTCCGATTTATGGAGTGTAAAATTTTCGAATGAATGAAATCCCCGAATGTGACCTTTTTACAGCTTTTGCTTCATTCAGTTTTTAAGAACTTTGGATTTCAATTTTCCAAATTAAAATTTAGAAGTTTTCTGAACCCCTAGGACCTTGTTTCATCGAATCGGTTCATTGAAAAACAATAACTTTTCAAATGGTACAGTTCACGGCAACGGAAAAGGCGTTTGTGAAGTTGCGTATGTCCACTAAGCATATTGTGGGTTGCGCCATAATCAATGCCAGAGTTGTGAATTTCTCCTGAATTTTGAGAAAAAAAAGCATCGGGAACGTCTAAAGATTTCGAGTTTTTCCCCACCTACAAACATTATTAATATGTCTAAAGTCTACCATGGATGAAAGAATTATTTTTTTGCTGATGTTTCCTTTCTTTTGCAATTTTTCATTTTTTTCTTGTTATTCCTGCGTGTGTTTATGATGGAAGCTCAAGGTGTATTAGTAGTATGTGGTGAGAAGGAAAACTTATCGTTTCTCAACATTTCCGGTGTTTTTTTTCTTCAAAATTCAGTGAAAAAATGCAACTTTCCGTTGATTATGGCGCAACCCACTGTATGCATTAGTGAAAATGCTCTAAGAGAAATTGGCGTTGCGGCTCCGCGGAGTCGCCGCGGCTCCGTGATTGTGCCGCCGCGGCTCCGAGAGAGTATCTCATATGAAGTTGTTTGAGAATTTTAATACAATTGAGGGGGCCCAACTATAAGAACAAAATTACGCACCTGCCGTTATTACGTCCTGTCTGATAAGGATAGAGGTTACCACCGTTTTTGCGCTCAAGGAAATACGGATAGTACTTCAAACTTGGGTTATTTCGTTCTACCACACAGGAGAGAACATCGTACCTCACGCGGGTTCGCTGCTCCATCCTCGCGGAGCCGGCGCGGTTCTAACGTGGAGTCGCTGCGATACTATCGCGGCGATGTCGAAGCCCAAGACGCGACAACAGAATCGTCTGATCAGGGAGCCGCTGCGGCACTATCGCGGAACAATCAAGGCACAGTCGAGGGTCGCGGTACTTTCCAGGTATTGGCGCGGCGAATTCTCTCAGAGTACGCCACCGCACAAGCACCTTTTTCCGCTGCCTTATGTTTTTCGGTTTCTCAGTTTTTTTCCAAACTGATCTCTTTTCCTAAAAATAAATTTTCCCTTGCCTGACTGCTGGCTTTCGTACCTCGTTTGGAGTATTGTATGCTCAATTTTTTCTTCTTGTCGTTTACCTCTTTTTTGTCAACATTGAAAGCTCGTTTTTATTTGGTTAAAGATTCGAGTGATATTTCTTACGAACGAACCTAATCAAATTCGGAAACCGTATACGATATGGGGGGGGGCGAAAGAAAATTTTGCACTGACTTTAACATTCCGCCCATCCAGGGGTTCCAACTCCATGGGGAAAATCAGGGAACGTCTCATATATATGTCAGAAGTCATACACATCCCAAGTATCCTATCCGTGTTCAGAAATTCGAGAGCGGCGCCCTTTACCACCTCATTATCGGGTACAGTTCCTGACTTCGGTTTTTTAGTTTAGAAATTGTTTGAATATCATTCCAAAGTCGTCCCATGGCATGATATGTATTGGGAAAAGAGGATATTCTGAAGTCACAAATAGAGGCAATATAAGGTAGCTCGAATATAAAAAAAGAGAATTTTTTCTCGAATGAATCAGGTAGTCTGAAAACCAACGGTTCCCCTCCTCAAATGATTCGAATATTTCAAAAAGTAAAATCTAGTTCCGAGATGAAACAATTATCTTAATCCTCGAAATTTCTGAGAAAGTTTCGGAAATTATTTGAAAAAATAGTGGATTCGGTCCCAAGTGTAGGAGAACGACCAGTTTTCGACTGACTAAAAGGATTGAATTTCCAAGTTCTTGCGTCATTATGCTTGTCTTGTAGCGAATTGGTTTTAAAGGCAGTGATCACGATAAAAAACGTTATCGGAAAAACTAGAAAAATCAGCCTAAATCGAAAACAGCTGAAAAGCTATGAAGGTAACGCGGAGAAAAACGGGCTAGGTTTAGAGTCTCTAGGACCCAAAGAAGCCATTTCGTGCACACGTGCACAGCGTCGACCAAAAAGATCGCAGTCTCATGCCGAGCAGTCAAAAATCACCGACAATCAGAGGAAGAAATAAATGCAAATTTACCTAATTAAAACAGTTGAGCAATGACAGAAAGCACTCCAGTCAATGTTTTGACTAGATGAGTACATAAAACCGAATGTTTATTGGTTGAAATTCAATTTCGAGCCAGCTGATGTTCTTGATATTAGAGATCATCGATGCCGATGATGTGGAGTGGGCTCATCCACCATCAAAAGACAAGGAAGTCCACGCTTGAAATTTGGTCGAAAAAGCGGTTTTTTTTCGCGATTTTTTCTAGTAGGTCCTACTACACACCCAGAAAAGGGTTAGAGAGGAAAAGAAGACAAGCATATTTGATCGCGAACGTGCGCAAACCCGCCATTCTGAAATCAAGGTTCTGAGAGGATTTGGGAAAGTGATTTTTTTTTCATTGAAAATAGCGTAAAAAGTTGGTATCAACACCCAAAAATGGTTTAGGATGGTTGGCTAATATTCGAGAAAAATTGAAAAACCCGCTATGTTATGATGTTAATCTGCTTTTTTTTCAGATGGCGTTCACGATCTTGTTGGTACACTTAAAATTGAGCTAGGAAGCTCATCTTTGGACAGGGGGCTTGAAATGGGGGCAGGTCGCTATTATTCCAATTCGAACTCGATAACTTTGCTTTGAAGGGTACCTCAAAATCGTGGGCTTACATACCAAAATAGTCGTGGAGCACGAAATCTACATGGGCATGCCACACCAGTAGAAAACCGAAGTAGGTATGTGGATCTGCAACACAGGTCGTTCGGGTAAGTACTGAACTTCTCTTGGTTGGGGAATTTCACTCATCAGACATTATCGATTATTACCAATCAATAATATCGATTTTTCGGCGTACTGCACAAAATGCCGCAATGAGTGTTGATTGTTGATGGCATGAGTCACCTGTTTGGGGAATTCTAATCATCACGCAATATCGAATATTCCTTATTAATAATATCGGCTTTTCACCTGCTGATCAAAATGCCACAATCGGTGCGTTTTGTGTATATGTGGGTCAGAAGTTTCAAAAATTGTACCTGTCCGATAATACTGTCTGTTGGAGGTTTCACTTCTCCAAAAAGAAAAAAATGGAGAAAAAATCAAACCGCAAAGAGAAAATCAAAATGAGTCCGTTTTCAGGTTTTCAGTAAACTAAGTAAGGAATAGACCGAAAAATCAAAAAAAAACGACTGAATGCCCGCATTTGCGGATTTCGAAAATCTAGGCAATTTGTGTTCAGACTTCGTCTAGGCACGTTATTTGGAGCGATGAACACGAATATGAAGTTCGTTCTCATGTTTACGGTAGACTACAGAAGGTGACGACCGGATGATCATGGAGGACCTTTTGCTTCTTTTTTTTTTCAAGGAGGGGCCTTTGCTAAAATAAAGAGAAATTTGTAACTGTTTCGCTTCGCTACAAAAGGTATATGATTTGGCATTAAAGAAAATGTGAGAATCTTGTTAAAAGAAGTGAAATTCTTCATGCGTGTAATTTGGCATGCAACTCGGAGGAAACGCTAAAAATCCAGTGAAATGATGGGCAATTGGCTGTGTCCTTGTTTAATAAATAGCAAAAATCCAGTGTAGCATAGAAAAATCAAGTCACGCGCGTCTTTTCAAGAATCAGGCAAATGTTTACATTTTAAAGTTATCGTTCGCGCTGGAAATCAATTTTCATTTTTCAGGCTCAATTTCATGATTGAGCCCGGTAGACCACACTGGTAAACTTTGGCGAGTCAAAAACGTTGGGCAATGAGGTTGGAAGGCGTCAAAGATGAATATCCGCCACCAATTCTCACCAGTCATCTAGCACTTTTTCCCAGAATGTTGGTGCGATCGTAAGACAACATGAAAAATAGTTACGGCATGAACTCCACATGCAGAAAAAATCCGAAAATGACTGTGACGAGGCCTTCAGAACCAGAAAACCTCAAAAAGGATTTCGGCGCGGAATTCAGATTCGTATTTACAATGTGTTCCGATTGACGTTTCTTTACAAATGAAGGTTTTTCATGGGCCCCTTCGACATTTTCGTTCACTAGAGAGGCCAAGCTACACAAAAACATGAAAAAATAATATACGGTTTTCTGCGCGTACGATGCCTTTAAGTTTGCAAAGCTAAGAACCAAGTTTTGGCTTACACCCAAATATTTAGGAACAGCTATTCTGAGAATTTTCTAATAAAAGTAAAAATAACATCACACAACGTGTTTATACAAATGCCGTCAACTAAAATACTTGCGGCCACAGGAACATAATGGGTGCTCGGTAGCACGCTAGAGTGTTGCCCGAATATTCGTTTATTCGGATAATATTCGAATATTCAAAGAAGTGGATTATTAGGGTTATTCGAATAATCGAATATTCAAAGAGGTGGAATATTCGTTTATTCGAATATTCAAAGGAGTGAAATATTCGGTTTATTTGAATATTCAGCACGAATAATTTGAATATTCGACAAGATCGCACTCCATTTTTTCCTGATTTTACATTTCAAACATCTTAGCGTAGTGACTACTAATTTCTCACAATTCTTCAGTACCTCATAAATAAAAAGTTACTATGCTTATCTGGGTTAAATTCCGGTCCGCAATTGGGTCTCGACACGCTTTGCGGCCGCACGCGCTCGAGTCAATCGAGTTTCCAGCTCCAAAGCCGACACGATATGGCTTTTTTATACAGTTTTCTTCAATTTTGTTTAGTTTCCAGTTCCTAAAACCCACCTAGAGTCAACAGATCCGCAGCTGCGGCGCTGGAAACTCTTCCGACTCGAAAGTGCGCTGCCGCAAAGCGTGTCGAGACGCAATTGCTGACCGGAATTTGACCCAGATAAGCACAGTATAGCAAGTATTTACAATATATTAAATCGCTCGTAGGATTTTGTCAAAACGCTAGAAATGCCCATTTCACCTTTAGTTATAGAGAAAATTTTAAATCTCGAGCGGCTCATAAGTATAGCAACACTTGAGCAACATGGAAATTTCTCACGATGATGGCCAGAATGAGCCATTTTCACGGGAATTTTCATGGAACTGGTTCGAGGTGATGCTATTTGTCTACTTTCCCGGTGAACTTCACCTGAATTCTGACGCGAAATCCCAAGTTCTCTCCTTCCATAATGCTGAACGTAGAATTCGATGGTTTCCAGCCACTTAGGACGACCAGCTGGATGTAGTCTCAAGTTCGTGCCAGATCCTGAGCCACTCAACGTCTGTTGTCGCCCAGACGTCTGATGGAACTGGGAAGCGAGATATTACACGGCGAGTTCCCAGTGACGTGGTGTCGGTCTCAACGACTGACTACGAATTGTCGCTGAGATTCCGGAGTAGGGCACGGCTAAGCAGCACTAGGAAGTTCGCCATCGCATAAACCGCGCAAAACTCAACTGAACTCAACTAAGCTAAACCAAACTAGACCGAAGCAGACCTCAAATTTGGCGGCAAATTAGCGGGTATTTTGCGGATATTTCACGGTGAGCATTATTTGGCGACTATTTGGCAGCCAGCATTATATAGCGGCTGTTTCGCGACTATTACTCGGGAAAAAGGCATTTTGCGTCTCTTTCGCTGCTATTTCTCGGCCAAAACTCAGAGTACACGCTCGTAAACGTGGCTGAGATAACCACGGAAATATAATGGTATGGCTCAGAACGCAACGCCTACGCATTTTGAAGCGTCAAAAACGACCCACAATGACGCTCTACGTGTGAGAAGTTGGCCCCGCCCCCGTATCTGCCCGCCCTTGCATTTGCGTCCTCCTCCAAAAAAGGGGTTCTGGGGCATTCCCACCATCGGCCGCGCTCGGGGGTGGTACAAGGAGTACAATAAGTGAGCCATCCACATCGACGATGGTGGGAATGGCCAAGCACTCCTGTTGGGGGGAGGACGCGAATACAGGGGTGGGCTGATACAGGTGCGGGGCCGACTCCTCAGTCGTGTAGCGTCACTTCTGGTCGTTTTTGGGTTTCAGAATGCGTAGGCGTTGTGTTCTGAGCCATGCCATTCAACTTCCGTAGTTATCATCTTAACCACGTTTACGAGCGTGTATGCTGAATTTAAGTGACAAGAGTGCAGCCGGTTCAATTACCCAAGTATGCGGTACATTGGCCCCGCCCAGCATCTGGAAGCCCTGCCCATCCGGTGGCGGCCTCAGTGGAGGTTGGGCGACCCAGCCGCGACGCGTGGGTGTACCGACCACGCTGCGTGTCGGTGTGCCGACAGCGATGCGTGTAGGTGTGCTGACCGCGATGCATGTAGGTGTGCTGATCGCGATGAGTGTAGGTGTGCTGACCGCGATGCATGTCGATGCGCCGACCGCGACGTGGGTCGGTGCAAAGTAGTTCCTAAGCCGCATAAAAGTCTTGCAGGATGGGAACCGCTGCTAAATAGGCCGCTAAACGCGACATGTCAAAATTTCAACAGCCCGACAACAGGCGGACGTCGCTGGGCAACGGGCAGTTGTCAGGCTTACAATGCGAGCGATTTGAGTTGTCAAGAGGATGCAGTTAATGAAATGACAACTTCTCAACCTGTTGTCGATGCCCCAGTTTGCCCGAGAGGATTGGATGGGATAGTACGCAATAGTATTTCCCAAATATTCGTTTATTCGAATAATATTAGAATAATTCGAATATTCAAAGAAGTGAATTATTCGGGTTATTCGAATAATCGAATGTTCAAAGAAGTGAAATATGCGTTTATTCGAATAATCGAATATTCGAAGAAGTGGATTATTCGAATTATTCGTTTTTTCGAATATTCAAAAAAAAATATTCGTTCCAACACTCTATAGCACGCGCGTGATTTGGTTATTCAATGCTACACTGAATTTTTGCTATTTATTAAGCAAGTGCACAACCAAACCAATTGCCCATAATTTCACTGAATTTTTACCGTTGCCTCCAAGTTTTGCAAGCGAAATCATACGCATGAAGTAATTCCCTTTTTCAAAGGCAGTGTTCACGATGATTTTCGTCCCCGAGTTTTTCACAAAAAACAATGCGTTGACCTCCAAGTGTTACCAAAATTACGAAGAAACTACGAGAAACGCATTAAATGTCGTATTTCAAGTGACATTATTCTATAACATGGGCTAGTTGTCCGGTTGTATGAACATGTTAATGGTGGTTGTCACCGGTGGGAAATTGGGTCAATCGAAAATAGAACAATATTTTATGCAAAGCAGGATTAGCTAGAGCCCTAAGGAAAGAACGGAGCAGTATAGAGTAGAGAATCGCAAAGGACGGGTCCACAAAAGATTTCATTGTCTCAACCAACACTTCCTGTGATACTTAAGAGGCGGGGTGATACTTAAAGGCAGTGTTCACGATAAAAAATGTGCTTCAGTTTCCACTAGGAATGGGTAGTGGAGGGGTATACTGTAACGTTGACGTCGAAAGAACGCATAAAAACGAGCCAGGAAAGGCTCCAAAAGAGCCCGACATTGCCACTCCGAGCGCAAGGCAAACCCCAAAAGCTCAACACACGCCTACCGTAGTGAACAAATGAATGCTCGAGATCGTGTGATGAGCGATGATTTTCAATCATTAGCCCCGTTATTCCCTTCATTCTAATTTTCTCTCTTTACTCAGGCCAGCTCGCATACATCGGATACATAAGACGGAAGTTGGAAGCCTCGGACAACTCGTCCACCATGTTTCCTTAGCTCAATTTTCGAGGGACCATAACTCCGTTCCCAGAAGGTCTTGTACGATTTCAGAGACATCATTGGAATCAGCGTGGGGCCGTTTTCAAGATAGGCGGGTAAACAGAAAAACGCTTTTTATCGTGAACACTGCCTTTAAGGATTTCGGGTACTTCTGATGCGTTTTTCTCAATTTCAACGTCATTCTAGTTCTACCCGGAGGCCACTTAATCAATATAGAGAGTAATCTCAAAATTGAAGATTATCGTGAACACTGCCTTTAACAAGATTCTCACATTTTCTTTAATGCCAAATCATATATATATATATATATATATATATATATATATATATATATATATATATATATATATATATATATATATATATATATATATATATATATATATATATATATATATATATCTTTGGTAGCGAAGCAAAACAGTTACAAATGAGTAATATTATTTTACTACTCCGCTTTTGATTTAAAGTTCATCTTTTTGAGCTCGGTCGAGCAATTTGAGTGAATTCTCAAATAAAGAGGTGATGCAGATCGAAATATGCCCGCTGAAAAAGTCCCCAAGGTTGTCAAATCAATTCTATTCCATGCTCGGGTATGGCACCCTTCTCTTATCAAAACTCAGACTATTTACGTGAAGTCAATGTGAATCCTGTTCATTTTTACGCTATCACGTCGAAAAATCTTGTTAAATTGCCCGTGCCATCCAATCGGGAATTCGTGACGCTGCTGACGAGAAAAAACGGCACGCGTAAAGACGTAGGGATTGCCAACATTCATTCTTCCAGTCTGCATGTTTTCCTGTCGAGGATGAATGTTGTTATGAACGGAATAATTGCACACATCATTTCAACGCTCTATTAATGTTCATGTGTAGAGTGCAACATGACTTCTAGACACAATACTCTCGAATAGAAATCCTGTATTCGTTCATTGTCGCTCCCTGTATCCCTTTTTCTGCTTCATCTGTTGTATCTGATTATTTTAATTTTGGAAAATAGTGAGAATAGAATGATTTCGAGTAATTCAATAAATCGATTTTTTCGCCTCACAAGGAAACTACTATTAGTCAGCCTGGCTATTTCAAATGAATTCTAATTTTCTAGAACCATTTTTGAAGGTGGAGTTCCAATGTGCCCTTCGCAGCTGCCTAGAACCAATCTGAAAAAAAGTTATTGACGTTTCTACCCTAATTTTTGCATCCATTGCTCCTTCCAAATACGCAGTAATTTTTGAAAATCTGAAAACGGACCTCATAATCGTGCTCAGCTCCCAAAACAACCCACCCGGACGATGTTTGGGTGAAACATCATTCTTCGAACTTAACATAGAGAATTAGCGTTTTCCATTTACACCGACCGTTTATTTTTATCTGCTAGGGGTCTTTGAAAGCGTTTAAAAGAATGTTTCAAATTAGACCTCAACCCCGCCCCCCTCACCCATTGTGGTCACTTGATGGGCTGGTTACGAATCTGAGGTTTATTTGACGATCTTCCAAAATGTTTGACTAAATTCGTTCCGAGCTTCCTATCGGGAAATATGAGGGCAAAACGCGAATTTCGATAGGAGAAGTTCACCGCTCTTGCGTAAATCACCTCTGGACTATGCCTGAATCCATATCTGGATCCGAACTGGGGTATATGAGATAACACTTCGGGGTTATTTCTTCCGTCGGCCGATCTGTAACGTCTTAGGTGGAGGGGGTGGAGAGAACTCTGCTGATTGGTCGATGGAGGGAGTGACCGTGCCCCGTACTCTTATCTACCCCTATACCCTAAAAGATTACTTCCTCAGGTTTCTAGCCTTCCTCATTTCGACTGCCGGGAGGGTGAATCTGCTTTCTTCACCTATTCCGGACTACTAGGTTCTTATTCCTTTCATCCCCGATACCTCCAAAGTAATGAAAAAAAGATATTCGAGTATTCGATTGCGGGAATCAGGGATGTGCGTAATAAAAAAATGAAAGTCGGAGATCGGGTCAGAGCGAGCATGCGAAGGGTGGAATCCCACTCATTCTTGATGGGGTAATCAGACAGCCAGTCGTCATAGAGAGTGCACGTGTAATCTTCATTTCGTACTTATTGACGATGACTCATCTACGTAATAATGCACTACAAACCCACACATGCTACACTAAGTAGATTATATCTACCTATGGTGGGATTATGTTACATTGCGTTTTTGTTGTCATCCCGTGTAGTATTACGAGCAAGAGTCTCTTGAACACATGTTTCATTTCATGGCATTTTTGTTTGAAGTAAGTTTTTCTCCCTCAAAATATGGCGTGTTTTTTTTGTGGCTTTATCGTAGTCGACGTGGTGACCGGTTCATTATCTGGTGAGGAGACGAACCGCAGTCCACAGGCATTCGTCTCCGTATTACTCCATTTCGTGAAGCACTTCTCTGAATGATTTTTGGCTAAGTTGGCATGTAGAACGTCCAACAATCCATGTTGGGGTAGTGTTTGTAATGACAACAGGTGATCAACCAATGTACAGTAGCGGAACCACAGCGATGAAGAACTTCTGAGTGACTGTAACTGTATAGCGTGTCATGAGAACGGGTTTCATTGTGTATAGATATTCGCTAGGAGTATCGAAACTTGTCAAAGTCGTAGTTTTTTCCTCTGCTCCCACCATTCTGTCATTTTCTCCTAGGCGGATGTGTGCATGAGTTACTCGCTCTTGCAGGAGTACCCCGATAGTGGTTTTCCACATACATCAAACAACTCATGATTGTCCATGTGTCGTCCATCGATCCAGGCATTTTTAGTGTTTTGTGTTTTCGATGACGCAATCTCTAGTATTCAGGCACCTCCGGAAGTTTTTGGATATTGAAAACACGGTGATTCAGCACACTCCACTGGTCGTGAATGCGCTTGGTGCTAGCTATAGTTCTTTCATGAGATACAGCAACTTTTGTTTGTTTCCTTGCCTTTTTCCAATTCTTTTTTCTGCTACTTATGCTTCTTTTATCGTCGTTCTCTAGACGGCAAGCAGCCGCGTCGAATTCGGGATTTCGCGTGTCGAGCGTGTGGGGTGGCGCCGTCAGGAAAAAGCGATCGATATGCGTTGCAGCGTTTAATTTTCCGCTGGAGAGAAAAGTTATTCGCACAGGAAAGACACATTAAAACACCAATAATACGAAACAAACTTGAATAGGTAAATGGAAACTCACTACAGGAAAAAACACTGAGGGGATAAAACATGACTGGGAAAAGTTCAGAAATCATAGCTAAAAATGGAATCCCTCAAATCACTGACGCATAAAAAGATGAGGTGAAGGATGGAAAGGCAACCAAGGGAAAAGAATGATGAGGAAAGAGTGCTTGTCAAGGGAAAATGAAACGTTGCGCCATATCGATCGCTTTTTTCCATGACGGCGCCACCCCACACACTCGTCACGCGCAACCCCGGATTCGACGCGGCTACTCGCCGTCTAAAGAACGACGATACATGCTTCCCATCTCGATTACTTTTCGGATAAATCCGGCTCTGTTTTAGTAATTCATTTTTTGGAAAGTATTTTTCTGTAAACTCGAATCGTCCGGAAATTTGAAAAATCTGATTTCGCGAATATTAAAACAATCTCAGGCGACGACATTTAAAAATCGCGCGACGAAAAAGTGTTGAACTTTTCCCGTGCAGTATTCTGACATATGGTTTTTTTGTTTGTGTTGAAATCCAAAGACTGATATTACAGGTTCAGAATAAAAGTTATTCTTTTAAAAACCGTGAAGTAATCATCTGAAATTTTCAGGGTTTTCCCTGATAGTGATGAAGCTAGGTTTGAAGGCAGTGTTCAGCTACAGAGTCGTATATTATTTTTTAAAATTCTTGCGCGGGTAATTAAAAGTAGAGGATAGGAGCAGAAGGGCCCACAAAACTCTCAACTTTTGGAGAAAAATCGCTAATGCGCTATTCGTACTTCTCAACGCCAGTGCGTCACGCGCGGGCGTGGCGTTGGAGTATGAATTTATTCACAGCGCGTCACGCGCTTGCGGAGACTATGAATAATTCTGCAGTGGCGACGCTATGGGGCTTGCAGGTGAAAGCAGAGATCCTGTTTCTATGTGTGAGTTGTGTCATTTTTTGGGAGTTCGCGACGCAACTGCGTGACGAGAAATTACGCGATCGGTGATCACTACCGGCTTGCTTCCCGCGTACGACTTATATCCTCTGTTCCGGAGCGAAGTTCTCTTTGTTCCCTCGTGTGCGCGTGCGGGGCGAGGAGAGAGACAGCTAGAGAGTGTGGGAGATGAAAAGAAGTATCATACACGCGCACACGCACGCGATCGGCCGCTGTGAATTTCGCTCTAAAATAGAGAGCAGCTGCGTCGCCGCTGCTTGAAAAATGGAGGAAGGAACGTACGAAGCTTGGATGATTTGTTTAATAGGTATCTTTTGTGATAGAGCTATCATAGCTGCGTCGCGGCTTCCCGAAGCTATAATATGGAACGTTTTTTTCTGAAAAATACATTTTTCTTCGAAAGAATTAGAAAACCAGTTTCATTTAGTTTGGCAAGCCAGTCTTTGGTCTTCGGTTTTGTCAATAATGATTGATAATAATACCACGTCATCATACTGTCAGAGCGAAGCCAGGTGGTTCAGTTTATGCCAGACTGTGCACAAGATTATTAATTCTAGTTTATAGAAAGTAGCCACTACAAATTTAGGTGTTTTAACAGGTTCGCGGCAGATTGTGTGTTCTGACAGGTTTGATCCATAGATTTCTGTGGTGATGTGTTTTGAACTACATCAATCTTCAGAGTTCTTGTCCGCTTTTCTTCATCAGGTCACTTTTTATAAAAATGATTTCTTGTTTCATTTTTCACTATCTCCTTAAATAGACTTCTGATTCGTGATCAAACCCCCAAATAACTCCCAGGGAAACGTCTAAGTGAAATTTTGACTTTTTTTGCTTCCAGAACCACTTGATTGATAAGCATAAGTAAATGATTAAACAACAATCGGTAAAAGTCGAAAACTACCTTCAGCCTAATTTTGACTGCAGCTGATCGCTGCGGCCATGCGAGGGACAACTATTCCTTTTTCATTGCGCGTCATGGAAAGCCGCTCCAATTGTGATCGCTTCGTGGCAAACGTCCTACATCGCTGGGTCGCGGCGACGAAATCCTATGTTTTACTGCATCGCTGCTTGAAGAGCGATTCTCAATGGTCGCTGACCATCGCTCCATCGCGGCCAAAATGGCTGCGATGGAGCGATTGCGAGCGAATGACACGTTTCGTCCAGTGAACGTTGACCATTTGACATGACAAGATCAGTGTTTTCGAGTCGAAACGCGTTATTGATGAATACCAGCCACTAATTTCACTGATTGATTGAATTTCTTCGATCATCCGTGAGTATATGCACTATGACAGAATCGCTGCCGCTGCTACATCGCTACAGCAGCGGGTGCAAAATCGCTGCGATAAAAATAGCAGCGATGCAGTCAAAACTAGGCTTCACTCTGCTCGAAGTTCGAAAAATGTGCTTTTACCCAAAGTTCGTCCAGGAAGGTTATTTTGGCGCCGCTCACGATTATGAGATCCGTTTACAGATTTTCATTTCACGAGCGACCTTCTTGAGCCTATAACTTCTTGGAACCAGCAGCTCAGGACGGGTTGCCTTGCAGTTTTACTATAAATGCTCAAGAGACACTAATATTGCAAATCGTTTTCGCAGATGCGGCGAACGCCCTACATGCATAGGTTTTAGTCCATGCTCTACCGATTGTGCCCATTGAAATCTTACTTTATTTAGATCTTCCCTGTTCCATGGACCACCTACTGATTAATCTCGATTACGCGATCAGTCTCATTATTTATGTGTTTTTTTCCTCCGCATGTTTTCCATCGTAACCATATGAAATAAGACTATGGTGGTTAGAAGGAACACTCGTATTTTGAAGTGATTTTTTGTTGGTTTTTGGCGATTGTTTGTTTTCTCAATTGATCCGCTCTGTCTTACCTCGTTCATTCGTTCATCTCATATTCTTCACCTTGCCAACAACGAGTGGCAGTTAAAGGTTCTCTAATAATTGATGTGTAGCTCCGTGGGGCTACAAGTCTAAGCCTGGCTCGAAAGTTGTGCACCAGATGGTGGTCAGCGACTTTACCCATGTCTGTCTGTGATCTTTTGATTAAGTGTGGCACACCGTTCGGAAGCACAACTTTTCTGTCAACCAATTTGTGTTTTAACGCTACTCCAAGAATTCAACCTGCTTCGAATCTGACATCAAAATGTAGAGGTTTTGATTACCGAAAATCATTGAATGTTCCTCGTTATCTTCTTTCTACCAATGACTGCTCAAATGTAAGGAACACTTGGATCCGTAAATGCTAGATTACAGTACCGCGAAACTTTTCATTGGATCGAATTTAGTATTTTTCAGAATTTGTTTGAGAAAGTACGTCTATGGTATCTTCATTATTAAACGACTTCAGGGCACCCATCTCCATAGTCAGAGCCTTATCTAATGGAAAAATTTTGTCATCTAGCGAGCATTTTTTCTCCAGAAAATCAGTTTTTACAATCTTTTTGGATTGTTGAAAAAGAAATTAAGAAAAAATTGGAAAAAAAAACTATCATCATTCCTATTTGCTCAAGGTGCTGAGTTGATCGCAAAACGCTTGGGTCCCTGCGAGATTGAGCCAGCATATTCCCTTTCCGTGGAGCGCCTTATCGCCCTGCACCACTGAAGCCCCAGTGCCGCCCACACTCAACTGCTCGGTGAATCTTCACCGAAGGTGTGACTTTGGTGGTGCAGTGCGATAAGGCGCTCTCCCGGAAAGGGAATATGCTGGTTCAATCTCGCCTGGAGCCAAACGTTTTGCGATCAACTCAGCATCTTGTGTAAACATACCATAACGTGCACTTCGACCTTAAAGGCATCGTACACGCTGAAAACCACTCACCGTTTTCATGGTTCAAATGATTTTCTGGGCCCACCTAAGAACGTAGGGAGAGTTTGTTCGGGTAAAAACGCTTTATTGTGAAGATAAATGAGGTTGAATGTCTCAAATTCCGTCAAAAGAGGCCGGCCCTCCGTCAGTCATCTGGCACAATTTGCTGTCAGCGATCTCATAAGTAAATGATCAACAACTACAGTACAACTGAGGGGAAGTTGATGGAATATACTCGGCGATTGCGTGAAGAATGACTCTACTACCCATATCGATCAACATTTCCTCCTCCACCAATCACTTGAAAGAAGGAGAAACTTCATTTGATCGTGAGATCATGGGTCAACACAGTGATCTCTAACGATCAACTCTTCCTTTATCAAAAGTCGCTTGGGATATTTTCGGTCTGAAAAAAGGAGTTTTCAGTGATTTTTCGCCGTTTTTTCAACGTAGCTGTTATACTGGGTACTAGAGCTCTTATTACATATGGAAAACTTGAAAGCGAAATTCATCGTGAACGATGCCTTTGAACTGCAGTTACGGCAAAAAACATCCAAAAATCATTACTATTATTAGATATTAAACTTGAAAATAAACTGATCAAATAGTTATCAGTTGATAAGGAAGATTCTTTGTGTAATGGCCCTAGCTGGGATCATTCACAAAATTTGGGATCCTTAGAAAGCGCTCACGTAAAGGGTAAAAGTGTAGTCTTCGAAAATTCACAGCCTGCATATTTTTCCCATTTTCTACAATACCCGCGCTAAGTTTTGTAAAAACGGGGAGCATCTGGCAAACCTGGCAAAAAAGCGTCCGATGCATGTAACTTTGTTGAATGAAGACTTTTTCGAATTCAGAAAACGCTATCATATTCACAGATAAAATTGCTACCTAATTGTGTGACTTGTAGGCCAAAGTTCCCTGAAATCGCTTCGTTGCTGAAGGAAATAGGTCTTGCAATAGTTTTTCAAAAACGTCGCGCGCGGCGAAATTTGAGCAGTATTTGTACAAGTTACAGAAGAGCAATCTGTATGCTTTGTTCATAAATAAGATGCAGGTGAGAGCATCTCAAGGTTGGTGTAGGTTGAACTTTTGGACTCCTTAATTAAACACGTTTGATAACTACCTGAAAAGTCGGAGTTTTGTTGCAAAAACCCCGGACTCGTATATTAAGGGAGAAAATTCAACCAACATAAACCTTGAGATTCTCTCACCTGTACCTAATTCATGAAGAAATCATGCAGATTGCTCCTCCATTACTTGTACAAATACTGCTCAAAGTTTCGCCGCGAGCGACGTTTTCGAAAAACGATTGCAAAAACGATTTATTTCAAAAACAAGGCGGTATTGTACCATTTTTGGCAGTTTCGTTTTTCTATTGGACTTACTAGCTAAAAGTTCAACGAGTGATTTTTATCATAAAAAATGGCATTTAAGTCGTGGCCCAAAGTTTAAACTCCTAACTTCCCTTGCTTACAAGTGTTAGAACCTATTTCTTGTTATATACTTCATCACTCTGCCGTGGCTAATTGGCAGTTTTCAGATAATATCTACATTCCAGATAATTCCACTGAACCAAAATATGTTATTGTCGTAAAATTGCTAAAAATTGTTATTTTTCTACTGGGATCTGGCAGTTGTTTTGAATCCCTTCTTCTTTCATTTCAGTTTCGTCGTTTTTTTTTAGGCTAAAACGCATTGTTGGGGTGTACTAGTTATATGACAGCGAATCCACTTAGCCTTCTCCGCGGCGTTTCCTGGTGGATTATGCTCTTCAGACCCCCCCACAAATTCTGTTTTTTTTTGCGAGAAACGTGGAAACAGTCTGATAGGAGCATTGTCTACCCAGTCGTTCACTGAGGCTTAGGCCAGGGTGGGAATCGAATTTGAATCGAAATCGAGTTCGAGAAGAGGTTTTTCGGTGTCATGTTCCGTGACACTTGGAATTCATCCTGTCCAAATAACACTTCATGGCCTCGTGGCGTAGCCTCAGCAACTTTCAAACTCTGTAGAGACAGGAAGTTCATAGGAAGATCATGTTTCTCTCTATACCGTTTTCTTATGCCATAGCTTTGCTTCCCCGGAGTTTCTTTTGCCTTCTATGGTTTTTTTCAGATCATGTATTTTCCTTTTCCTCTTCTTAGGTTTTTTAAAATTCTTTTCTAATTTTCAAGTTCTTGTGGCCTTCTTGTCGTTACATTAGTACAAGCATAACCGTTCCGTCATCGGGAGCAGGGATGAGCAGATTATAAGTTATCTGCGCGGGGGAACTGTTGGCCTATTCCTTTCCTCACCGTTATCCGTTCATTTTTGGATCGGATAACGGACAAAAATCGATTCACATCTCCAAAAAATTGTTTTGAAAACGTTAGATGACTGACCTTATCGATGAGGTCTTATTCAAAAATTAAGTTCGTGAGCTGCGTGAGCCTGCCATCTTGAAGACAGCTCCAAAACATAGCCTTCACAGATTACGATGCTTCTTCGGGGCATCAGTTTTCAGTACAGACACAAGCATATTTTCAAAGTATTGATTTTTATTGTTACAGTCCGCATGAAGTATGGCTAGGTCCGTGGCCTGTTTCCTCAAGAAAAAAAACGTGTAAATTCAAACCTCGGCTGGCGTGGCGGTTTAAATCTCAATCTCTGAAAAATAAACCGCCGCGCCAGCCGCGGCCAATTTAAACGTTTTTTTCTTGAGGACGCAGGCCACGGATATAACTATATTTTAATTTGCATAGAGTATGTGATAATCTGTGGTCAAGCTTGTAAATATTCCATTATTTTCAATTGTAAATTTGTAGTAAGTAGAGGCTTAAATTTTTTTTTCGTTTTTTTTTTCAGTGAATAAGTTTTTCTTATGTTATGCATTATCGATTATTTGTGTATGTGTATTACTTTTACTACTTTAATTTTACTAATTTATTCGAACTTTTTAAGTTTCATTTAATTTTTAATTGTTCATTATTCAGTGTCATTACAGTTTTTTCAATTTCTCTTTGCATTCGTTTTTTGTTATCCGTTATCCGGTCATTTTAGGAAAAATTAACCGTTATCCGGCTTTTTAAAAACGATTTTCCCTGAACGGAAGTATTTCTGTCCTATTGATTAACCTCAAAGAATTTCTTTCCCTTACTAGTCGATAGTCAATGCATATATAGTTTGGTCCATGGCTTGCTTCCTTGAGAAAAAACATTAAAATCTCACCCGCGACTGGCGTGGCGGTCGCGTGCGCCGGTCAGCTATTCGATTCAGGTCAAGAGAAGGGCTCGGCTTATTAGCTTACCATATCGCCAGCCGCCGGTGAGATTTAAAACGCTCGCGCCTAATGCGAGTGAGATTTTAATGTTTTTCTTGAGGAAGCAAGCCACGGACCTAACTGTACGTCTCGTGGTTAACTGGTCGTCCAGACGTTACACCGTAGTTTGCCAAGTAGTTGCGTAACAGATTCAGAAAAACTTTGAAGGGATGGTCACCCACGTGATTGCAAAAAAAAGTTGCGAGGGGCACCAAAATAAATGAGGTTATGTTCAAAAAAAAAAAAAAGAATGAACGGCAAATTGTGAGACTCAAAACGGGAGGGTCAGATTTTTGCATTTGTTACCATCCTTCAGCCATCGTGACAATGCTAGCGGATTTCAACCCTTCATTCAAAAACTGGAATCCTGTCAATGTGTATATCACTGTCTACTTGCTACCATAGCTTCTTTCCCTCATTTTGAGCCGGTTGATAAAGGCCTATCGGGCTTATGATGACGAAATCTCCTGATCATTGTTATTATTGGCCATGACCGACAGCTCCGCTGCTTGCTCCGCCCGGGCTCGTCTGATCGGGATAAGCTATCCCTACTCTACATACGTCATTTCTTCCCTATCTTGCAAGTTTTCGATCTCGATTTTTTATGCTATATGGTAGTTTGAAGCCCTAGCTACTTATTTGCTAGCTGCCATGTTGGTTTGTAGGCTTTAAAGGCAGTGTTTACGAAAAAAGCAACCGTACTCTTGTTTTCAATGCTATCGATTAGGCAAGTTCATGAAGTAAGGGATCATAGGAGAAAGTCTCAATAAAACTCGAATACTTCAGAAAGAACTGTTCCAAGAAACCTCCAAAATATATTCTTGTGGAATAAAAGTATACGAAAATTCGGCAACTGTTCTTCTGGTGAACTAACGGTTGACAACTGTTATACTCTGTCCCAAACGAGTTGGCAAGCGGAGAGTCCAAAGAAGCAGAACTCCCTCTGCGTCTCTGACTTTTTTTGAATTACGCTAAGGCTCATTTCAGAGTTTCATCGCAGCGCGGCGCGATGAGATGTTTTCTGTGGGCATCGATCGATAACGCGCCGCTCATCGATTCATATATGAAATCGCGCCGCGCCGCGGTGGAACTCTAAAAACCCCCTAAGACAGATGCTGCGTTGCGAAATGTCAGAGACGCAGAGGGAGCACTGCTTCTTTGGAACCTTCGCTTGCCAACCCGTTTGGGACAGAGTATATATGATGTGGGCGGGGTGATTTAATGGATCGGCAGGTTCGCGGGATTTTCAGCCGCTTCCTGGCCTTTTTTCGTGGTACTTGCGTCTTTACTCTTTTTAGAGGGACCCAAAGCTTATGCTTCCTCGAAAAAAGGGAAACTTTTTTCTAATCGTGAACAGTGCCTTGAGGGAACACGGCGTAGAATCGTTGGTGGTCAGATGTGTGTTGCGCTTTTTGAAGGAGACGATGCTAGTAGTCGCATCCCTCATGGAGCTGAGTTTTGCAAATAATTCGGCCTTTTGTGAACTTGTGGTTGACAATTCAACCTGTGATTAATACATGCATTTCCAGTTTTTGATTGTTGGATAATTCGTGCTTCACTGTGTAATCTTCTGATTGTTTAGTGTCTCGTGACTGCGATAATTTTCTGAAGAACTCTATTACACATAAGCCTCATGAATGCCAGCTAATTTTCTCATGAAGCGAATTTAACGTTGGTGAAAAGTAGCTTCCTCTATCTACATATTTGTAATCCCTGCGTGTGAGCCTGAATTCCATCGAGAACACTAATT